>PYHX02000413.1:64363735-64458735 GCA_004302925.2 Cochliomyia hominivorax
ATAATATAATATAATATAATATAATATAATATAATATATAATATAATATAATTATATATCTTAATTATAATATAATTAATTCATCCTTTGCTAAATCAGCAATTATTTTATTGAACTTAACTTTAATATCAGCTTCTACTATACAACTATATGTATACATTTGAATCGGCCATTAAAATTATACTATATATTTTGACCCGCTGCTGTTTCTTGCATCTCTAACATGGCAGTCTTTTTTATTTGTCCATAACGTTCACACTTTCCATTAAATTTGTCTTTTTTTTCTTGTTGTTAAAGCGGTAATTTTCTCCTCAACGATTTCAGATTTTCTTTGCCTCTTTTTCGGTTTTTCATCCATTAAGCGTTGTTTTACCCTTGTGATGGTAAATTTTCCAATGCTATTACCATGGGATCAAAGACTTAGGTACCGTAAAAAGAATAGGGACACTAAGTCAGCCTCTTCAAGACTAGCTCCAGAAAATTGAAGTTGTCGAATTAGTGAATCGAATTTTAGCAAATGGCTTGACAGATCTTCTCCTTCACGAAGTCTTAATGTTGACAGGTCTTTTTTACAAAATGATTTCTTTCAAATATTGCTCTTATCTCTAAAACACTCGATATATGTATATATATAAAATTTTCAAATGTTATGTACTTTTTCAATTAAGGTGATTCCTTAAATTAAAACTCTATGTTTTTTATAGTATATTATATAATTATTTCTATTGTTCAAATCAATGAGAAGTTTTTCTCCCATTGAATTCGGAGGCTTTTTATTTTCACCGCAAAATGATCAATCATTGTTATGATTATGAATCTTTATAGGACATTTTTAATCAACGGTTGTATTATCGTTTGACCATGGACAAATTTTAAAGTGTAATCTATATTAATTCGTCCTTGTAATTTTCAGTTTCATTTATAAGTGTCAAATATTGTTCCAGTGTGTTTATGATATTCAAAAAAAAAAAATGAAACCATCAAATTTGTGTACAATTTTTTAACTTTAATATACGACATATTTAATATATTTTATAAATTTTCTAAAAATAATAATACTTATATACTAAGGGCTTTATTCATAACTAACAATTTCTTGGTATTTTATTGTTTTCCCAACTGCAAAATGGTTGGAAATTTGGTCTATATAAAACTCCCAACTTCATTGAGTATCTCTTCCAATTCCAAAATATATAAACCAATTTCTGATTTCCTCCTTATTAATTTATCTTATTGTTATTATCGTTTAGGCAGATATAATACGCCCTCCTCAAGCTCAGCCATTACCACATTCCCATATTTATTTTTATGGCGAAACGTAGTTAATATCTTTTATGGATTTGATGATACTAAATCCTTTGTTGCAAGATATGGCCTTTTTATGTTATTAAAAGTTACAACGTTTGTACATTTATTTTGTTCCTCCTTTTAAGAGTTTATCAACTGATTAAAATAATTTCACTTCAAACATTTACATTTATATCTTTTCTCATTTTTCTTCAAAAAAGGAAATTTAAATATTCTAAATGAGAAAAAATCTTATAAAGCTTTTATGTCCAAATTTTGAGTCATGCATTGCTGGAATAAATATGCTCTCTTAACAATATAAAAATGTATTCTTATTAACGCCAGGATTTAATTTCCGTTATTAAAATTTTGAGTTATATATAAATTTGATAAAAAAATAAATCCTTAATTTATTATTGTAATAGTTTAAAAAATCAAAAAGTACCATACAATATTGGAAAAAAATACAAGTAAGAATGCTAATTTTCAATACCCTCCACCACAAATGCCTAAGAAATAAATACATTATGTTTCGTACATGTGTATTACACGCGCATACGCATTCTCTTATACTTTCAGCTTATCTTTGTCATACTCTCACAAAAGCATACAATATATGAAAATATTTCTTATATAACAAAGAAATCTTAATGAGTCATAAAATTAGTTATACTTTTGACTATAACTTTCTACTGAATCGATTTTGATAATTTTTGGAGTAGTAATACTAGAATAAAAGAATATAGAATATGTCTCAGATATCGGTTTATATCTAGTTTGCTAGTTTTTAATAGGAAATTTCTCTCAATTATTGCGGATGTGAGCGTGCCAACATGAGACAAACAAACAAAAGGACATACATACACTCAGATTTTGAGTGTATGTATGTGAGTGTATATATATATATATATATATATATATATATATATATATATATATATATATATATATATATATATATATATATATATATATATATATATATATATATATATATATATATATATATATATATATATGTGCTAGATCCTCTAACAAATTCTAAGAAATATTGATGCAATAATCATATAAATATATGAATCCGGAAGAAATTTGTATCGGGGATATATGAAATAACGGTACATACGGTCATACTCACCTTTACTATGCTTATAATTTCACAAAAAAATATTTAATACAATATTACTAAAATTTTTTAACTGGCATTTCATTGACATTCAGCAGTACAGACGGCCATCCTTAAATCGGCTCTGGTGGTAACATTATTATAGCCGTTGGAAACAGTTTTTTCTCTTATAATAAAAATTACAAATATTATTGTTATATTTTGATTTGTGTTTATTTATTATTTTTTAATTTATTTGTCACAATCGCTGTATACAATAAGTAATGTAACGAAAGAACTTTTTTGATGGTAAATTTATCTCTTTCTGAAATAATTAAGTGTAACTTTGTTTTCTTTTATGCGTCATTATAATTTTTTAATATTTTTTTATGTATCATTATTGTTTAGGTGCATTTTTCTTCAATTCTTCTGCAATCTATTTTTTGCTTTTTTCTTTTGAATGTGAAATTTTGGTGGTAAGTATAAAATAGTATTAAATTAATAAATTAAACCATTTATGTAAATTTTAATATTTATAAAAATTTATAATTTTACAGGTGCAGCAAAAGTAGTTGCCGTACAAAACTCGGGAGCATCTTTGGTAAAAGCTGGCAGCAATTCGATATTAATTTTTTGTTTCAGGGTCAGAATACGCTATATTAAACGCTGTGCCGTTGGAGAACCACTTCACGCATTCCCAGAGGATCCAAAGAGATATTTTTTCCATTAATTATTAATTAATATTATTTATTCTCAATGTTCACCCTTTTAATTTGTTTGCGTATAAATGCTCTCAAGTTCACGTGGGTCCTCCGAATCAAATCTAACAATTGCAAAACGAATTGATAACTTTGATTTAAATAAAATTTTGAAGAATAAAATTTGTTTATATTGTTACTTTTACATATAGCAATTCTATACTTCTAAATTAATGTTATTTCTTTGACAAACAACCCAGTGCCAATGCACTTTTGTGGTTGCAATAACATAAGTTGCCATTCATTATAAGTTTTTAGTATTTTGCCAGATGTGAAAACATAAAAAATTTTAAACAAAATTTATTTGAAATGAACCCTGAAACTCGAAAATTATACAACTTAACATTTTTTATAACAAAACGTAACCAATTCAACAGTAACGAATTTCATTAGATTTAAATGTAAAAAATTGACAAGAATACAAAAATTGACTGTAAACGTTTTCTTTTCTATACAGTAACAGAATGAACCAAAAATTAAAGTCTAAAAATAAAAATTAAAAAATAACAAGTTAAGTTCGTTAATTCGGCCGTGGTGAATTTTCTATACCCTTTACTATAGCTTTTGTATAAGTCAACATATATTCCCTATAGCACTGAACATGCATGCAAAATTTTATGCCCGAGTAGTAAAAAAGAGATATGATCATTTTCTCAATAATATAAACTGTTCTTGCGTTCTCTTTACCTAGAAACAAGAGCGAAAGCAACAACTATAAATCCTTTAAGTAAAAGTTAGAGTACAAAAAATACCTTCCACAAAAACAATAAAAAATTTCCACAACTTGGTCATGCATGTAATATCTACAATCTCAAAAGTTACAATAGCAACAATGTAAGTTATGTCGATCAATTGAAATAAAAAACAACTTGTTTAGCAATCAGAGGTTTGATATATTTATTACTGCCATGGATCATCTATTGAAGTAACGATTAATAATAGAACTATCGTGATTTCCTCTGCATATTCTTCAACCCAAGAACATTTTCAAATGAAATTCTGGTATTAACACTTCGTCTAAAAATATATTATTTTGAGTGATTAAAACGCTAGGAACTCTTTTATGAATTATAGTTACAATAATGCTGGAGAGTTATACGATTCAATATGCATCACTTACATGATTTCTTTGTTTATTTTCTCGATAACTCAACATTGTATGCGCCCCAAAAAAATCGATATGTGTCTACCGTGCCCACTCAGCCACATCAAAATTAACTCCACACAATAATCGTGCATTACCGGAACATATTTTTCAAAATATTCGTTTTAAAAATCGCTTATAAGGAAACGTCAAAGATCTGCTAATCCACATTAAATCAACGTTTATGATAAATTTTCGAAATTTTTGGCCAGATTTATAGATAGATTCTTTTGGAAAATTAGCCAAAGTTTAAATAAAATTTTGAAGAATAAAATTTGTTTATATTGTTACTTTTACATATAGCAATTCTATACTTCTAAATTAATGTTATTTCTTTGACAAACAACCCAGTGCCAATGCACTTTTGTGGTTGCAATAACATAAGTTGCCATTCATTATAAGTTTTTAGTATTTTGCCAGATGTGAAAACATAAAAAATTTTAAACAAAATTTATTTGAAATGAACCCTGAAACTCGAAAATTATACAACTTAACATTTTTTATAACAAAACGTAACCAATTCAACAGTAACGAATTTCATTAGATTTAAATGTAAAAAATTGACAAGAATACAAAAATTGACTGACTGACCAAAAGTTAAAGTCTAAAAATAAAAATTAAAAAATAACAAGTTAAGTTCGTTAATTCGGCCGTGGTGAATTTTCTATACCCTTTACTATAGCTTTCGTATAAGTCAACATATATTCCCTATAGCACTGAACATGCATGCAAAATTTTATGCCCGAGTAGTTATATATATATATATATATATATATATATATATATATATATATATATATATATATATATATATATATATATATATATATATATGTATATATATATATATATATATATATATATATATATATATATATATATATATATATATATATATATATATATATATATATATATATATTCGTTTTTGCCTATAACTCGGAAACTAATAGACCGATAACTGTGTTGCTAGCTTATTACTTTGCATTATATTGTTATTGTTTCCAATACTATATCCAACACCTACCAAAAGGAATTGTTAAGAATTGCTAAAATCACAAAAAAAACTTATTCGAAGAAAAAAAAATTTTTCTGCGTGGAGACCTGACCCGTAGCTTCCTCAGAAGAGAATAAGTTTTCGTCCATATCTCGGAAACTAATCAAGTTAATGTCTGTAAATGAAAAATACCCAAAAATATTTTAACCCATTAGTAAAAAACTAAATATCTAGCAATTTTAATTATTTTAAAAATTTTTATTGTTTTCCTATAGTTATAAACAACAACCACATAGGACAAAATTAAAAAATGATCTTGGTGATTTATGAACCGATTTTGTTATCAATCAGTGCTACAACAAAGTCAATAGGTATCATAGGGGGTTCAAAATAGAGGAAAATATATTTTTGCCTACAACTCAGGAACTAATAGCCCGATTAATTTTATATCTTCAGCGCATAAATCCGTTAAATTTATTAAAATCTATTTATTAAAATCTATCTTTTTTCATTTTGAAGATTCTTCAAAAAATAGAAAAAAAGAACAAAAGTGTTGGTACCTTGAGTTTTTTGTTAATACCTGAATTTCAATAACAAAATTATCGAAAGCATTTTCAATCGTTTGATGTACATAGCATATATGTTAGCTATAGTTCGGCTGCATAACTTGATTTGATTTCAACTGACACACGGACAGACGGATAGCTCAATTAATTTCTTTTTTCATATCGATGTAGATTTTTGCTTTTTTCCAAGTTGAAAATTCTGTATTTTGTAAGATTTGTGTAGAAAATATAAGAAAATATTACGTTAGTATAAAAGCGTTTTTCTCAAATTTAACACTAAACTGGCAGCCGTTCTCTTTTGATTAATAATCTTTAAGTATGTATAATTACATTAGACAAAAAATAAAAATACATGTTTGCCTTTTTTTCCAACCAAAATTATTATTTTGTAAAATTAATGTAGAAAATGTAGAAAAATTTTACGTTTAATAACCCGTTTTGCTTTTCTATTTTAATGAAAAACTGTCTGCTGTTCTCAATCTAAACCACTACTAATTGTTGTTGAAACCAGCTTACCTTGCATTGAAGTTTAACATATTTTAGGTAAAGAGTGCTTCTATAAACTTACGTCAGTTCAAACGAATGAGCATTAAAGCTCTTACACATAAAAAAAATTTAGTTTCACAATTTCAACTCCAAGGACAACCGATTATATCTTTTCTGAACTAAAAAGTAATAATTTAATTCTTTTTTCTGTTTGTAAAATTAATACAAAATATAGGTCTTCTATTAATGCACTTTACAAAGTGCAATACTTAAAACAACTTCCAATGTAATAATCACATGAAAGAAATATAAACCAAATTTGTAAAAAAGAGATATGATCATTTTCTCAATAATATAAACTGTTCTTGCGTTCTCTTTACCTAGAAACAAGAGCGAAAGCAACAACTATAAATCCTTTAAGTAAAAGTTAGAGTACAAAAAATACCTTCCACAAAAACAATAAAAAATTTCCACAACTTGGTCATGCATGTAATATCTACAATCTCAAAAGTTACAATAGCAACAATGTAAGTTATGTCGATCAATTGAAATAAAAAACAACTTGTTTAGCAATCAGAGGTTTGATATATTTATTACTGCCATGGATGATTTAAGTAGATGTACTTCCAGAATTCACCATAGACATATACAGAAATGATAGAAATTCACGCGCTGTAGGTACTAATTCACAAATCAATTCAACATAAAAACATTAATGAGTTTGAAACACAAAATATTTTTAATATATCATCTATTGAAGTAACGATTAATAATAGAACTATCGTGATTTCCTCTGCATATTCTTCAACCCAAGAACATTTTCAAATGAAATTCTGGTATTAACACTTCGTCTAAAAATATATTATTTTGAGTGATTAAAACGCTAGGAACTCTTTTATGAATTATAGTTACAATAATGCTGGAGAGTTATACGATTCAATATGCATCACTTACATGATTTCTTTGTTTATTTTCTCGATAACTCAACATTGTATGCGCCCCAAAAAAATCGATATGTGTCTACAGTGCCCACTCAGCCACATCAAAATTAACTCCACACAATAATCGTGCATTACCGGAACATATTTTTCAAAATATTCGTTTTAAAAATCGCTTATAAGGAAACGTCAAAGATCTGCTAATCCACATTAAATCAACGTTTATGATAAATTTTCGAAATTTTTGGCCAGATTTATAGATAGATTCTTTTGGAAAATTAGCCAAAGTTTACAGGACGAAGCAAAAAAGCATACCGCATCTTGTTTTAAATAATGTTCAAATAACTTCAAATGAGGAAAACGCGGAGGCTAACATTTTTAGTTAAGATTGAAACATTGCTTCTAGTTATAATAATTCCACTGACAGTGCAATTAGTTCAAAAATTTTAATTTGTAAATATAAGTCTTGATTCATATTCTGTCCCCTATACTTCATATCAAGAAATATCAAAGCGGAAAAATTTTTAATTTAATGTTGTATTAAATTTAAATATTTACCGAAAAGTGTAAAAGAGGTAAAAATTGTAGCAATTCATAAACGTAATAAACCCAAAACACAATCTTCTCCTAATGAATTTGAAAATATTTGAATATTTGAAAAAAAATATCCATTTTCTCTATTAAAAATATCAATCTTCTCTATTTCTAGAAATGTATATACTACTGAAATCTACATAAGTCACATCAACAATATATACTTATAAGAAAATATGTCACAAAACGCTTCTCTACCCTCCCTTCCTATTGTTTAAGTAGCGATCTTGAAGGTAAAAACCATCTCAAAAATTACCTACCTCACATTACATTCATAAGAAAATATGAATAAATTTAAAGATTCATTTCACAAAAAAGAATTCATTTATTCAAAATAGTATAAAGTAAAGTCAATGAAAATTAAAAATGAATTCATACAAAATATTTAATGCACTTAGAAATAAAATATAAGAAAAATAATTACAATATTGAAATTGAATTTTGGTTTTAAAAGAATCAATATAATAATTTCCGGACATTCCAAATTATTAGGATTACTTCCCTACTAAATTCACAACTAGCTTAAAGGAATTTAAGGAAAATAAAAGACAAAGCAAAAACACAATTTAGAAATAAAAAATAATATAAATAATACACAATTTAATTATTGTTTATAATTATTTAGGAGATCTTAATGAAGTTCATCAATATTCTAATAGAATTACACTTACGTTGTTGCTCTGTTAATTATAACTTAACATTGTTACTAAGATAAATATAATGATAAAAAGAAATATGCAAATTAAAATATAAGATAAATAATTAATTTTACTCACCAATAATTGCAATTTTTTAAATGTTGACGAGGCCTCTCCGAACATTTTATATATGGGAAAAAGTATTTTGTTGCATGTTTCTGTTTGATGTAATATAAACGTTATTAATAGCTAAACTTATCTATAATATTTAACAACACATACCAATTACCATAATAATAATTATTTTTAGGAATTTTTTGAAATATAAAGTTTAGGATTTAGGAAATTTTGTAAAAGCAAAACTTTACATATTAATTTAATCGAAAAGTTTAGATAGGGAATGAATTAAAGTCAATTTACTTTGATATAAATAAAAAATTTTTGCTGCTGAAATCCGAAAAGATTTTAAAATTTATATTCGAACAAATTTAAGTTAAAGTTTAGGATTTAGGAAATTTTGTAAAAGCAAAACTTTACATATTAATTTAATCGAAAAGTTTAGATAGGGAATGAATTAAAGTCAATTTACTTTGATATAAATAAAAAATTTTTGCTGCTGAAATCCGAAAAGATTTTAAAATTTATATTCGAACAAATTTAAGTTAAACAAGTACTGATAAAAGTATGTCGAGAAAACATTTTAGATCTTTAATTGGTATAGATAATAAATAAATTTGGGAGTTAATTTTATCAAAGATTTTCTTAGTATTTAGTTTGATTTTTCAGATATATGAACTTAAGAATTTGATAATACTTTAGGGATTTAATATATGCTGATTCTATAGTCTGTTGGTTGATGTGTTGATAGCATAGAGCTTATCTTCCATCATTAGAACCAAATGAATGTTGCAATTTATATAGTATATGCATATGAATTCACACGACTGGTAAAATTGTTTGCTATTTACCTTCTTTAACATGTTAATGTCTTAGCCAATAACATTTCTTAAGATTTTGACTTTTATATTATTTGTACAGATTTTCCACTATCAATTTATCGATGAAATTTAATAATAACTATTTGATGAAAATCATAGGTGGATCTTGAAGGATTCATTAAAACTTGATCTTTACCGATAAAGTCACCGGTTTCGGATTGCACCAAGGTTAATAAAATCTCCAATGTCCCTTGGATTTCATAAAAAACTAGTGGGGAATTATATACAAAATTAAGTATTCTTGTTTTATCTTGTTTGTCCCTGTCGGGTGTTTATTGTTAACTTCGTAATAATACTTATTTTTTTATTAATTTGAGTAATTATTATTTAATTATAATTATTTCACTTTTTATCTAATGAGAGTATGAACGTCTTACTTGATAGAAAGTAAATTATAAAAAGAACGATTGGATCTCACATTTTATTAAAGAAAAGATTTCTACATTTTACATGTGACTTTTTCTAAACTTAGTATTCCTTTTACGCATAATGGTATTTCTAAAAAGAAAGTTTTTTTCTTTTATTTCGAATGCAAAGTTGTATTTTGGGAATCTAGTCCGAAAACTTCTGTATTATTCAACATTTTACATTGTTTACAGACAGTGTAAACTATAAGCAAAATAAGTATAATTATAAGTACAAATTGCTTTTGGTTAGAAGAAAAATAGAATCAATTTCCTTCATATTTTTAAATTTCAGAATGTATCTGAGAAAATTTTAACAAGTGGTCTTCCTCAGAGTCTATTTTATCAACTCTGCTCTACTCAATTAACATTTCTGATTTTCATATTCCCACTTTTATGAAAACTGCATATTTTGCTGACGATACCGAGTAATTAACTCAAGTAAACTCACTAGCGCTTTAATAAAGAAAATAGAAAAAAGTCGTTTGTTTTGTGATGTTTCCATAAATGTTCAAATACCCCCACCACAAATGCCTAAGAAGTAAATAAATTACGTTTCGTACATACAAACTCACATATACAGTCGCAAACGCATACAATATTTCTTTAAAGAAACTTTAATTAGTCATAAAATTAGTTATATTTTTGGCTCTAATACTTTTTTCTACTGAACCGATTTTGATTTTTTGGAATAGTAATGTCGATTAAGAATTGACAATTCTACGAAAGTTCATCGCCTTAATTCAGAGGTTGTCTCAGATATGGATTTATATCTCATAACATATTGAACCGATTTTGCTGGTTGTAAATAGGAGACTTCTCTCAGGATTGTAGTCAATACTCGGGTGGAGGGTATAATAATGTTAAATGAAGAATTTTCCCACATGAGAACTACTACGGGAAGTGGGATTATTGTCAAACTAGATTCATATGCTAAAGACAGTTTAAAAAATTTAATCAAATTTAAAACCCTTTTCTGGGAAGGGGTCTAATTGCAAAAATGGCTTAAGAGCAATAATTGTTCTCAATTTCAATAGATTTAATTTAAGTTTAAAAATCTTATAAGTCTAGCAGAATATGGACCGATATTCGCCAAGAAATACTAAGAAAAATAATAGTGTGGAACTTCAAAATACTTGGTCGTTATTTACTAGTTTTATAAGCTCAAAACTGTTTTCCGGGAAGAGAAGTTGTATATATTAAAATATGGACCGATGTTAATAAAATTAATAACATATATTTAAAATAGTTAGTTAATTGTGGCAAATTTCAATAGAATTGGCTCGAATTTAAGAGTTTTATAAGCTATAAATCATATTCCGGGTTGGGGCCTTATACAGAACTCTGGGCCATATATTGACCCCAAAAGAATATGGCTTTTTTGGATTTATATGTTTATATGTTACAAATTTCTGTAATTTTTTTGGATTATATGTTACAATTTTCAGTAAATTCTCATGAAAAATACGGCCATTCTAGGCGTGAGAATGTTTCCAACATACAGACAGACATAACTAAATCGAATCAGATTTTGATTTGATGCAAATATATATACATTTTAGGGTCTGAGATGATTCCCTCTTTGGTGTTACACACGGAATGACAAAATTAATATACCTAAGCAATTGTTTTTCCTTGTAACAAGTCACCTAAGATTATGCCGAAACGACCAATTGTTTTTGTAAGTACTATATTAAATATATTAGATAAAAAACTTATATTAAAAAAAACATATCGTAGAAATATGTGTGAAGGCTTCTATATCGCTAAAAGCACTTTGGCTTCTTATAAATAAGTACTTTTCATTAAATGTTATAAATATAAAGCTCATATTTAACATATGGATGTTCCGTTTAGTATACTGCGGCAAATAGTCATGTAAAAAAGCTACAAATTATAAAAATAAGTGTCCTCAAATTATACATAACATTAAATTCCGATACCCCACATTCCTTTTACATTGAGAAAAATAATATCATACATCAAAAGAATTAACTAAATTAATCTACATAAAATTATACAAGGATGTTTTTCTCCTATTTTACCTTATAAAAATGTGTAACAAATAAATTAATCAATAACTACTTAATTTCGTTTATTCATTTGTCAAAATATCTACTCGATTGGATCTCAAAATATATTGTAAATAAATTATAAAAATAAAGGATGATTTATAAATTAACAGCATTTTAAATTTAGTTAAATAACTAATGAATTTCAGAAATAAGCCTTGCATGTCATTGAATGAACATGCAGTTTCAGTAAATATTTTCCACGTTTTTCTCAAATTTTTTTCCAACCAATGACTGTGTAAGATCAATGATAATATTACTCGCTGATATACACGATTTAATGCTATATGTCCAGACTGGTTTCATTATGGTATTATACAGGTTGACTTCATTGTTAAGGCTATGTTTTTGCTGGTAATTTGAATACCAAGACACGTCACATAATCTGAATGAGATGTAATGGTATTATTTAATATTACAGGTTGGCATTTGCGTTTCTAAATGTGAAAGTTACATGTTTACTTTTCAGTTCGTTTACACGAATCTCTAGTTATTCAACCATGTCTCCACATTTCACATGTATGTATTAATCTGGTTGGATACGGTCTCCATTTAAACTAAGGATTGCCGTGTCGACAGTGAACGTTGAGATATTTAATCTGTCGCTTGTTGGAAAATCGGAACTGTAAATTAAATATAAAATTGAACCTTAAACACTTGTCTGTCGAACACCTACATTTATTGCGAATTCCTCAGTAAAGAATTCATTATATTTCACTCGAATATTCGATTACTTAGGTATAATTCCAGCAATTTGTGAGTCCATAATGACAGAAAGCATTTTATTTTGTGTATTAAACTTTCATGCTAGACTTTAACAAAGGCTTGTGCAACATCTAAGAAAACTCCAGTGCAGTACCTCTTCAATTCAAAAGATTTTCTTATCTCTCCAGTTATACGAATTATCTGTTCTGAATTAACTTTTCTAATAACTTGGAACTTATTGTTCTATATAATTATCAAATTTAAGTATTTTCCTGGTTCGGGTTCATTATAATTTGGGAGAGTTTTCAATTTTTTGAAAACCCCCAACATTATATTTTTTTGCCTGTTCTCCAAAATGGAAATTTTGTAGGTTTGTTATTTGTTAAACTTTCAATATATTCTCTATTTTGGATATTATCTTCCATATTAAAAGCTTTTTTAATTTTCTACTAGAAGCACTTAGCATATGCTTTGCAGCTGGCAAAGCATATGCAAGTTTGCATTAATGTGTCCAACCCAATTTTTTGAAGATATTAGATAAATTAGTTCTTAATACATTGACGAAATAATTATTATATTATCTAGTTGTTTAATAATTGACCTTTTGTCGGAATTTAGCAATCCGATGATTACAATAATTTTTGCCACATATATATATATATATATATATATATATATATATATATATATATATATATATATATATATATATATATATATATATATATATATATATATATATATATATATATATATATATATATATATATATTATAAATTTTGCCTATATCGGTTCATATTTTCCTATAGCTCCCTCAAAAGGCTCTTCCCGGAAAACGGGTTTGAGTTTATAAAACATTTAAACAAAGATCAATTCCATAGAAATTTTGCAGAATGATTTTTCTAGCTGTAACCAAATTATATTAATTATTATATATATTATTATTATATTATTATATATATAATATTATTATATTATTATATAAGATTATTCATATTATAAATATGAATAATCTTAGTCCATACCTTTCAGCTTATAAACCTAGTAAATAAAGACCAATTCTATTGAAGTTCTACACTATTACTTTTCCTGGTACTTCTTGGCTAATATCAGTTTATATTTTGCTACACTTATAAGATTTTTAAACTTAAATTAAATATATAGAATTTAGCAGAATTATTGCTCTTAAGAATTACAATAATTTTTGCCACACATATATATATATATATATATATATATATATATATATATATATATATATATATATATATATATATATATATATATATATATATATATATATATATATATATATATATATATATATATATATATATATATATATATATATATATATATATATATATATATTATAAATTTTGCCTATATCGGTTCATATTTTCCTATAGCTCCCTCAAAAGGCTCTTCCCGGAAAACGGGTTTGAGTTTATAAAACATTTAAACAAAGATCAATTCCATAGAAATTTTGCAGAATGATTTTTCTAGCTGTAACCAAATTATATTAATTATTATATATATTATTATTATATTATTATATATATAATATTATTATATTATTATATAAGATTATTCATATTATAAATATGAATAATCTTAGTCCATACCTTTCAGCTTATAAACCTAGTAAATAAAGACCAATTCTATTGAAGTTCTACACTATTACTTTTCCTGGTACTTCTTGGCTAATATCAGTTTATATTTTGCTACACTTATAAGATTTTTAAACTTAAATTAAATATATAGAATTTAGCAGAATTATTGCTCTTAAGCGTTTTTTGCAATTAGACCCCTTCCCAGAAAAGGGTTTTAAATTATCTTTAATTTTTTTAAACTCTCTTTTGCATATGAATGTAGTTTGACAATTATTAGACCATATTTGGTTATGGCAACTTTATAATCCCAATTCCCGGAATAGTTCTTAAATATGAATCAGTTCCAACGAAATTCAGACAACTAAGTTATTGTCTTAATATACGTATCTAATTTCTTAAATATTGCCCCTCATGTGGGAAAATTCTTCCTTAAAAATTATTATACCTTCCACCACCATAAGTGGTGTTAGCACGCATACATCCGAAATAATTGACTGAGCTCAATTAAATTTGGCCCGAGTATTAACTATAGTTCTTTAAAACAATCAAAATGGCTTCAGTATGTTATGAGATAAAGACCCATATTTTTGACAACCTCTGAATTTAAACGAAGAACTTTCGTAAAATTATCAGTTATAAATCGACAAATAGGAATCAAAATAATTAAGATAAAAGTATGATTCGACATAGCCGAATATAGCATTCTTACTTGTTATTATACTATCTGTCCATGAAACCTGTGAATAAATTGTTTTAAATAAAGCTTGATGAAATTTGAACGGGTTATAACTCAAGAAGTTTATTGCATCTATATTGATGCAACAATCATGTAAAAATATGAATCCGAAAGAATTTGTTTGAGTGATATATGATACAATTAATGCGACATAATAAATTTTAATAGGTTAATATTATAAGCAATCTGACATATATTTTTAAAAATGTGTAGGACCTATATTATCACCATTTAAAAAAAACAAAGAAAAGATAAGTATAAACATTGAATTATAAGAGATAGTCATTACATTTAAGCGTAGTTTTTATAAAAATTTTACAAGGACTGTTAATATAAAAAAATTTCTTTAGAAACAATTAAAAAATTTCTTTTTGGTAAAGTTTTAAGAAATCAATATTCCAAGGTGGTCAATAGGAAAATATGAACCGATATAGGGAAAATTAATATAATATCTTCAGAAAAGTTAGAAAAATAATTGTGTCAAATTTCAATAGAATTAGTGTTTATTTACTAGTTTTATAAGTTGAAAACTGTTTTCGGGGAGTGGTTGGTGGTGGTGGAGGATATTACATATTGTTCTGGGGTCATTATTTGACCTCATATTAGGCCCTTGCCGGAATATGATTTATAGCTTATAAAACACTTAAATTTGGACCAATTCTATTGAAATTTGCCACAATTAATTTTCTATTTTAAATATATTATATTCAAATTTTGATATAGCTTCCATATAACGTCCCTTTCCGGAAAACGGGTTTGAGCTTATAAAACAATTACATCAAGACCAATTCCATTGGAATTCGGTAAAATTAATGTTAAATGTACGAAATTGATACAGAATACAAAACTTTGCTGTTAACGTTTCTATACAACAACAGAAGTTATAGAATAAGGATATAAAACATGCAACAAAATTGATTTCGCATATTATAGCTTATTTTAAGAACAAAGAGTGAGATTGTAACAATTTTTTTGTCGCGTTTGGGGTTCCCTTTTGTAATTTCAACTTGGCATTAGTGCAATGCCTGATTCCTCAAGTATCTCAAAGGGAACTATGGTATACCCTTTATTATGACATCTAAAATAAGTGAAGATTGTTTATAAGACTTTTTAGTGCTATACGTGCAAAGGGTGGATTACATTATTACCTCTAAAATGTAAATCTAAATTTTGAAGTTACCTTTTAGGTATTCTTTAATTATGATTTTATGCTAATCTGTTTGTTCAAAACAAAGTTTCTTACACAGTGCGCAATAAAAATATTTTTAGTAAAAAATAAAAGATTATACATTTTGCTGGGGATTTAAATTTCAAATATGGGTTTACAAAATTATGGGTTCCAAACTTCCGAAGAAATTGATCAAAATTATATTATTGTAATTTACATTCTCAGGTAGTAATTTCAAGCCAACAAGCAATTTTTTAGAAAAATCACAAGTCTACATGACGTTTTTATTGAAGTAAATGGCAACTTGTTAAAAGCAAATGCAAATTTTCTGAAAAAAACTTGTGGAAATACCTTCTTTTTATATTATGTGTGTTTGTTTGTGTGTTGTTTGTTATTTCTTTATTTAAAGCGAGAATTTTGACGTTCTCATTACATTTTGCTTTTGTTATTTTGTATTTGTTGTAATAATAGAGCCACCTTCTCAATAAATGTAAACAAAGAATATCAACAAAAATGTGATAAAATTAGTCCAAATATCAGTAAAACAAAAAATGCCACCTTAACTCTAAATTAAATTTTTTTCCAACTGATTTATAAATAAACTAATTCCAGAAATTAACTCTTTGCGGGTCTTTAAATTTAATATGACATCTTAGATGTATTTCATTACACAAATCAGCAAATCAATTAATCAGCAATGTAAATTAGACAGTTTATGAGTTTCGAAAACTAATTTGATTAGCTAGTATGTGGTAGTACCGAACTACATAGATGTCATTTTCGAAAATCTTATAGCTTTTACGATATTCAGAGCTAAATATAGGAAATTTGCCGATATAGTAAAATTGGTTGCTGGTGAATAAAATTTATAAATAAAGCGGTTTAGTAGATAGTACTATCAAACTAAATGGATATCATTTTCGAAAAATTTAAAGTTGTAAGATCTGTACAGTTGTAACGGATACGGCATTCTCCGAAAAGACCGCACCAGAAGCATCGGTGGGGCATTCCCTTCAACATCCACAAGACAGTGCAGTAAAGAGTTTTCTCCCTAGATTTGACCTCCACAGATCGGTAAAAACTCTATAATGTCTACATTCCGCCAGTAACCAGCTGCCCAAAAGGCTACCGTCGCGATATCAGGACTATTCTTGATGGCAGCTCGTCCAACTCAAACAGCTCATGGTTTAAGCAGCAGAGACCATGACATGTCGATACCTTTTGACACTGTCAGCCATAGATTTCACTTCCAGGATACCCAGCAGTTCTTTTTGCCGAACAACATGAAGAGTTGATGTGATAACTTATGTGGACAACTTTACATTAACCGCGACGGACCAAAGAGTTGATGACTTAAGTGGTTTGGTAAATGGTTACCTCACCGAAATCCACAACTTTTTCACTGCACGTAACTTGAAACTTTCACCATCGAAGTCAACAGCAACACACTTCACCACCTGGACTAAAGAGGAAACACAAATTAAGGCATCGTCGTCGATGGAATTCCGACTGTTAACTACCCGAAGATATTAGGAGTTACATTTGACAGCTTATACACTTACAAAACGATTCAGTGTGGTCTCGTTTGCTAAGTGATACGTAAGGGAAAAATATTAAAAGTTCCTAAAATGCATCCTTAAGAAATGTGTACAAATGTCCTCAATGCAACATATACATGAGGAAACAAAGATCTTACTAGTTAAGGAACATAATGAAATGAGGCATCATCCCTACTTCAACATCACACAATTGGATCGGGATTAATATTTAGCAGTTTTGAACGACATTCATAGAGACGCTACAAATTTCACGGTTTCAAGTTACGTTATGAATGTCCTACTTGGAGACCGTCCACCTCCATTGCAGACTTGGAAAGAAATTGCCGATATCCACGAGAGTAGTTCTGGCTTAATTGCGTTCGAAATGGATCAAAGAGCCAATGCTTACTGGATTCGTATTGAACTTGTCGTTCCCAATATTTTTCCTGCATGTGGCCAAGGATCGCATGATACACGTCATTTGTTTAACTGCCAAGTCAATCCTGGCCAAATGGTGAAATTGGTTACTGTACAGTTTACGATTTTTGAAACTGATTTAATTTAGAAATTTTTATTTATCACATTGTTAACTAAATTAACACTAATTACTTATTCACTTTATCACAATTCACAACTCCGCTGAATATAATTGGTATATAAATACCAGTTTGGTATAAACCAAACTGTCATCTTAGCAGATTTTAGGAACATCAATTACTTTTTGTATCTCGGGCTCTTGTATTTCTGTATTCGATATAACCATGTATGGCCCATCCCAGAACTTTCTTCCGTTTTGGATTTTACAGCAGTAGCAGTTAACCTTCATTAAATCCTTTAGAATTTATTGCTCTATCATATCTGACATTCATTTTATTGCTTTCAATTTTAATTCGACTTCGCACAAATTCATGAAGTTCATTTTGGTCGCCTTATTCTTGGGAATTGTTGTCGTTGCCCGGTTAAGACACAAACTCTAAATCACCGGACAACCTAAGTTCTGTCCCACAGACAATTTTTAAAGAGTTTGGGATATGGAGTCATGAACAGTACCTGCAGAAACTTTGGAATGAGTTCATCCCAATCTCTTTATTTTGCTGCTACCACCTTTCGCAAATATTCTTCCAGTTCATCCTGGTCCAGCTCCGTTTTTTACCATACTACTTACTAATTAATAATAAAGTTAATGCAGCAGGTAAAAGTCAAAAACTTATATTATTTATTCCTATGAAAGCTATATCAGGAGCTCCTAATATTAAAGAAAGTAATCAATTTCCAAATTATCCTATTATAATTGACATTACTAATAAAGAAAAATATAATAGAAGCATTAGCTGTAACAATTACGTTATAAATTACTAAGACTTAAGAGATTATTCTTATATTTATAACTTTAAAGACTATAAATATAAGAATATAGGATTTAAGTTATATAAACTATCTTGAAGCCTTAGAATGAAAAGTATAAAGAAGAAACTAGAATGGATCCAAATGAAGAAAAAATGAACAAATTTTAAATACCTTTATGTACAATAACTTATAAGCAGATGAAGTTAATCAATAATTATAAAAATAATTTAATATAAAATCTCTGTAACATAGTCGTGTATAAAAGTATAATGTAATTAGAGTTATTAATAATATAAATCTTAATAAGAAATATTGATCATTTATAGTTAAAGTTGAACTTTGGGAAAAAGCTTAAGAATGGGAGAAGTCCTCCTAATGATAATAGGTTAAAAGATGAAAAGAATTTCATAAGCTTTGACTGGAAAAATAAATAAAAAAGTGATTACTATAAGAAGCCTTAAATATATTAAATATTATTATTATTATTATTATATTATATTATTATTATTATACAAAAAGTTAAAAAAGAGTAAAATAGGAAATATGTTATCCATAATAATTTTCTATTGTATTTTGCTGCTATTATTCATCCTAGATGATTAATTCGTAAAGAGATCTGATTTAAATTTGTCAAGTTATTTAATGGGTCTGAAATATTTACTATTTGGCAACTGAAATTGGCAATATTTTATGTTCGGTTGTCATACGTAATCGACCCATAAATTAAAGCATTTAATTATGATAGCCCTTCTACAACATTAGGGAATCAGAAATGGAAAGGTGCTAATCCTCTTTTAATAATTAAGAAATAAATTATTATTTCTATAAAATAATTTTACTTGTGTTTAATAAGAATAAAATAACTGCTTATATGAAAATACTGAGGATCCTAATGCTTATTTTAATGAGGTTTCTGTTGATATCTCTCGTTAGGGGAAAAAAGCAAGCAAATTAATTCCTAGATCTATTCAAGCTCCAAATCATGAATTAGCAGAGCTAAAAATTGAAGTTCCTATTAATGAAACTCTGAAAATATAGTTTTTGATGATACTAAT
The DNA here is from genome assembly GCA_004302925.2 of Cochliomyia hominivorax. Classification (NCBI taxonomy): domain Eukaryota; kingdom Metazoa; phylum Arthropoda; class Insecta; order Diptera; family Calliphoridae; genus Cochliomyia; species Cochliomyia hominivorax. The sequence goes on from PYHX02000413.1 coordinate 64,383,886, forward strand.
TTTTGATACTATTAGAAATAATTCAATTCTATTAAATATAAATAATTATAATGTATGTAATAATTTGACATGATTTATCCTATCAAGGTAACCGTTTTCATCAGACAATTCATTAAAAGTAGAACCTTTTATTTTTATAAAATATAATTCTACTATTGTATATTTTATACTTAATTTTAATAATTTAAACTAGTAAATAATAAATATATATTAAATTATAAATCTATATTAAATTATTAATCTTTATTAAATAATAAATCTATATCATTATATAATTAAAAACAATTAAAGATTTAAGAACATGATATTCTTATATGTATTTGAATTTTTTATTTAATATTTATATATTAGATCAAAAATAATTTTTTGTGGGGAGGTACATGTCGTTGTTTTCAATTTATAATTATTTATTAGATATTCATATTTAATAACTTATTTCTATTATTAAAATGTAAATGTAAATGCTTATATATTTAAGTATTAATTTTTAACAAATTGGACGGTAAGAAGGGTGCAGAGATTTTAGCTCTAATATGGGTTTCCTTTGAATAGATTTTACACGCTACTATTAAATTTAGGGGTCCTACATTAATTTTATGTTATATTTTTTTGTCATTTTAAGTACAATTTCCTTTTTAATTTTTATAAATATTATGTGTAATTTTAATTTGTTACTGTTTTTAATATTTAAATTTGATAAACATTATAAATTTTTTATTAGTTATTTTATAGTTTATTGTATAAAGTTTTATTTTGGCTTGTAAAATTGTTATTAGTTCAATTTATATGTAAATTTTTGTGTTAATTTTTATTTATTTTTGTAAATAAGTTATTTTGTGTTAGCAATAATTAATATTATTAATTAAGAAAATTTGGAAATCGTAATAATATTGGCTAAATTTGTGCCAGCAGCCGCGGTTTTACGAATAATGCAAATATTTTTTTAAGTTAATGTTAAGTTGTTCATTTATAAAATAACAATAAATTTATTAGGTTTAGTTTTAAATTTAAGTAATAAACTAGGATTAGAAATCCTATTATTTAAAGTGTTAATAAAAAACTAAGATAGTAGTAATTATGTGATCTTAAAAAAAATGGTGGTATTTTAGTCTATTTAGAGAAATCTGTTCTGTAATCGATAATCTACGAGATCAAGGTGTAGGTAATGTTTAAGTAGAATTAGGTTATCTAGAATGAAATTCAAAGCTTATTTAGTAAAGCATTTCATTTTCACTAAAAATGTATCAGGGTTTATTAAGTAAAAATTATTTATTATAATTTTCTCGATTTGAAAATAGTTAATATATTATAAAAGTTAATGTGCAAAATTATTTTAATAATATATAAGGAATGAAATTTTCTAATTCTTTAAGAAACAAATTTAATTTATAAATTTTTTATTAGTTAATTAAATAAAATAATTAAATAATTATATAATTTTAATATTTTATAAGATAAGCTGTAAAATAGATTTTCAAAAATAAATCAATATATAAATAAATAAATAAATAATTTAAAAAATGTAAGCAAAGAAATAGGCATTGTTATAATTTATTTTATGTAATTTATTTTATAATAATTATTATTTATTAAAATATTACATTTTTATTAAAGTATTTATTTTAATTATAAATAATAATAATATTAGTATATTTAATTGTTTAAATAATAAAATAAAAATTTAAATAGAATAGTGGTATACTAATTGTGCAAAGGTAGATTAATCATTAGTCTTTTAATTGAAGACTGGTATGAATGGTTGCACAAGATATTTTTTAGTTAAAATACTAAAATATATATAAAAGATGAGAAGACCATATTATTTTGATACCCTATACCACCACAAGTGATGAGGGAATATTAACTTTGTCATTCCGTGTGTGACGCCAAGAAGGACTCATCTCAGACCCTACAATTGCATTAAATCAAAAACTGAGTCGATTTAGCTATGTCCGTCTGCCCGACTGTCTGTTAGAAACATTCTCACGCCTAGAATAATTGTCCGAATTCAATTAAATTAGGCCACATCATTTGTTATTCTCCCATGCAGTTTGCTATTTAAAACCAACTATATCGGTTTATAAGCAAGGAAGTTATAGACCGATATCTACAACAACCTCATCTGATCCATCATCGCGTAAAAGATCATGTGTTTCATATGAGCTACAATTTTTAAGATAATGTACTGAAATTTGTCACATATAATTATTTTGATACAATAATAAATCCCAAGAAGCCATATTGTTCTGGGATCATTAATTGTCCCAGCTCCCATATAAGGTCATTTCCCGAAATATGATTTATAGTTTATAAAATTTTAAAATTTCAACCAATTCTATTAACATTTGGCACAATTAATTTTTTAACTATTTTAAATATATGTTATGAATTTTATTAATATGGGTCCATATTTTGATATAGCTCCCATATAACGCCCCTTTTCGGAAAACGGGTTTGAGCTTATAAAACAATTAAATAAAAACTAATTCCATAGGAATATATACTTTAGGAATATATACTTTTAATTAGAACAATCTCAGTCCATATTTTGACGTAGCTTATAAAACTAATAAATAAAGACCAATTCTATTGAAATTCTAACTGTTTCTGAAGTTATTTTATTAATTTGGCCTATATCGGTCCATATTTTCCTATAGCTCCCTTATAACGGACTTTCCCGGAAAACGGGTTTGAGTTCATAAAACATTTTAATAAAGATCAATTCCATTAAAATTTAGCACAATGATTTTTCTAACTATAATCAAATCATATTATATTATAAATATTAGTATTAACTTCACACGAATTTGTTGTAGAGGGTATTGAGGATTCGGCATAGCCGAATATATCATTCTTACTTGTTTATGGTTTCTTTTAATTTATGATTATTTTTCTTTTTATATTGTACAAGTTTAGGAGTTTATACAGTAATTATTACGGGTTGATCTTCTAATTCTAAATTAGCATTATTAGGAGAATTTAAAGCTGTAGCATAAACTATTTCTTATGAGGTAAGTTTGGCTTTAATATTATTCATTGTTCTATAACTTTTCGTTCGGTCTGTTATTGTACATTTGTATTTATTATGAATAATGTTTACATTTGCCATTAAACAATTTTAAGTAATAGCCAGTTTTATAATTTTCGAGTTTCAAGGTAGATTTCGAATAATTTTAAAAAAGTTTTATATTTTCACATCTCGCAAAATACTAAAAGCTTATAATGAATGGTAATCAAACTATGTTTGATCACGCAAATTATTCAAATATTTATTTAATATATTTAAATAATTTTTATATTAATATTTAATATTAATAGAAGTTAAGTTTATAAGAATTTGCTATCCCGCATTTATTGAAAAAAGTTTGATTGAACATAAATTTGAATAAAGTTAACATTCTTCCTTTTGCATTGAAAGCTGCAAGTTGCAATTTAGAAATTTAAACAAAACTTACTTATACTTACCGTCAAGTAAATTGAATTGTGGACATAACCTCTTCTACCCTTAATGGAAATAAAAGTTTAAACTTATTATTGAAAACATTAAACATATGTTCAACACTTATTAATCCTTTTCTTTCTTCTTTAATGACTCAATGATTATAATTACTCATGAGCAATAATGATCAACATTCTATTATAGATATTCATAAATTTAATTCAATCCAAATCTAAAAAAACTAAACACACAACTATTTGTTTCATGGTCCTTTGAGCCGACACAACAACAAGTGAGAAAAGTTTGGTAAAAAATAAGCAAGAAATAATAAGAATGAGGTAGATAAATTACCGGTAAATCAAAGCTTATCAGTAAGATCAAAGTCATCAACCAGTGTGAAAGTAAAAGGAAAAGCAAAAAATCATATTACAAACGTGCTAAAACTATAATCGTAAAAAATAAGCCAAGAAATGTTAAAAATAAACGAAATAATAGTTGTTTTGTGAACAAATTTATTTTTCAAATTTTTAACATATTAAAAAAACTACCATAATAAACTGTATTCCATTACATTAAAAAAATCAATTCATTTCTGTGACTTTTTGTCTTATACAAAAAAATGTAAAAAAAAAATCTAAAATAAATACTATATAAAATATTTTATATTCCTTCTAGAAAAAGAAATATACAAAATGTGGTAAGTAATAATTGAAAATAACATCAAATACACCTAATAAAAATTATTTTTTAGTATTATGGTCGATTTAAGATGTCCCACTCATTTTGGGAAAAATTGATTGCTTTTAAAATGGTAAGATACATATCAGAACAAAATCTTTGTGTAAAAATTTATTCATTACATTTTCATTATAGAATTCGAAGCTACATTTCCTAGTGCATAGATTGTCAGGTCACCCGCAATAAAAATTTATTTGTTTTAATTGAAAATGTAAGCGATAAGCTTTTTAAAAGAAATTTAATTTGTTTTAAATGTGTTTTTCTATTAATTTTACCTGTAATATATTTTTATGTTTTACAACATACGAAAATTTATAAAAATTGTATATGTATTTATATACATATTTTGAAGTTCCACAATATTTTGATAATTATTTATGCTCATAAAATTTTCTATGGCTACACATCTACTTGTATAAACTATGAAAGTTTTCTATAATCGTCTCTCACAACTCGCGGATGCTTGTACTTTGTCTAAATCATAAAGGTTTCAGCTGATCAATTACTTGTTTCAAGAAGGATCTGAAGAGACCTTCTGCAAATCATGGATTTCTACATATTATTAATATATAGTACCAAAGAACATAGTCAAATTTAAAAAGAAATTCCGCATCCCATAAATGACTATTTTTATATAAACTGCTATTCCCTTCCTGTTTCTCGATCTTTCTTCTTTCTTTCAAGCTAATTCTAGTTCATGCCTTTTCTTCTGTTGATGGTCCATCTTTCTTTAGAAAATCAAATGCCTCCGACTCATATTCAACATTTAGTCTTAATTAGTTATACTGATCTACTTCGGTATTGGATTAAAACATATAAATAGATTCATTTGGTAGTACAGAAGAAGATTCTACAACTCTTAATCTACATCTTCACAAATCATTTCTCCAGTTGCCATAGAATTTAAGTCTTTTGCAAACATTTTGTCTTCTCTTTGGCGCTTTATTTCTGATAAGATTATTGTTGGAGGATTTTGAAGCCAATAAAATCTTATAACTTTATGTTGCTCGAAAATTCCACCATTTCATTTAAAATATTTAAAAAGATATCGAATTTTTTGATCAAAATAATGGGAACACGTTATAGGATCTGTATGAATTAGGTTATATTTTTGTTAGGAAGTATATTCATAGCTTCTTACATTGTAATGTGTTTGCCTTCCGTCACTTTAGTCAAAATTACTAATAACTCCGTCCATTGTTATTCCGCTGATGAAAGCCTTATGAAGAAAGTCGGAAGACCAAACTGCCTTATCGTTGCCATAACTTTCTTCTTCTCGCTTTCCCAATGTGTTGGGGACGATCGTATGCCTTTTAGTATATGATATCTTTCATCATGTTGTATAAGATTTTTAACATAATTCTCATTTAATATATCTCTAACCATATATCTATTAAAACCTTACTTCTTTCGTAAACAGGTAGAAATACCTGTAAACGAAAGAATATAGCGTCTCACTTCTGAACGAATTATTTTAGCCACTGACGCTTTACATTGCCTTTTAACACCGCAATATATTATGGGAAATGATAATTCTTTGTTTTTATCCTTCTCATGGAGCAATGGAAATTCTACCTGTTTTCAATAGGAATATTTTCCAAAAGCGTTTCTTGGAGATTTAATTCTTTAACTGAAACAGGTTCCAAATTCGTAAATTGCAGAATTTGCAAACATTGTTTTCGGAAAAAACTCGGGCAAATTAAACACATGCTAAATATGTGTATAATATTATTATATTAAGTGTAGTTATTTGATTGGAAACCAAAGGCCGCCGCAACAAACACATATTTCTGTTGGACTTTTCTTCACGTTTTCATTAAATTCTCATTGACACAGATAAATTAAAAAAATTAAATTATAAAATTTTAAATTTTAATTATTTTTACTTGGAATTTACGATAAAATATATTTGATAGCTTATTTTAAATAAGGCATAAAAAGAATGTTAAAAAAAGTCAGTTCAATTTTAAGAATCTTATACAATTAAAGCCTTTCATTAATGTTTATTCAACACATTATTATACGAATGTAAATAGAAATGCTCTATATTTAACAGATTTATAAGCTTATACCCCTCTTCGGGAATAGGAATTATATGAGCTATTACGAAATATTGGAAGATATTCATCATATTGCCGTATTTCAGTGGAATTGTTTATATCTAAGAATCATATTCGTCAATTTATTAACGTTAATTAAAGACAATTAGAAAAATAATTATCGCGAATTTCAATAAAATGGTCTGTTTTTAAGACTTTTTAGAACATTAAATCGAGATTACAGCAAGGAGTTCTATATGGGTGGTATAGGAAAATATGGACCGATATTGGTTAAATTAATAACATAAATAACAAAGCTAGAAAGTTGATTATGCCCAATTTCAAAAAAGGGTCCTTACATGGAAACTATGTCAAACAGTGACCCCAACACAAGCTAGTTTCTTTAGGTTCATTATTTTAAAAATTGCGACCTATATAACACACAGATTTTGGGGTGTATCAATATTTTGCATATTTCAGCCTTGAACTTTTTTTACTGATCTGATTTTGATTATTGTATTTAATGAATAAATTTTTGTGTAAATCACCTTTAGTCGAAAAAATTAGAAAAGTTTTTTTCGTGATTTTGAGGTTATCTCAGATATGCGTCTATAACTTTTTGTCAATGAACCAATATAACTAGTTTTAAGTAGGAAACTGCTTAGGACAATAACAATCATAGTGGCCAAATATCATTAAATTCGGACAGTTATTCAACGAGTGAGAATGTTTCCAACAGACAGATAGACGGACATAAATAATTCGACTGAGCTTTTGATTTGATGCAAAAATATATATACTTTATGAGTCGAGGGTATAAAAAAATAATATTAATGGAAGTATTCCCACACGGGGGCAATATTCTTAAGAAATTAGATACGTATATTGAGGAAAATTACCTATATTGGTTCATATTTAAACCCTTTTCTGGAAAGGGGCCTAATTTTTTATTATAGTTAGAAAAATCATTGTGCTAAATTTAAATGGAAATGATCTTTATTAAAATGTTTTATAAACTCAAACCCGTTTTCGGGAAAGCGCGTTATAAGGGAGCTATAGAAAAATATCGTCCGATATAGGGCAAGTAAATATAATGTCTTCAGAATAGTTAGAAAAATAATTTTGTCGAATTTCAATAGAATTGGTCTTTATTTATTAGTTTTATAAGCTGAAAACTGTTTTCGGTGAGGTGCCTGGTATGGGAGCTGCATCAAAATATGGACCTACTTTGTTCTTATTAAAAATATACATTAAAAATTGTTAGAAAAATCATTGCAACGAATTCCAGTCAAATTGGTCTTTATTTAATTGCTCTATAAGCTCAAACCCGTTTTCCGGAAAGGGGCGTTATATGGGAGCTTTATTAAAAAAAGGACCCATGTTAATAAAATTTATAATTTATAAAACTTTTATATTTATTAGTTAGAAAATTAATTGTGACAAATTTCAATAGAATTGGTTCAAATTTAAGAGTTTTATAAGCTATAAATCATATTCCGGGAAAGGGCCTTATATATAATGATCCCAGAACAATATGGCTTCTTTGCATTTATTATTGTATCAAAATAAGTATATGTAACAAAATTCAGTAAATTATTTTAAAAATTGCCCAGTATTTGGGGTGTATCAAAATTTTGAATGTTATAGCATATAACAGACAAATGGACAAAGCTGCATCAGATTTTGATGCAATAATATGTATACATTGTAGGGTCTGAGATGATTCCTTCTTGGCGTTACACACGGAAAGACAAAATTAATATACCCTCATCATCACTTGTGGTTTCTATATATAAAAAGGAAAAATATATATTTTCCTCAAGATAAAAATATATTGAAATTGTCCTTTTTGTTATATAACCGCCATATTTTTCACTAAAATTTAAAACCAAGTAACTATCATTTAAATAACAGTTTTTTAATTTATATATAATTATATAAATGTCATTTATCTAAAAATTATAAAAACAAAAAACCGATGTAAAATCCAAAATATATTCTTATATACAAAGTGATATAAACAAATCAAAGTTACCAAAAACCCGTTTTCAGTTTTCCGTATAAATCTCAAATAAATTACAACAACTAACAGTTTCCCCTTTCTTGTACATAACAATATAATAAATAAAACTTAAAATTTTTACCATATAAAGATCTGTGAAAGAACACATAGTAAAATTAAAAATTCTCTTCAATCCAATTCTATATTTGTGAAATTTCAAAATATTCAATAGACAATTAAACCACATATAATTAACCTTTTTTAAATAATAATTCAAAACAAATTACAACAGAGGAAACAGTAAATAACATCAACTAAATGTTTCTCCAGTCCTGATACATAACAAAAAAAAAATAATAATAAACCATTCAAACTGCACTTTACAAAATTTTCTCTACAACAAACAATAAAACAGAGAAAAACAAAAATATGTATTTGTAGATGTAAAATAGAAGGTAATTATTTCTTGAACATTTATCTTTTTTCTTCTATGCATACTGTTTTAAGCAAAACAATTCCAGTTCTTATATTTTCAGTATTGTTTGATCTCTTAATACAAAAACAAAATAAAATATTGATACAAAAATTTCAATTGAAATGATCTTTATTAAAATGTTTTATAAACTCAAACCCGTTTTCGGGAAAGCGCGTTATAAGGGAGCTATAGAAAAATATCGTGCGATATAGGGCAAGTAAATATAATGTCTTCAGAATAGTTAGAAAAATAATTTTGTCGAATTTCAATAGAATAGTTAGAAAAATAATTTTGTCGAATTTCAATAGAATTGGTCTTTATTTATTAGTTTTATAAGCTGAAAACTGTTTTCGGTGAGGTGCCTGATATTTTCAGTATTGTTTGATACAAAAAAAAAAAACAACCACTACTTGTTTTTGTTAGTAAAACTTATATGAAATTCATTTAATAAACGGATTGCAAATACTTTAAATAAACAGATTAAGCACATTTCTTTATTTAGTTAAAATTTCAACATAAGAATAATGTTTAGTATATGATAAAATACTGCTCTCCTATTTGGATTTAATAGAAGAACGTTTGTGTTCCCACTTGATGAGTAGAAATTTAATTTATTTTGCTTATGCGGAACAAACTAGAATAGATACAATAATAAATAAAAACAAACAATAAAAACTTATTAAAAAAACAAGAGGAATGCTATATTTGACTGTACCGAATCTTAAATACCTCCACCACTATATTAAAGACAATTAACTATTTGTCTGAATTTTCATGAATTTAGTTTATATTTTATTCCGGAAAGGGAGATAATAAGGGAGTAATATCCAAATAGGGCCAATGATTGTCAAACTAGTTTCATATATAAAGACAGTTTAAAAATGTTTATTAATATAATAGTTTTATAAGCTCAAACCCGGGAAGGGGCGTTATGCTCTAGAACATATGGACCGATATTGGTCAGATGGTCAAGACAGTCGAATTGAGTCGAAATTCAACAAATTGATCATCATCAAAAAGGGAGTTAGAAAAAATTGATATTTATTTACCAGTCTTATAAGCAAACCTCCTTCTCAAAGCATCGTGCTAAGTATTCTCTTTTATAAATCCTATATTAAATATTTTAAATGTATAATACTTTAAGTCTGTATTGCACAACAATTTTTATTGTAAATTACTTATAATATAAAATTAATCAATTGTAAAAAAATTATATTGCATTTAAATAATTGAAAATATGTTTTATAATAAATGAAAATGTATATTGTACTGAATTAATTCAGTACAATATACATTTAAAGAATTATTAAATATTTTCCTATTGCACTAAAAATTTATTTTACTAACATTTCTCGTCGAGTTTATAAACATATCTTTTTAATTTTTTATGCTATTTATAATTATTCTTTTAATATACTAGTTCCATTGATAAATTAATAATAACAACACTTCATAACTCTTGATTGCTGGGTCCATCATCAGCCAAACAGCTTGAGAAGAAACAACTCATCAATGATTTTTAAGAATATAAATATCAGTTTGATTGTCAATGAAAATGGAATTAAATTTTCTTTATAAATATTTTATTTTTATTTTGATCGTCGGTTCGATATCTATTTTGTCCCTATGCCTGTTATAATTTTTCAAGTTTATTTTTATCACTGTCTCCTTTTTTACTTGCTCTAGTTTTACTATTTTGATAATTTTTTGAACTATGATGTTAAAAAATTTAGAAAAAATCTTTTTTCGGAATTTTGAGATTGTCTCAGATATCGGTGTATAATTTTATTTTCTGATGACCCGATATAGCTGGTTTTAAATAGGAAACTTATTAGAACTATAACGAATAATGTGGGCGAATTTTAATGAATTCGAAAAAATTTTCTAAGTGTAAGACCGACAGGCAGACGGGCACAAACAGAATTTTGATTCTTTCGCCTCAAAACCAGAGTGAAGAAGATAATTCAACACTGTAAAACTTGCATCATTCACAAACTGAAGCAATGTTCTCAAATGTTCATAGAGATAGCCACTCTTTCTCCTCCATTTCAAGTCACTGCCTTACTAAAATCAAAATCGGTCAAAGCATATGTTTGTGTTTTCATTTTGCTTCAGCACTTGGAGCTATGCTTAGACCTATCTACGTCAGCATTCCAATAGAAGGAGTACTAAGTTCTCGTCCATCATCTGCATTATCCGTAGATTCATCGGTTTTAACTGTATTGACTCAAGGTAATTTTCTAAAAGGAGCTCCCCTAATGGCCTTCCCAGAACAATACCTACAAACCTCTTATTAACAGGTGTGAAAATATTAAAGCACTTCACCATCAATTCTCAAATCAGTGGAAAGTTTTTTTCAACTCTAGGAAAACGTTACAAATGGAGATTTTCACTATCTAACTTACATATTGGAGATCTCGTAGTCGTAATGCATGATTTACAACCACCATTCAAATGACGCCTGGGAAGAATAGAAAATACCTACCCCGGTTCAGGTAAGAATATTCGAATAGCAGATATTCGACCTTAGTCAAATTATGTCTTCTTTCATTTTTAAATGACTCAAATCAAAAGTTCAATTTTAAATTCTCTTATTTATCTCTCAATTACAAATCAAAATATGAAAAAATTAACATATTTTATTTCAGCTTAAATGTTACTCTACAATTACTAATTTATATATAGAACTAAACTTAGATTGATCAACACAACAACAAACAGAAACTATCATCAGTGCAATATTTGCAGAAAGTTTCATGCTTTACGATTTTGCTGTCAATTTCTTAGGATGTCAATCAAAGTGAGGCAAGATATGGTCGATAGATATCGATATTGCGTAAATTGCCTGGCCAGGAGCCATGATTTATGATCTTGTTCATTTTTAGAAAGTGTGACAAGTTCCACCACACCTTATTATGTCCATCTTAAGACAATAGAAGAAACATTGCCACCAAAAAACATTTTCATAAATCTTTCTTGATTAAAATTTACCACATGTAGCTATTTTAGCTTTAAAGTGAAGTATATTAAAATTGAATCACCTCAGCTTAAATATTTGAAACCTCATTAAAATATTTTTAACAGTTCAAAAGTTTCATTTTCGAAAATGAAGATTTAAACATACTGTGGATTGGTCCATTATGTCTTATAGTTCCCATACACCACCCACTTCCGAATATAATTTCGAAGTGCATAAATTTCAGAAACTGTTATGTAAGGAAAATTCAATAATTTCCATAGTAACAATAACATATTCTCGTTATGGTTAAAACATGTTATGTTTTAGAATTCACATTTGAAAAAATTAATGTTCAATTGACGATAACAGAACGAACGTTTAAGTTTTATTTTAAGTTTTTTTTTTAAGTTTTATTTTTTGATTACGGGATTTATTTGATTTTTATTTATTATATTTCCTATGGCTTTAGTATGATTAAGAAATTCTTTGGCTGAAACTAATCGAACTTCGTTTGATTGTACCGAAAGGAAATCAGAATTAGTTTAGAGTTAAAATGTAGAGTAAAGAAGAGCCTCCTCTTTACATTAATTTTTTTTAAGGCAGAATATGCTAGAATTTTATTTAAAAGTATATTATTTTGTTTAATAGTTTTACGAAGTGGCCATTGGACCATAACAACACACACTCAAAAATATTATTGGCATTCAATATATCGCTCTGTTATAGGTGTGATGGTCCTAGGTACTACTAATGGAGCACGCTTAGTGGAATATCTGAAATAATTTTGGAATTTGACGAAAATCGAGTTGAAAATTTTAAAATTCTTTAGAGGATTTGTGAACAATGTGGGAAAAAAGGGCGTGGTACACGTTCCAGGACATATAGAAATGGTGGTCCAAAGGGCCTTTAATATATCTATCATAGTGGAATAAGTTAAATAATTTCCAAATAATTTTAATTATTTTTGAAAAAGTGAATTTTTTAACATTTTCTAAAATTGACAATAAAAACAAATTTGGTTGCATTTTCTTCTTCGTCGTATATTATATATTAAAAAACATAAAACACTTAACATTAACTTTAATATAATTAAATCAATTACTTTTAAGCATATTTCTCACACTGTTTATTTTTATAAATTCTTTTTAAATTTTAAATAAACAAGTAAACAAATACATTGTAGCTTGTTTATGTCAAAAATGAAATAAGAACTCTGTAAAAAACAATATACATCTTCTAATTCTGCCAAGCGTTGATTGTAAAATTTTTGAGATCTGGCATATTTTTCTAGGTTTTAATAGGCTCAGAACACATAAAATTTTTAAAAATAATTATACATATATATTTAATTATTCTATACTTAAACAATGAAAGAAAAAATGTTTTGCCATGTTGTATAAAGAAATGCCAAAAATCAGGACGACGAAAAATGTCAAATTCCTGAGAAGGATTTTTATAAAAATGTATATGTGAAAATCAACGGCTTTACCCAGCATAGATTTCAATAAAATGGAGGAGGTATCAAAGACTTTAACTTAAATGTAAATAACGTGGATGGCAAAAGTATCAAATACGTCTACTGCACAAATTGTGAAAAACAAATGCAGCTAGTATCGAAAAAAGTATTCTAATCTTTTAAAAAATACAAAAAGACTCAAAATATATTAAAATCTAAAATTTTTTAAGATGTTTTTTTCAAAATGTTTTTGTTTCAAATAAAATTTAAAATAAAAAAATAAAATATTATTGTTATTTTATTACTTTTTACCAACAAAATTAAAAAATATTAAAACTTTTTGTCAATTTGTAATTATTTTCTTATTAATAAAGTTTAAAAAATAAAATTCTGAACAATTTTCTTAACTAAACCCGCTATTAAAAAAAAAAAAAACAATGTTTAAAATAGGTTAAAGACTTATTTTGACCTAAGAATTTTTGAAACTACAAGAGATGACCACACATGTTATATAAATATAACTTTTTATTAAATCCACAAAAGTTGTATGGTCATTGCACAAAAATTATTAAGAATTTAGTACAGAATTCAGACAATTTTAGAATTTTTTTAGGCCCGAATCGAGTTCGAAAAACTAAAAAAAAAAAACAGTAAAAAATAGGTCAAAATTTTACTTTGGTCTAAATATCTCTTAAACTATAAGAGTTGTCCCCACACGTAAGCATATTTTTTGTAGAGAATTTTAAGGACTATCTAACGTTTTTCTCAGTCAAATCGTAAATGAAATGTTTATTTTTATTCGTATTCACGTGATGATTATTATGGAGCACCTCTCGGAACTTGTGCTCCTAAAAATCAATTGGAAAACACCTCAGGAATATTAATGTGAAAATTGTAAGGAGTATATGTATGTGAATTTTTTATCAAATCACAAATGAAATTTTGACGATTTTTGAAAAAATTATGTTAATTCAGTGAGATCCACTCCTTAACATCAGGGCACACTAGGAACATGTTCTTTTTCAAATCAATTGTGAAACATCTCTAGAATGTCCATATGAAGTGTCATTATGAAATATTCAGTATTTTTAAAAATACAAAAATATCTTCAAAAATGCGATCCCAGTGTAATGAAAAAATAAATAAGAAATTCTTAAAAACATATTGTTTATACGATTTTTTACAACAAAAATTTTGTCAAATATGTTTACTAAACATATGTTTACTAAACACAAAACTAGAAAAATATATTCACATTTGTTGTGTGACCTGTGTTGCAAATTTTTCTCCAACGATCTTCGTCAATTTAGCGGATTTTAGCATCCAAAAAACGCTAAAATCTGCAACTAGCACAGATTCGATTTTTTTTGGATTGGAAAAGTTCAGTTTTAGAACTTGTAAACTCTGAATACTACAGTGGGTGTTAAAATTATTATTTTTTTTTTTGGTATCCAATCAAAAAAATTTTTCACCTTCATAAAGATCCTGATCCACTTTCATGTTATATATAATGTTATAATTATACACTTTTGTGCTATCGATATATCAAATTTCGAATGAATCCAACCAGTCAATCCAAAGTTACATATTTATTTCTGCCCCACGGTGCAACATGAGATTTTTTTTGTATTCTTATTTGCACAAAATTTTTATCTCCTATGGGGCTTCACAAATCGCTAGAATTTCCGTCAATCGCTAAATTTAAATTTTCCCGCTATGGACGACTCAAAATTGTCAGATTTAGCGGAAAATCTCCAAATTGGCAACAATGTGTGTGATGAAAATAAACGTGAGCATTTTATGAGAGAGTATTAAATGGGAGTTAGTGAGAGATTATTAAATTAGAGTGAGAATTAAATGTATGCGGTTTCTAATAATAGAACCTGCCATAAACAATTTTTTTCTACATGAAGCGTATTCTATGTGGTTTATATTCTTTGTTACTTTTTATATATTTTGAATTAATACTAATAACACGAAAAATACCTTTGGAAATAAAAAATGTTGCAAAATCAAATATTGTCGTTTCTCACCCCATTGGGGCAATATATTACAAATTCCTTATTTTTGCTTCAACAATTATAAAAAACAAATAGTTTTTTTTCAGAAGATCCAAAAAGTAGCACATAATACAATTTAACTATTTTAATCTTTGAAAGATATATAATATGTGAATACTGTCAAAGTATTTAAGAAGTACTTTCCTAAGGTACTCATAATTTCGCAATTATTAATTTTTCATAAACAAGATGTGCAACACAATGTCTTCAATTTATTTTTAACCAATTGAGAATCCAAGGTGTCCAATTTTGAGACCCTGTGGATCGACCCCCATTAACTCCACAAAGTTCAAACTGAAATCTTAAATTTACCTACTCTTCTACCATCACTGTGTGAAATATCATTTCCATTTCATTTGAAACTTCAACAATTTAATGATGATAGTGATATGTAACAAAATTGTTTCGAAATTAGACGAAACAATGCAGAGTTCCATAAGATCCCATTGGTGTATTGAAAATCCTATAAAAAGTAAAACAACGGATTTATTAGGATAATTGCCAAAAAGTGATGTATTGGATACTAAATTGACCACTATGTACAGCAGCTAAATGCAGACAACTTTGCAGACAAGGGAAGTTATGAACAACTCAAGCAGTCAAACAATCCACCAAATGGCGGATTGTTTGTCAGTAATATGGATTTTGTTACGTACTAGTGGTCATTGATTACATAACCAAGTGGCCAGATGTATTGTCATAAATAACTATAAATCCAGAACAAACGTAAGCGTAACATTCGAGTTATACTCCGGACCAGATAATAAATTTTGAGGCTGACGTATTCTTAGAAAAGTGCAATTCAAGCGCATAAAAGAAAACAAGAACATCAAGATAAACTACATCCCAGACATTATGGTGTAGTCGAAAAAATAATCGCATTTTGGATATTTAAGAGAGGTTGTTACCGACATATGTTCTGGCGTATAGATTTATTATTCATGAATAAAACTTTCGAATACATTTATATATTGTATTTTGAATAGAACTTAAGTTGCCTGGCTATTTAAAATCAAAGAGTGTTATGTCCAGTAAGAACACACATCATCCTACTTTGCTCTCTTATTATCATTTTTAGAATATTCATGGTGTTCTTTTCCTTTGAGTAGCCCCATAATATTATTTAAGTCCTACCAAACGTATCAGTGACCAACATAGCCCTGGGTTACTCTAACATTCATGTAGTCTGGCTTTCAAGGTGATAAAAGGAATCGGATTTTTCAAGTTCTGTATTGGTAAAAATTTAGCCTCGATAGCGAATTTTTTACCACTATATTTCGAAGCACTCCCTCGTGGCTAGTTATACAGGCAATGTGTCCAGGGTGGTCCATGACATCACATGCACAGATTCTAAAGATATATATTTCTCTCTGTGCAAAATCGAATAACTTATTCTCAGCCCAGACTCTCTGATCATACGTATCTTGTATGATTGTATTATGGTCTTATAATCTGCTTCATCTATAATGAGTTCCACTACTGCGATATCATACTGCTTGGAGCCATCTGCGAGCAAAGAGCCCACCGGCATATGTGGCAGATTTGCCTCTAGGGGATTGACTTGACTGATGCAATTGGTCTAAAACAGTTTGCCAGGTATTTTGAAATCCACGAAGGGCATCCATATGTCATTGATATAATTTTTGTCCCCTAGTGTTAAATTACCCATAGTTTGGAGTCGGTACGTAGTTAAGACAGCTTCATATCGAATATAGATTTCAATTTGCTGGACACAGAGCATTGTTGCTCTGATAGATAGCATCCTCATAATACCAAGCACCACATTCTTTAAACCTTAAGCAAGATCTTAATATTGCATTTCATTTACTTCGATGTCTACCATACTTCTAAAGCACTAAGATCGAGACTTCATGTAATGTGGTCTATCTGACTTTCCCTTGCTGTAGGCATTTTGCCTGGATCTCAGTCTATCTTCTGGTATATTCTGCTTCAACGTGGTATCAATGTCATAAGTAGAAAAGAAGTAAGGCGAAAAACCTTAGGAGTTGAATAGCTGCTTTGCCAGGTTTGAGCTGATCCAACGTATGCAGTAGGAGTCCCTTTCTTAGCATAATGCTGCCAGTCCAATGGGAAATTGGATGTTCATAAATAGTTGCAAGGATTCCTCTATTATCTCCATCTTATTGACCTTTATATGCAACACACCGTGGTCCCAAAATCCTTTTTTTTTTTTTTGAAATAATTCTGTAATTTTGAAAATATTGAATATTTTTATAATAAAATTTCACTTGAATAAATATTTGAAAATTAACAAAATTCCTATAAGGCTGGAGAGTAAATTGTTTCCCCGTATGTCTTTATACACATTACGTTAAAAGAATTGAGAAGAAAATTGTATAGTCCAGAAGGAAATAGTTGAATTTAACATGAAAAATTTAACCTTTTTGAAAAAAAAAAATCAAGAAAAATTCCATTATTACTTCCCCTCAAAGAAATCAGGATGTTATGAAATGTTGTCCAAGTTGCCAGAAACCCTTGTTAGGCGACCCAATTCACTGAAACTCTAAATTTTTATAATATATACAAATTTCAGCATTTATTTGCGATGTGACATGTGTTGAGGTTATAAAAATATTGTAATTTTAAGCTAAGAAAATGGAATGTTTCATTTAGATTAATTTATGTTCGTTCTCGAACTAATACTACTGATAATAAAGGTGAAACTTTAACAATTTCAAAATTGCAGTATAAATAATATTTATATCAAATTTTTATGATATCGTAAAAAGTTTTGTCAACGAATATCTTCGCAATGTCGAGAGCTATATTTAAAGGAACATTCTTCGATATTAAAAATAAACTTTGAATTATTTATTGTGGTAACAGTTTGACTGTACCCTATAGAAAAACAATCCATTGACATCGATCGATTTCGATGGATCATATTTCTCGATTGAGAGAAATATGAATTCTTCGAGTTTGTCTTTGAAATACTTGAAAAACTTTTAATATGTAATCGAAGTTTGTGTTCAGCTGTGATAAAGCAGTGATATTCGTTTTTTTATGTAAAAAGATTATAGACGTGTTTGAATTCGCAACAGTACTTTTAATATTTTGTCATAATCACATCATTTAATTTAACTCATTACCTACTTTTTCATAAATTACTTATCATAAATTACCAACAAAATATAAACATTTGATTTTAACTTCATCTGTATATAATCTGAAAGAGACTACTTCTTGATGTTATAATAAAAACCTAAAGACACTAGAATCGTGTGACATTAGCAAGACAATATGAAGTATAGATTTGGCAGCACTTTAAATGTAAATGTCAAATACAAATTTTTCATTTAGGGATAACAATTTAGAAGATATTGTCTGCGTTTTTTAGTATTGCTTTTTGCAAAATTTATCATATAAATTAAATAAAGTAAAAAAATCACCTAATGAAATGATTCAATTTAATTGAAAAGTAAATTTATCTAAAATATGTTTTGTGTTTTAATAAACTCGATGCAAAAATATGCTATAAAATGTAAAATAATCCATTCGTATACAGAAAATTAATGAGTGTACCTATGGAAGTATATGCTTATTAGACATTTACAAAATAAAACTAAACAAGAACATTTTGTTTAATATAATCACATTAAAAAATGCTTCAGTCCTTATATATTAGAGTGACCAAATATTAATACATATATTAAAAGCGATAAATATAATTTAACTTTTTATTAATAAGAGGAGTGGTACTTTTATAAGATTTCTAAATGTCGAATTGCTTGGGCGGAGCTGACATGTCTTTACCCGCTGACATAAGGGAGAAGCTGGCGGAACTCGATTTGGAATTGTCTGAAGGTAAATAATTTTTAATTCGAAATTACTTATAATATATTAATTTATTAATTTTTTAACGCAACAAAAGTATGTATGCAAAGAAATTGGTAAAAAATTTATTAAACAAAAGTATCCGTTAAAAAAACTTATTTAAAAACGTTTGTTACTAAACGCTAGATTTTGATAAACTGTTGGTAGCATTATACTTGTCAAAACCAGAAAAAATCGATGTTTTTCAAACAATTTAAATTATTTTTTATTCTAAATGAAATACAGAGTTAAATACTACAGTTAAAATTCTAGTTAATATAGCTACAAAAACAAGTTTATATATAGGGGCATTTACATTCGACAGTGTACCTAGTTACACTTATTTCAATTTTTCAATTATTTAGATGGATTAGAATTTGCACTTAAGTAAATAGCTGCGAAAATTAATATATCTACATTTCATTTACGAAGCACCGTACCTCGTCTAGTTATTGTTGTAACAGCTGGAAGGAAAATTTATATTTAATAATTCTGGTTCATCTTGTTGTTCAACTCAATGTCAAGGAATCTGGCAATTGGTTTTGTCTATAGATCTTCAGAATTGAATGAATAGGTCTTCAGAATTGAGTTGAATAAATATCGTATATCATGTGGTTCTTGGCCACATGCATGACATAGGTTTTGGACGGGCACTGTCAATACGAGACCAGAATACATTGAACTTATTGCTCTATCCCGATCTCAACTGTGCCAGAACTACTCTTGTTGACCGTAGCAATGTTCGGTGGGCGGTCTCCAAGCACAACATTCATACTGTAACTTAAAACCGCGAAATTTCGTGTGTTACTCTTTAATGTATATATTCTTGCATCAAATTAAAATCTGAATCGACTTAGCCATCTGTCTGTTGTAGGCACGCTCACATCCACAATAATTGACAGAGCTCAATGAAATGTGGCCTGAGTATTTGTAATAGTCCTGAGAAATTTCCTATAAAAATGGGAAGATTTGAGCCGTAATAGTTCTTCAGATATTTGTTTTGGATTGAGGATAAATCTCTTCCCTGAGCCTGCCCGATTTAAAAATTTGCTCTTCGAAACTTAAGCAACTCTTAACATTTCCCTATCATCCCTTATTTTGAGCATAAGTTGTATAAGTTTCGTTGAAGACATAGCTTTAGATTCTGATTTAAGACACTTTATTAGCTCCTGATTTTTTGTCATAGGGACCTCTATATTTCTATCCATAGGGGTCTATCTATAGGCTTCAAATTCGGTGACTGTGGTGTCAAACTCACGGCATGTATCCCATTAGCTGATAATTAATATATAACCAACTTTGATGAATACTTCTGGGCATAGCAAAACTGAAACATGTATCGAAGTGGTATATCTCACTCAACATAGCGTGAAGATCAAAATATCCCTGAAAATAAAACGGTCCAAATAATATATATATATATATATATATATATATATATATATATATATATATATATATATATATATATATATATATATATATATATATATATATATATATATATATATATATATATATATATATATATATATATATTTATATATTATTTGGAGTTGATCGAACAGATAATATTTGGAAGGGAAGGTTAAGGTCTTGGAACTTTCAAAGCCAAACTGTGTGTAATGTTAGTTTTTGGAAGTTGGGAGGGTGAACTTTAACTTTAATATTCTATTCGGTATTGTATATTCTATATTCTATTAGGTCTTGTATATTTACTTAAGGCTGTTAGATAATATTTTGGGTGATATAACATGACAATATTAACTCGTTGTTATAATGCCTACTTAGCATTTCTTTATTGGAAGGATCTTTGTTTTCTCATGTAGATGGTGAATTCAGGACATTTGTATGCATTCCGTTATTGTTCTTAAGGCCGTATATTGACAGTTTTAGATATTTTTCCACTGCGTTTCACTGAGCGATTGTGTCCACACTGGAGCAGCATAATTCGCCACTGGCTGACAAATCGTTTTTTACGTAACCGGTTAATGCCAGAATTTCGGCTACACTCATCAACCTGTACGACATCATTATATCATACACTTCCACCTAGATCCCCGTTCCGGTGCCTATCTTCATCCTGGACCGGCCTGTGTAGATTGAATAGCGTGTGGAGATGCTATCCGCCCCCAACAGCAGTCGCCTCCGGAATCTTATCGAAATCGTCAATATTTACACCAACCTCCTTCAATCTAAATAGACACATTGCAGCAATTCCACAAATAAACTGCTCGATAGGAAGAAGGCTGAGAATCACATCCAGGCCCGCTTGTGGTGTCATGCCAAAAGCAGCACACTTCTGCACCTTAATATAGAAGTCCTTTCGGCTCTTGATCTCCATTGCCTCCCACCAAACAGAACAACCATAGGAGAGTATTGGTCTTACCACCGAGGTGTTAATCCAGTTTACCACCTTAGGTTTAAGTCCCCAACTCCTGGCTATCGAGTTAATACATGCGTTGTAGCGTTTATACCCCGCCAGTATCTCTCACAGGTACTTGGCACTTTCGGCCATCTTCCATCAAACTTATACCTCCTAGTGAAAAGGACTAACTCCGTCTTCAATAGATTCACTACCAACCCTTTATCCGCAGCCCAAGAGGACAGATCATCAAGTGCAGTCTGCATGATGATGATGGGAAGAAATTTCCCTGTTACTAGTATGACAACGTCGTCTGTATAGGCCACGATTTTCCATTATCTTGCATCCAACTGTTTCAAGATGACGTCAACTGATGAGCGGGAGCGAAACTACTCCTCTCTGAGCTGTTCCCCTCGTCACCAGTTCCCTCAGATGTGTATTTCCTAAGGTTGATTCGATAATCCGGCATTATAACTATCCACTCAACTAGGAAATCATCCACAAACAGGTCCTTACAGCATCGCCAATCGCCCCAATTGATATATTATTGAAAGCTCCTTCGAGATCCAAGAACGCCGCCAATGTATATTCTCTATGCCGTAGACCACGTTCAATACAACCCATCACATCGTGACACGCCGTCTCAACGGATGCAACCCTCTAGTAGGCATCTTAAGCTTTTCTCAGGACACTGGTGTCAATCAAATCCTTTAGATAAAAATCAACCAGCCTCTCCGATGTCTTCAACAGAAAAGATGATAGGTCTGATCATTCTATAAACTTTAGGTTTTGAGTGGCCCGCTTTGTTTATGAAAACAACCCTAACCTGTCTCCTTACCGGAATATCCCCTAGTCTGAGACAAGCCCTGAAGGCGACTAACAGTAATTCGATTTGGCCATCACCGACGTTCTGTAGCATACCGGAAAACACCATCAGTAATTGCTCCATGAGACCCGTTTAGCCCGTTTGATGTCCCCTTTGCACTAATTGAAGCTCATCCTTTACTCATTCCCATCCTTGGCCTTTTTAGTGCTTTTCGCCATATTGAAGAACCTTCTGACTGCAGACCGTTGCTTCCAAAGTTGCGTTTTCCACCATCGTGGTTGCTCCCTCCTGCCGGTATAAATAATAGAACAGGATCGAAACTTCCTACAATCGCCCTAGTGAACGCTTCAACAGTCCTATCATTTCAATCCCCAGAGGAACACTTAGGCCTAATACTCCCACATGTATCCAATACCCTCGGCCTATACGAATTTCAATCCGTCTTTCTCCTATTGTGAAAGGGTTGCCTATTCAACATGCTAAATTCTACCTCGAAAGATATCCTACTGTGATCAGATAACGAACACTTCGTCGATACCCTCCAGTTCCTAATATAAAAACCACCGAGGTTAGCCGGGAAGCAAATGAGACCCAGAAGATCGTCAGTCTCCAATTCGGCGTTGATGCAAGCATCTGTTATGGGGCAACAGATGCTTGCATCAACTAGAATTCCTCTGGACTTTAGCGTCCTTATCAAAGTTCCTGTTATTTAGTATTCCGTTACCGTTATCATCATCTAAATACTTACCGTTATTTTTTATTTGCTACTATTTCCTTTTCCTTGTCTTTAGAAGTGTTACTATTATGGTTGGCCCGCAGGTATCTCTAAGATTCCAGGATCGAATGTATTTCATACTCGACAGCAACGTTGGCTTAGTTATGAAGACGGTTGCCAGGGAACGCGTCCGATGGGTGTGAAATAGGAAGACTCCACACGGTCATTAAATATCCTCTTAGGCCACCTATCGAGGAATATTATCAAAAAATTACAACAAAATCTTTCAAACACGACGTTTCTAGTGGTATAATATCGCGGTGCATTTCGTTATAAAATAACTAAAAATTGGTTTCGTAATAATGAAATCACTTTAATGAAATGGCCTGCCAGTCTCCCGATGTAAATCAACTTAATAATTTGTGTACATACGTATAAAACAAGGGGTTGATACTCAATCATTCCCACAACAGCAGGTTCTTCGCACCGGAATAACACGAAATTCATCGGCAATGGGATGTCAATTTCTCTCTTTATGAACTCATCCTATAGAAGTGACACAATTTCTTGACATGGAGTTAAATCAGAACCTGAATCACAATAATTAACGTACTTGATTTTACAGATATTGCAACAACTTTATTCTTCTGAAAAGATGCCAGAATGCAGAAATTATTACCAAGGAAGAAAATACTACAAAATGCTAAGAATAAATAATAAGCTCAATTCGATAAAATAGCACTAAAAATTTAGCAACAATTGTCTTTTTGGTATAGTTGAAACCTGATATTTTGACTCCAATTTTTATAAATACTTCTGGAGAGAATAATTTAAAGAATGATATTGAATATAAATGAGCTTGTTTCGTCTTCTCTAATTTTTAACTTATTTTTGATTTTATTAAACCATAATATACAACTTTTCATTCAAATGGCTTGTTAGCTTAAAAATGAAAAGAGAAGTTAATTATTTATATTAAGCAAGATGCTTACCCTTGAGTTTTGATGATGAACATAACTTTTATAAAACATTTTAATGCCAAGAAGGCTTTTTTTCACACCGTTATAACGGTTAATTCAAATTCGCTATACAATGTTATTTAAGTGTTTACAATTCATTTATAATTAGATTTCAATTCATTATAACGATTTTCATTTTATAAAAACAAATTTAATAATACGCGCCCTTCATTACACTTGTTTAAGTTATTTTTTTTAGATGATGAAGCACATAAAATCTCGGCTAATGACCAGATCGCCACAGACAGAATTTGCTGATTTGGAGCTTGTGGTTGAGGATGTTGTTTGTTACTGCGATTGTTGATGTATTTATTGATGGTTTTGGTGTTACGGTGGCGAATGGTGTGGAGTTTTTTGTTGGTGTTGTTAATTTGTTTGTTGGTGTGGTGGCGCCGGTTTTGATTGTTGGAATTTTTAGTGGGGTTCTACGTTCTAAAAAACAAATATAAATGAAGTATTCTTTGCCAGATTAGTAAAAACTGGAGAAGTGGCTGAAAAGGGATTTTAGAATTTTGTATGTAATTATTTATTTATTTTATATTGTAATTTTTATTTGCCGCTAACCAAATAATTAGGGAATAAATTATTACTTTAAAAATTATTATAAGGCAAATAGCATTATTTCATTATGGGACGAATTTTGTACGAACGTCTATTACACGCACGTGATGATCAGTCCCTATGCGAACTTTTGCAATTCGTCCTAATTGTCACTCGCAAGGTTATCCATTACTACCATAAAATCGACTAATTATAAATTAAGCGTGAAAAATTTAAATTTATATTTTATATGCATTGATTTTAAATATACTTCTTTCCATTGTGAGGAGATATTGTTATGAATAGCTTTAAGTATTTCCCATCGTTTTATAAGAGATAGATTATCGGTTGTTTGTTCAGGTAAAGACATAATTGGTCCACATCGAAGGAAATGTCTGGGGGTTAAGACGGTTAAATCGCTAGGGTCTTTAGATAGCGCTGAAATCGGTCGAGAATTCAATACTCCTTCAATTCGCGCTAATATTGTAGCGAACTCTTTAAAATTGAATCGATAAGCTCCTTCTACTCGTTTTAAGTGGAATTTAAAACTTTTAAATTCCACTTGTATTATTTGACACATTAAACTGACGAAAGACATAAGCTAAAACTCTAAAAGCTCGAGTGTATGATGAGAATCGTTTAAGTATATCATTTCGGATAGCCGAAGTGTGGAAACTGCTAGTGGGAAGTTGTAGGTTCGTGTTTTCCATGGTGCTTTTGAGATTTTCTTCATAAGATTTAAACGAATTTAATGGGTTACTATAATGAGTTACCAATGAGATCCTGACGTCGCCGGATTGTTATGTGTTACGATTTGTCACATAAATTTCTTTCCAAGTAGCTGGTGGTTTTGCTAGCCATCCTACGACAATCAAACCATAAAATATTTCCACATCAGCTAGGTTAAGTGAAGTGATGGTTTGATTTACTAATTTTGTGGGCAGAAAGTTCCAGTCTAGGTAGAGTAATTGAAGCTAATGAGACTACATTACTTTTTGCTAAAAACAGATTTGAGAACACGACTGAGGAGGACGTTTCTATGCGTATCTATATGCCAGTGGAGTAAGTTATTTAGAGGCATCACAGAACTCATGTATTTGAACATTGTCCACGGGAGTGAACTGAATCCAACGAGGAATTTGGATTTCTGGAATTTTTTGCAAATCTGTTGTAATTTCATTCCAACGTATTCCCAGAGCTTTCAAGCATCGTGAAATTTGAACAAATCACAATCGTATAAGTATTCTTTGGGAAAAGAAATTTACAACTGGGAGTTGTTTGCAGTGATATTTTTTAGTAAAAGACCAGCAGAGTTAAGAGTTTTTATAAGATGATTTTGTGCTTCTAACGCACTTTCTATCGAATATCCTCCGGTAAGAATATTACGACATATGTCCCTTTCAGTAGTACTTTTTGCTGCTTTTGAAAGCTGATCTTGGCTATCCGGCGCTAATTAAAGCAAAGTTCTAATGGCGAGAATAGATGCGCAATTTTCTCGAAAAGTAACAGTCTTCATTTGATAATCTTTAACAGCCTCCAGGGGGACTTTTGGAAAAGTATTCTCTGGAATGGTCTATCTTTTTGATATATTTGATACAATTTACGCCAATTTATAATCACAGTTATGAGATCTGCTGTTGTGTTGGGCCTGTATATAAAAAATCGTTCAGTGAAAACTTTGATTTTTTCTACGGAAAGCATTAAACACTACTCTTACTTTTGTCGTTTTATTTTCGGGACGAATTACTTCATTTAAAAATAATTCCTTTCTTACTTAATAATAATTCCTTTGACGTCGTCTCTTCCATATTATCTAAGATGATGTATTCTGCGAGAACTTCTTTATATTGATTTTGTAGTAGTGGGTCTTTCCTTAAAGTTTGTTCCATTAGAGCATATAGACTTAGAGCAACAAATCTTGATGGGCCAAGGAATCTAGTCTCTGGAGAATCCTGTCGGAACGCCAATCTAACCATATAGTGTCTATTTGGCAAACCTTTCATCCTTACGTTTAATATTTTTCGCAATATTTGTCTTCCGAATGGATCAGGTGTGCCAAAGGTATTTCTTCCTGCTACCGAAATTTCCGGAAAAATTTATCCAAATTATCATCTTCTGATTTGATACTTGAAAAAATGGGGTTTGTTTGAACCGAACCACTGAGAACCCATCTTAATACTGTTTTGTATGCTGTGTCTGAACCACACACGTCTCTTCTAATTCCATCCAGATTTATAAACCGTTCACTATCATTCCCTAGTACTAAGTTAATTGGTGACAAAATATTAAAGTGAGGATTGGCTAGATCAAGATCTGATAGATTAACTGTGATCGATACATTAAATGAAGTAGAAGGAATTTTTAGTAGTTGGTTGCTGTTTGCCTTGGCCTTCAATTCCGAATGGGATTTTCTTGATAGTAAATTAAGACGTCTTTGATTTTTTTGAGAGAAAGGTTCTTTCTGTACCGGGTCAATTAACGAACGAATTGTGAACAGTTCCCATCCAGATTCCATCTGTACTAATGCAGTACACAATAACATGTTTGTTCTGTCTATAGCATAGTTTGTGTTAATTTTAGATTTTATTACCTGTGATCATATTTTTTTCTATATTTGAACATTATTAGACTGGTCGTTATTTTTTCGTAAACGATTAAATGTACGCATGTGTAGCAATGTATGATGTTGCTTATTATAATTTAAACAAGTTCTTCTAGTGCAATTTTTCTTAAGATGGGATGGTCATTGGCAATTATTGCAATATCGATTTTTGAATATGAAATCGACCCTTTCTTGAATAGAAAGTTTACGAAATTCAGGACATACTCTTAAATTGTGATCTTTTTCCCAAATTTTACATTTTAAATCAACATTTTCTTGAGATGCGTAAATCTGAATTGGGGATTGGCAATAATTGTTGTTAAGTGAATAAGATTTTGTAATCTTTATGGAAGCTATACTTTCTACTACTTCACATCTTTTTAACTCTGATCAACGTTAATTAAGTTAACTAACATTGGATCCCATCCATATGTTGACACACCTAAATCTTTAAACATCAGATACATTACTGTGAACTCGCTGTCCTCTTTTACGGCAGTGAATATATTAAAAAGACTGCGAATTTTATTTTCCACTAATACTCTAACGTGTAAACTTTTTTACAATCACTTCAACAGCATCAGTTGATTTGTTTCTAAGATGATAGAGTTTTTCCGCGTTTGTAGTTGATGTAAACTGCTGTAAACATATCGCGAAATGCTGGCCAGTCCTCATAACTTATAGAAAAAATTTGTGTGTCATAGGGTGGGAGCTTCAGTACAGAACTACAGCTACTCTTCATGGAACTAAGAGGTATTGGGCTTATAATTTCACGAGCATCAATCCTCATTCTTGAAGATTTCATTAAATTAAGGATTTTCGATAATATATATCAACTTATGAGTCGTATTGCTCCTCTGCAGTAGATTCAATTTCTTCACCTATGTCAGAAAGCATAAGTTCTTCATATGATTTTCAAATTTTCCTCAACTGGAATCAATATCCTCCATTCTGATGTCTAAAATAGAATCCGATTGAATCGCGAGGTCAAGATCATCATTTTTCTTGCAAAGTGAATAAGTATTTTCGTATCAAATGCAAATCGATTTTTAAGGTTTTCCATTTTATTCGTTTATGTGAAACGGAAATTCAATAATTAATATTGAAATCTTTGTAATTCGTATTTCAATATATATTTTAAGAAAATATATTTCCTTAATAAGCGTTTTTATATGAATTGGATATTTTACAAAAACCTTTTACATCTTTTTATTTTTGTTTTAATGAAAATTTTTTGTCTTTATTTTGAAAACTTATAATTTTTTATAATTTTAGACATTTTCGGAACTTCTCCGGACTTAATTTTTAATGTAAATTTTGTGATATTTTGGACAACTATTAAATTCTTTTGCCATCTTTTATTACTTTTTAGTTTTTCGGCGCTTTTCCATGTTTTTTTATAAAAATTTTTTGGTTCAGATTTTTTAAATTAAATTTTTAATTCTTTTCTCCTAATACTAAAAATATTTTACGGCACTATTTCAGATTTTTTAAATAAATTTTTTTGATTCTTGTTTTTATTATTTTAAAAATGTTTACGGCACTTTTAATATTTTGTTTTTTTGTTTTTAGATTTTTGGGCACTTTTATTTTTTGCAACAACTTTAGATTTTAATTTTTATATGAGAATAATTGGCAATTTTTGCACCTTTTTATGAAGTTTTATATTTTCACTTGCAATTTTTGGCACATTTTTTGTTGGCAATTATAATAAATATATAAAAATTTATTGAATAATCAATTTGTCATTATTTTTTACTTGTTTGTTTTTTTCCAATGGCAATGTGAGTTTTTTGCTGGTTCAATTTTGACGGTTCGAAGGATCATGTACAAAATTGCAATTTGTTAATAAAATTGTTTTATTAAAAATAAAATAAATATTTTATTTAAAATAAAATAAATTTGTTGCAACTTATCAACACCTATCCATGATTGAATTATCACCTCTGGAGCACCGCCAAAATAGGCCGTAGGGACAATATAAACCGTCACATTATGACAAACGTGCTCCCTAAGCCCATTTCCCGCAGTAATTCTGTGTGTCCTACCCTACATGAATTCACAAGTTCTATCTTACTCAGCCTAAATTAAGGATCACATCAAGGGATGCCTGTAGCCAGGCCAGTACAGTATGGACCCCTAGTTCCTTTAGTGACCCACTGATCGCCACTTTTGTGATGTTATTGAAGGCTCCCTCAATACACAAAAAAGTAGCCAACGTATACTTCTTATACTATAGGCCCCTTTCAACAAAATCAACGACCTCATGAAGCGCACTCTCAAGAAAATTAAGGGTAGTTGTAGGCAAGATAAATATCAATCAGTCTCTCCCATGTCTTCAATAGGAAAGACAATAGGCTGATTGGTCTAAAATCCTTCTGCTTCGTGTGGCAAGCTCTACCCGCTTTTGGGATGAAAACAACCCTTACCTCTATGCACCTCATCGGTATGCAGCAACTACACCACAAAGGAGTAGAGAAATCTCATGCGGGAGATGTTGTACTTTAAGTGTGAACGAATTACCCATTAAATTTTAAAAATAATAGAAGGACATTTTATATATTGTTAAAACGAGTGTAATGTCGGCGACTTTTCCTTCGCTATGGAAAACTTCCAGAGTTTTTAACCATTAGAAGAACGGGGGAATAGTGCTGATGCTTTTTGTCCAATCAGCATTTTTTCCTGACTTTTAAAAGTACTTGAACAGCTACTTGCAAAATAGATTAATTTTTATGTACTAATTGGTTTGTAATGGCTATGCATGGGTATTTTACAGAATCTTTTAGCTGAGTGATATTACAACATAAGTTTAAAAACATCACTTCATAATGCAGCTTGTGTCTGGAAATGTCATTAACATTACTAACATCTTCAAAGATGACAGTTTGCTATAAATAGCCGTTAACATCAGCAGAGCTTTTGGCGTTCAAAAAAAAGGAATCGTGTTTTATTTTAAACGAAATAAAACAACGTTTTTGAACGTAAACCAGAAGTGGAAATTTGGTGCCAGAAGTGAGAATTTGAAAACAAAGAAGAAACTGAGATATGTACTTGTACAGCAGAAGCAACATGGACCGCTTTTATGAAGAAATTTGAGGAAGTTCACGAAACGTCAGGAATATTCGAGAGGCGCAGACGAAAAAACTGAAGATGTTAATGTCAGAATAGATCATATTGACGAAAAGATTACTAAGTTAGAAACAAAGGTGAATAATCATCAGTGTTCAGAAGGAGCAGTACGAGTTATTCCTGAACATCTAGCAGAATGAAGGCTTCTAGTTTTGATCCAGTTTGATACGTCCCAACTAGAAATATGTGGAACAATGAAAAAAAGCTGTTAAGTTAGTTTTGGCCTTGAAAGGAAATACAGCGGTAATTCTTGAAAGAATACCAGCGAGCAACAAAAATAGTTATGACACATTACAATGTTTATATCATAAGAATGAAAAATTCCGAATGGAATTACGATGTAGCATTTGTTACAGTTTGCCAAATCAAAAGAATACCATCCGTTTTAGATCACTTCAAGATGGAGGCATTTATAAAATGTATTTGCAAAACGGCGAAAATAATGTCAAAGCCACAAATTTGTAAGCTGCGGATCGAGGTTGTCGGTGAATGTGAGAATAATGTAGTCAACAAATTAAGCGATGCAGTTGTAGAAGCAAGGTAAGGCAAAAATAAAATGTTACAAATGCACCTAGAAAACGAACTAATTGTGGTTCCATCCTCGAAAATCGCGGAAGTAATGAATGATCAGTCCCATCTTGGTATGTCGAAAATTCTTGGAAAATAACAACGGTTCATAATATATTAAATGTATATGTATTTTTGCACTTTTGTTTAAAAATTTGACATTTCATTGGTTAATAATAATTAAAAAATATTCCAGATTGCAATTTTAGAACTTATCAAAAAAGTATTTTTTCTTAAAATTGGCCAAGTTTGGATAGGGATTTTAAGCATGCCTCTGCCCCGAATTAATTCGGAGTTAGTTTACACACATTCCAAGTAAGATTTATTTTCTTTATAAAACTTATAATTTTTTTAAGTGAACGCACTTGCTACCTTTTTGTGAAAGTACCAAAGAAATATACCTTTTTTATTTATATAGTTATTGCACTAATAGTTGTTATTGTAGAGCATTCTCTTCGAAATCTATGTGGAGAAAAATGGGAAAATCGCTTAAGCGTTAAGTTATAATAGGCTGAAAACAAGAATGATATCAAATCATTAAATTTTTCTATGTCTGTCAATGTCGGGTCATTGTGGACTAAGTTCTCAAATAGGCTCATAAAACTTTTATCGGAGTATTTTCCGCTAAATTTGGGGAGCTTCATATTTGGGAGTCTTGACTGATGTGACTATATACTATAAGATGTTTAAGGCACACTTGTTTTTCACTTTTGTTGAAGATGCTCAAAAGCAATGATTTTGTACTCACACAAATGTCTTCAAGCTTACATCTATCGTTATTATCGGGATGTAAATTATCCACGCCCGACTGTAGCTTCATTGTTTGGACAATATAATTCACTAGACATTCTAGTTCAATAGGGATGGATGAATTCGTCTTTCCCAGAATAGATTGAAGAAATTGTACAGTATTTTGTACAACTTTAGTCTTTTTAACTAATACTTTCTCCAAAGTTTTTGTTCTGGAAGGATAATCTTGACGTCTTTTACCAGTCATTATCAGATTTTATCAAAAAAATTCATCAAAGCGTTTAAAGGCCAAAAATAATATTTATTTATGGTTTTGGTTTACAGAATTTTATGTGAAAAGTGCGATTATGCCCGATTTTGAATTATTCTTTCGGCGGTTACATAATATTCGGAATTGTTTCTAAAATTTATTCTTTTATTGTTAAAAATCACTTTATTCCAAATTAAAAACTAATTTATTTTCCGAAAACACTTGATCAGCTTTTGGTAAAAAGTACGAATGTATATTTTATTTGCCAAGAAAAATCGATATGAATTATTTTAATTTATGGATAAATCTTATTAAAAAATTTAGTTAAAATTATGAACACAATATTATTATTTTATATTATTATGAAAAGTATTTTTTTCTTTTCATTGCTAGTGTGAACTCTCTTTTTAACTTGATTAATTAAATTTGTTTAAAAATTAAACTTTTGGTACTAATGTGCAAGAAAAGAAAGAAAAAGTAAAGTAGCCTGTTCTTTATGTCGAACGAAAACGCAGGCGAACAAAATTCGTGTAAAATTGGGTTTCTCTATCTACGTTGGCATAGACAAATATAATAACAAAATTTGAAATTTTCAGGTTTTTGTCATTTTTAATGAAATATAGTAAAAGTGCTACAAAAGTACAACAATGTTTGAACAAAAAATAATAATAACATGAAAAAACAAAAACAATTTGGGGAAAATTTTTATTTTATAAAATTATTGAAAATTAGCACAAAATCTAAATGGCAAGTGTCTGATTTTGAAATTAAAGTTCGATTCGAATTTTGACGTAACGCGTTACGACATAACATATTTAACTGTAAAGATAAATATGTTTAAGAAAGTAAAAAACTTTGAAAATCAATTTTATACAATATTTAATGCAGATTTTTTAATAAAATTAAAAACTTTGTGGAAATTAAAAAATCATCCAAATATGAACAATATAAACAAAAATGATAAAAAATGTTTAACTGATTTTGACTTCTTTGGAGGACTTAAGCTATTTTGACCTAATGGAACCATTGCATCGAATCCCACCATATGGATAATGTTTCCCAGGACTAAGACTATCATCTCCTATACGTGGAATTCCTGAATTGAGGTTGTGAGATTTAAAAAAAATGTTGTGGAAGATTTTTGACATTGTGACCAAATTGGACCATCGCATCGAATCGAATCCCATTATATGGAGAATGTTTCCCAGGGCTAAGGTTATCATCTCCAGTAAATGGAATTCCTGAAAAAGTTTGTGAGACTTTTAAAAAAATGTTGAAAATTAACTTTTGACCCTTGTGGGTTCTGTGGAGGATTTTGTGATCAAATGGAACTATTGTATTGAACCCCACTATAT
This sequence comes from Cochliomyia hominivorax, assembly GCA_004302925.2. Classification (NCBI taxonomy): domain Eukaryota; kingdom Metazoa; phylum Arthropoda; class Insecta; order Diptera; family Calliphoridae; genus Cochliomyia; species Cochliomyia hominivorax. The sequence continues at coordinate 64,417,006 of PYHX02000413.1, forward strand.
AGAGAATGTTTCCCAGGACTAAGACTATCATCTCTAATAAAGGGAATTCTTGAATTGAGTTTGAAAGATTTAAAAAAAAAATAAAAATTAACTATTGACCAATATGGGTTCTGTGGAGGATTTTGGTTATTGTGACCAAATTGGACCATCGCTTCAAATCCCACCATATTGAGAATGTTTCCCAGCACTAAGGCTATCATTTTTAATAAGTGGACTTCCTGAATAGAGTTTGTGAGAATCTGCGTGTATGGTACTGTTTTCTTTTATTCTATGGCGTATAGCAACTTCAACAATTAAACAGAATATTCTGTTTAAGGCATGTATATGCTTCATTTTAGAGCCGGATTTGTGCTCAATCTCATAATCAAAACTTAAAGAATGAGAGCTCCTTTGGCTACTCTCTACCGTACGTCTTTTTTATCGTAATGGTGAATGCAATTTTAATTATTCCCTTCACATATATGCGCCATTTTTTCAAAGTCTAAATGATTGCTAATACCTCTAGCTCATATAAGTGGTTGTTGTTATAATAGCTGGAAATAAATAGTACATTTATCAATCAATATTGGTTCATGTTGTGCTCAACTCCAGGCCTAGGAATCTGACAACCTCGACTGGTTGTGTCCAAAGATCTCAGGACAAAGTGAGGTTGGATTAGACTGGCAGTTGAATAGATGTCATGTATCATGTAGTCCTTGATCACATGCAGGACATAGGTTTGGGATGGCACGGTCAATACGTGAGCAGAAGGCATTAAGCCTATTGCTCCATCCCGATCTCAGTTGTGCCAGAACTACTCTTGTTGATCGCGGTAAATTCTGTTCATTGTCTGCAATGGGCGGTGGGCGGCATCCTAGCACGACATTCATACGGTAATTTGAAACCGCGGAATTTGAGGCGTCTCTGTGAATGTCGTTCAAAGCTGTCATATATAAATTTTGATCCAATGGATCTTGCATATATCTTTGTATGCTATGGTGGTTTATACAAATATCCTTTCTTACATGCCTCGGGGGTAACTCCAATTCCTAGAAGGAACTACTTACTTAGCATTTCATTATGTTCCTTTATTGGAAGGATCTTTCTTTCCTCATGTAGGTGGTGAATTGAGGACATTTGTATACAGCCCTTTATGGTTTTTAAGGCTGCATTTTGACAACTTTGGATATTTTTCCACTGCGTATCACATAGCGATGGTGTCCACACTGAAGCAGCATAATTCGCCACTGGCCGGCAAATCGTTGTGGATTTCGCTGAGATAACCATTTACCAAACCACATAGGTCATCAACTCTATGGCCCGTAACCGTTATCGTACAGTCATCTGCATATGTTATCACGTCTACTCCGGGTGGAGGCGCTGGCAATTTCGAGAGATAGAAATTAAACAAGAGTGGTGAGAGCACATCGCCCTGCAGAACTCCTTGTTTAACTCTGCGGGATTTTGACTTTTTGTCCAAAATTCGACAAATGACTGACGTCCACTCAAATAATTCAGAATCCATCTCTTCATATTGTTCGATAATGTGGACTGCAGGATGTCCTGGAAGAGAACCGTATGACTTACCGCATCAAACGCTTTTGATAGGTCAAGAGCCACCATGATTGTGCGTTCACAAGGTTTTTGTTGATTCAAATCATGCGAGATTTGATTGCATTTTGCGGCAATCATGGTGGTGGCGAGCTGCTGTAAGATGACAGTTCAGCTGGGGGAGGAGAAGAGCCTCAAGAGTCTTTGCGACAGGAGACAAGAGGGAAATCAGCCTATAAGATTGTCCCTCATTCGCATCTTTCCCAGGTTTAAGAATGGGACAGGAGACAAGAGGGAAATCGGCCTATAAGATTGTCCCTCATTCGCATCTTTCCCAGGTTTAAGAATGGGAATGACTCTACCCATTTTCCAGGCATCGGGTATTAACAGGCTCTGCATTGACAAGTTAAAAACCATTGTCAAGTACTCAACTCCTCGCTCGCTAAGGTTCTTTAACATTAGCATTGTAATTCCGTCGAGGCCAATCGCTTTAGATGGTTTAACCGTGTTGATGGCCTCTGCAAATTTAACCTTCCAGTCCATGACTGGAGAGAGATTAGAGAGAGATCGGACAGTCGACCACAATTTATTTACACCAGTATTTAGGTTGCACTTGCTAAGGTGATCAAACCATTTATTCTGCTTGTCCACATTTACCAACCTGCTGATTTCACTGTTCAGCTGAGCAATCCTAGGGTCGCTAGGGTTGGTATTGCGGATATCATCACGCTCATCTGCGAGTCTCGCTACAGAGGAAGTGCGGACGCACTACGGATATTCTCGCGAGCGACTGCTGCGTTGATGGTTTCGCGGAACTTCCTTTCGGCTATTCTTACATTTGAGGCAACAGGTAGTTCACCAAAGCGGTAGTCGGTAAATTCTTTGAAACCGCGCCAGTCTGCTTTCTTTTGGTTCATGTAAGTGCGGCATTCAGAGACAATAAAATCGTTAGATCGCTCCAAGGAAACGATTATGGGTAGGTGGTCTGATCCCAGAGATACTACAGTTTGCCAGGTTGTGCAGTTAATCAGACCAGCACTCGCTAATGTTATATCTGGTGAACTAGCGTAAGTACCCATAATCCGTGTGGGGGAATGTTTCCATCCAATATAGACCTAATATCGGGACGGTAGCCTGGATCGCAGCGACTAGGATATTGTGTTGTCTCATAAATCGGGTTATCTTAGTTACTTTACCCTGGAGACCATTACAGTTAAACGAAGGCTGTATATCTATGACTTTCCTATTCAATCGGCACATGGAAGAAACCATTTTTAAGATCAGGCATCGGAATATAAACACCATCTTGATCTCTATCTCTTTTTCACCGATACATACCATTTTGTGTCTTTAAGCACAAACGCCCACATCGTTCATCAGCATTAGTAAATCATATCGCACACAACTTATATCGCTTCCAGTATCTATTATGGTTGATATTTCATGACCCAGGATTATAATGTCCTTAAAATATGATTGAATTTCGATATTACATCTCCTTTAGAACTCTTTGTTGATGTTAAAGAGTGGACACCATTCTACGCCTACTTCTTATTATGTGATTTAGCATTCTCTCCTACTCTACATTCGAACGATTTATGTCACTTGAAACATTTAGGTTAATGTTCAATACACTGACTTGCCATATGACCAAAGTTATAACATCTTAACATCCTTCTATCTTGCCTCTTAACGTCTTCATCTTCTTGGTTCTTATCATCTTACAATCCAGATACTTAAAATCTTTATATTCTTGCTTCTTAGGTGCGAGCTTTTCATAAATCTTCAATTTCGTCTTGAGATCCTTTATATCCGCTGCTAGGTATAGAATTATCTTATTAGTTTCGCTAGAGGATATCTATTCAATAAAGTATTTCATTATACTCTCTGCATCTAATGATATGGGAGCACTAATCTCAATAAGACAATAGATATTCTCTTAAAATTTCACCTAGATGCTTTCTTCTGTTTTTCAACAAACGTTTCAACTACTGAAAGTTTCACTCTAAACTCTTTTTTAATGCTTCTTTTAACATTTACTAATCTCGACTTCGACAAAAAATCTTAGCTTTACCTGAGATTACTCTCAGGTAAAGCGCTTTAATATATTTTTTGCAACTCATCTCATCCTACAGCAATTGTACACAAAATCGATCAACCACTGGTTTATTTCCGGTTGTCCCTTTCCTGAGAATTCTGCTATATCTCTTAATGTGAATGTCAAGGTCCTAGATGTTCGGTACTCATCGGTCGCTGAATATTTGAGGCCACATTCTCATACTATGAATTGTCCCCATCATTCTGCTGTCCCAATTTATAAAACTAATTACTCTTTCCTGCAAAATGCTTCGTCTTTAATTTTTCGACGGTCAAAATCAAAATCTGTATCAACTCCTTGTCGTCAATGTCAATAATATAAATTATTACATTATAATAATATTAAGAATATAAATAATAGTATTAATCAAAATAAGTGATCAAATAAATTCAAATAAAGATCATTTCAAAATTCATAAAATAACGACAAACTCATCAAATAATATAATATTTATAAAATTATAAAAAATATAATTTCCTTAAAATAATAGTAGGAAAACAAATAATAATAATATTAAGAATATAAATAATAATATTAATCAAAATAAGTTATCAAATTAATTCAAATAAGGATCTTTTCACAATTCATATAATAAAGATAAACTCGTCAAAGAGTCGTTTACAATTAAATTCCATATAAAAGCGAAAGAAGAAAAAGTTAGAAGAAGTTAGAAGAGAATAAATAAACGATTTAATGAAAGTTAATTCAAAATTTCATTTAACTCTGAAATTTTCTAAAAAAAAAATAATTAAAAATGAAAAAATAAAAAAATTAATAAATAAATATATTTAATTTTTAGGCGATATTACACAAAAAGGATATGAAAAGAAAAGGGCAAAATTGCTCCAACCATACCTTTTGGAATTTAATGAAGGTAATTTCATTTTTATAATGACATAGGTAACATTCATTTACCATTTGCATTCATTAACAGTGGAAGAAAATCCCATCAAACCGTCGCCTCCTTATTATAATCTTAAGGAATCTAATTTAGAAAATAATATACTTGTTCGAGATGGTGCGTTAATTTCGACTGAAGGTTACAGTTACGTATCGGAGGTGCCCTCTCTTCCTTCTTCACACCAAAGACATGCCAATTCATCTAAAAAAGCTGACTATTGTCTACCTGAAGACACTGAGGCAGAACATGGGTACGAAAATAGTCGAGTGCGAAGAACACATCGGAAAATAACCCACAACGAGAAAAGATATCATTCAGGTGGGTTTACATTAACGTTAATTAATTTATACTTAATGATGCTTATAAAGCAAATAAAAATATTCACATAAGTATAAATAATAAAATTAATAATAATAATAATGGTAATAATAATAATAATAATAATAATAATAATAATAATAATAATAATAATAATGGTAATAATAATAATAATAATAATAATAATAATAATAATAATAATAATAATAATAATAATAATAGTAATAATAATAATAATAATAATAATAATAATAATAATAATAATAATAATAATAATAATAATAATAATAATAATAATAATAATAATAATAATAATAATAATAATAATAATAATAATAATAATAATAGTAATAATAATAATAGTAATAATAATAATAATAATAATAATAATAATAATAATAATAATAATAATAATAATAGTAATAATAATAATAATAATAATAATAATAATAATAATAATAATAATAATAATAATAATAATAATAATAATAATAATAATAATGGTAATACATAATGACAATTGTAATGCAGATATGATAAATGCAGTTATAATTTAGAATAATACATTTCAGCGAATAGATGTGAATAAACATAGGTCAATTTTAATTAACAGCGGTTTAAAATGAAGTTATTACGAATAGTATCAAGTATATTTGTCACTCTTTAACGTTTTAATTTTTTTTGACTTCTAAACCGTTTGTGACCCAAAATGAATCTGTATGATGATAAATTTTGAAATTTTATCCTCAACATAAACTTTCCGCCTTGTTGTGGTAACAGCTCTGCTTTATTCGATAATTCTTCCTTTGAGAATGAACTTTCGTTTGATACAGCTGTCGCTGAGTTGACGATCTTTAGCCCATTGTGTCTCTCGTTGTTTCAGAACGGAGATCTTGTCTGTTCTGAGCCAAGCGAATTCATTTTCACATTTCTTCATAAAACATATTTTTTCTCAATTTTTCGTTTCGTTTTTTAAACAGTAAATTATATCTTTTTAATTGCGTAAGTCTCAAATAAAAGTTTTATTGTTAATTCATTTGCTTCCGCTTACACACTTAATTTTTAATTGCCAAACTAGTCCGTATTGCCTTCTCTCTAGCTCTGATAATTTCATAGGGATGTAAGCTGGCTTCAATGGAAACTATCCTTGACTTGGTTCCTACGTGTACTGTGTAGTTTTTAGGATGTCGGTCTTACACAATGTGGGGTCCAGCATAGGGTGCTATCAAAAAAATGGTTGTTGATGTAGGCCTCAGATTTTCAAAATGTTGAAGTTTTGCAATTGTCGTTTCGTCCATTAGAAAGCCGCTGGGTAATCTGATAGCCTGTCCTTGTTGTCAGCATTATAGCACTTTAACGCCGCCTTTAAAACTCGATGTCAACGCTCAACGAGGCCGTTTGCTTGAGGATGGTATGGAGTTGTTCTAATATGTTTTATGCTCAACATAACACATATTGCTCTCGAATTGTCGACCCTAGTCGGTGGTTATGAATTTTGATACTCCAAAACGGCTAATCCACCCGTTGAAAAGTACTTTTGCCACTATTACAGTTGTTCGACATGGGTGAAGGGCCGACTAAATCAATATTAATATGTTCGAATCTTTTATCTTTTTTTACTATTGTTTGACTTTGGTAATTGATTAATACTTTCAGGTATTTTAATATTGCTTTTATCGTGATTTTTCTCTTCGTCCACTACATCTTTGAAATTTTCGACGATATTTATTTCTTTGTCCAATCAGATAAAACTTTCTCTGCTACGTACGTTTCTCTCCAAAAGGAATTTGTTTGGAACTTTCCTTAACAAGATTTGTAGCTTCAACTAATACGTCTTCAATATTGGTTTGTGTGATTATTACATATATTTTTCCGAACGCCAATTAATACTCCCCCTCCGTGAGTCTGTCGGTCTTCTCTATGAAATATGTAATTGTTTATTTTGTATTTATGACTAGGTTTCAAAAAAGTTTCATTAATTAAAAATATATCTATTTGATTCTCTCCAAGAAAAATTTCTAGTTCAATAATTGCGTACGGATTTGTTATGCCTTGTGCATTCCAGTGCATAATCTGAAGTTCATTTTTTTGAGTGATTATATGTCATGCTTCAACATCATTCCAAGTACCCTCTTTTTATCGGACTTATTTTTACATTTATGTAACGTATCAAGGGCTTCAAAGTAAATTACAAAAATTTTTTCATTAGATATATCACTATCCTTAGTTTGTGGTCTTGATTTAGTTATTGTAGAGTAAGATATTTTTTTTATCATTACTATATGAATGTGGAGGTATATTAATATCTTCTTCAGAAAAACAGGTTCAGTAACGCTTTGGCTGAAAAGATATGATCTTTGCTTATTAGTAACTTTTGCCTTATTTCTAGAACACTTGTAAATTACTGGACCATTTGATTGTAGTTTTTCTAATGTACGGACGGAATAGTCGTGACTTCCGCTGCATCCTAGACAATCGTCTTTCATATGACAATTTGCAGATCCGTAACCATACATAGTGCTTTTTGAGCACTGAGTAGGCCCGCGTCTACTTCGGAGTGGATTTCACCATTGTGTGATAATGTTAAATAAGTATTTAATTTTCCGTACCTCACGTTTCGAAATTTGGTTCCTGTTGAATTGGAGCATGTACAAAGCATCATCTGCGTTCGATCTCGTCGTCTTTATTTCTTCAAAAGAAACCAGTTTAATGTTGTGCTGAAATTCTACTTAAATAGAGCTCACACTAACTTGTGGCAAACCAAAAAGCATCAGCTTAAATTTTCGATTGTGTTTTACCTGGTGTAGATTGTAGTACTGTTATGACTTCGTTGAAATTCGATAACGTATTGGGCATAACTTTTGTGCCAATAGACATCCATGTACATTGGTATTCCTCACATTGAAGACTATTGGCATCAGAATCATCTATATGAGATAAATGATGGAATCTGTCACTATTAGATGCAGTACATACTTTAGGCTACTTGAACTGTATATTTTATAAAAAGATTTGTTTTTAATATAAACTGAAAAACAGCTTTAAATAAGACGTCTAACTGCTTTAAGCAACAGCATACGACTGAAAAAAACTCTAATTTTGCAAGTGAGCAAATGAGAAAAAATTTCTCCTTTCGGAGTATCAAAACGGATATATATTATCCCCGTGTATGCCTTTTCCAAGGCGTCAGAAAAAAAGAGACGTTCGACGAATCAGGTTCATAATGAACCCACCTGGAAATTTAATACGATTAACATTTTTACCCATTCGGTATGAGTCGGTCCAACATTATCCTGCAAAACCCTCTGCATTATCATCTTAGCTACGACAATTACTGGACCTAGGATCAAATAGACGAGTAATAGAAAAGACTTCCCTTTCCGTGCACACCAATATGGTCAACATTAAAATGGACTGCATCCAATTGAGCATTTCATTGAAGACCCAGTCTTTTGGAACTACTAGGCTCCACGAAGGTAAAAAGTCGCATTCAATAAACTATCCGAAGGAATAACATTTAAAATAGATTGATCACGAACGATCAAAGCGGCGAACGTCGTCAACGTACATACATTTCCGAAGAATGTGCGAAGCAATTCTCACAAACAAAGTGCTTATGACTAGAAAAGGTGCACAATTGACACCAAACGTCACGGTCCGTAATTTATACTCCTTCATTTCCGTAGTATGATTATTATCAAGTCTTATCTGCCTAAACATTTGCGTAATATAACAATTAAAAACGAATCTAAAAAGACGCCAACGCAAAATTAACGAAATCAAACCTGCCTGTTAAGTGGGTCCTGCATAAAGATAATCGTTAAGACTCAATCCACTAGAAGTCCTATTTGAGGCATTTTAAACTACTCTAAACTTGGTTATTTTGCTATCTAATTTCATGACGGGATGATTGAGCAAATACCAAGAAAATATCGATGAATGCGCAGTTACAGACTTCAAGTGTCCCAATGATAAATGCTCTCCAATGACATAATCATACATTCTTTTCATGTCCTTTTTCAGTAACATAGATGCTTCTATTCTCAAAAACGTTTTTCTTGGTCTGACCCAACGATAATTTATCTGGAGAATCATATTTAAAAGGTAAAGTGACCACATATCAACCATCTTCCCTTCGAAGAGTAGTCCTCAAATAATTATCGTCGCACATACGATATGCCGAGACATGATTTTCCGTTAAGGCCTTTCCTCCAACTCCCGAAAAAGCATTAAACTCCTCATATTCATACATATGTATGTATGTGTGTATGTATTTGTGTGTATGTAGTGAAGTTTCGACTTATTCTGTTTTTTATTATTCTTCTCTTCTTTAAAACAGATATATTTTTTTACTAAATCATTTTCTTTGATATCAAAACAAACAATACAAAGAATTTGCTCAGATATTTTACTTCACACACTCTGTGGAAAATTTTTATACACATATTTCCGAAATTGCGAAACAGCACATTTATAAAATAACGACTGTCACTTTCTTAACAATTAACAATAAACCAGTAACAATTTTAAAGAAAAGTATTTCAATAATATAAGATAGAATAAGATCTTATATGAAAAAGACACACACGCTTACTAGAAAAGGTAAAAAATTCTACACGTGTAGAGTAATGCACAGGTTTAAAAACAAAACGATCCACACTGTATAAATGCAAAAAAAAAAAAACACATAAGAAGAAAAAAACCTCCTTCTCGCCGTCATTGTGTGGCTTTAAATTTTTTGTGTGTTCGTTGTCTTCGATGATTCATTTTAACAAAGCAGTAGAAAAGAGCTCGCACATGAGAAAGAAAGAGTAAAAATCAGACGAATCAATTTTTGAGTTGGTAGTTTGGATGCTAATCAACTTCACATCCGTGGTAGATAGGGTACAGACGGGAAAAAGTAAAAAGTAACCACATGAGTTTTTTTAGTTGGCATTTCAAATACGTGTGTGTGAATACTGCTCTGTCAGTATGCAGTATACTTGTAGTTCTACACGCCCGTGCAGGTCTCTGATAACTGAGCCTTTTCTTTATAAACTTGAAATAGCTGGCGTTAATAGGATAAATGCTCCTTCACCGATGATGACGCTACGAGCATGTCATTTAAATATGGAAAAGCGAAGTCCAGTTCTCTCATAGTATCGTCCATGAAACGCTGAAAGTCTGCGCCGCGGTCCCCAAAGCAAACACAATGGTTTTAAGTTCGAACAAACCGAAGTACGTTATGACTACAGTATTCTCAATGCCATCCGGCTTGACGGGTATGTGATGATATGATTTCTTGGAGTATATTTCTGAAACGCCGTTTTGAGTCTAACTGGATAATTTTCGTGTATTATCTTCACATTAAAAAGTCTGAAAGCGCCACATGGTCACCATGGCCAGTTGGTCAGTTGGTTTTTCTGGTCAACTCTAAGAGCTAGCCCATTGGCTTTTTGATCGGACACAAATACCACAATCTAACATATAATTAAACCCTTTCTTTGAAATCTCTAATTTTTCGGGGGATAATATTCTAACCTTCTATGCTATCGGGGGCCTTTATACTGAGCGTACAGATCATAAAAGATATCATTTGCTTAGCATATTGATGTTATAGGAAAAATGCTCCTGCTCACTTGCCGGAGATGTGTTGTCCCATCAACCAAGGACTTACCTATCATATCAAACAGTATGATAAAATTTTGCAAGAAACTGCACCAATTACGGGGTGTGATATATCGCCCGATGTAGAAAGCATTGGCTTTGTCCAATGACAGGAGTTTTTTGCCGCATGTGTTGACTTCCGTGTTATTTACCTCAAGTAAGTTTATCAATGACGGTTGAAAATGAACATTATTTGTGTTGGAGCAGATTTTCTCTGTCACAATCTCATCACTGTTAATAAGTGTCGTCACTGATTGATTCGTTAATCCCTTTGTTTGTTTACTTGTTAATCCCTATATCAATAGAGTGGTTGTTGTAATTATTGCATTAATATTATTATAGCGTAAATGAATTGTGTTGTTATTGTAAATTGTTGCATATTATTCTTTCTGTCGTTGTCCGTACAAGTATTTCTCATTTATTTTAAATATAAGTAAGCGCAATGTTTGTACCTGCAATGTTTGTAATATATTTTTTGTTGTTATTAAAACGGACAACTTGTTTCTTTTTTGTAAATTATTTTGTGGTCCCAAATATTATTGTTTAAATGATTAGGAAATGTTTGACCATTGAACAGGTCACATTTTAGTTTCGAGCAACCATTTTGTGAACCACATCTTCTTAGAAAGTTTTCTCGGCGAAGTTTGATTAATAGTTATTAATATAATAAAAATTATTGTTTGTAATTCCCAAACAGTCGCCTTTTTTTGCTAACACATTTAAGTCACCCTTAACAGGGTTGAATTTGAATAGGTAATTGTCGTAGCCATAGCGATTTCAAAATTTCAAATAGGTTGCCGGACAAATTTTTGATTTCCCGTAGTAAGAGTGAAGATTATTTTCCTTCAATGGCCAAATTGTCGAATAAACGTTTAAAACGGCTGTCGTCAGATTCACAAAATTCATCTATAAGCCTAGCTTTGATCATTTCATACTTTCTAGTGGTCGGAGGACTTGTTGTTATATCGGAAGCCCATTTCAATATTAATAAATCAATCTCTGACACCAACTTATAATATGTGGTGTCGTAAGTTGTAATTCCAGCACGAGCAAACTGTGCCTCAACCTGTGAAAACTAAAATTTCATGTCAGGTTTTCATAAAGGCGGCGGTTTTACAATCACCCTGGACACTTCTGAGGATGATGTGTTAACGTCTGTTTGTGTTCTTCATCGTAGCAGTCGGTGATCACCACTTTAGTGTGTAGAATATAACGCGATCTCCTATTCTAACTTTATTTTCTAAGTTTTATTGTTTATTCATTTGCTTCTGCTTACACACTAAATGTTTCATTACCAAACTACTCCTACAGAGAAGAGTTTAAAATTGTGTTAATGTATAAGTATGATGTCAAATGTTTAATTTCGATGTCGTTGCCAGATCATAAACGAGTGGGTGTGCGCACTACACATTCATTTCTAATAATAAATTAACAACTATTTTGATCATTGTTTGATTTCTTCGATTTATTTATTTAAAGCATCTATATAATTTTCTCTTTGAGCAGTTTTTTAATTATTAGAAAATACCAACTACTAATGAATGCAAGGCTAAAAATAAATTCAATTTTGTGTTTGTGTTCGTGGTACTAGAGAACTGCTGCTTAACTTTTATGTAAACTACTTTAAAAGTATTCAAATTGTTTAAAAAGCAGGAGCTACAACTGTGTGATGTAGCTTTAACATTTTAGGCAACTTCATACAAAACTGAAGCATATGTTTTATTTGCTGTGCTAATGGTTGTTTGTAGTTAGAAATGTTTGGTATGTTACAAAAAATGAACAATACAAGGTTTAAAAAATAAAATGTAATTTATTTAGTAATATACATATTAAAGTCTTAACTTGTTTTGTGAATTATTAAAAAAAGTGTAAATGATTGCTTTTGTTATTGCAATATATTTCAAATTATAATATTTTAATACAATATACAACGTATATTTCAACAATAAAAAAATATTCAATTAATAATATGTTTGCCAATTAAGATTGCAAAAATAAGTATGAGTGCTATATTCGGCTGTGCCGAATCTTCAATACATCTTATCGCAAATACGTGTAAAAAATATACACATATACTCGCAATAATTTTTATTAAACATAACACCAGAATACTGAGTGATAAAATTAGTAATATTTTGATTCTAATCTGAAATTGATTCTAATCTGAAAAGAAATTTTACGAAAGTTCTTCGCTTTAACTTATAGATTGCCTCAGATATTTGTCTTTATTTTTTAATATACTGGACTTCTTAACCACAACAAGCGCTAAAGATAGTATATCAACTTTGTCACTCTGTTTGTAATGCCAAGAAGGAATCATCAAGAATATATACCCATAAAGTGTGTATATTCTTGTATCAAATCAAAAACTATCTATTTAGCTAAGCCCGTTGTAATTGCTATTTAGGTCGTAATTTTGAAGATAATATTTAACTCATTTCATGAATATTGACCAAAAAATATATAAAACAACAAATAAACATTTAGCTTATTTTTTTGACAACAATACAAAAAAAGAAAAACCAACACACAACAAAAATACATCCCTTAAACATTTTGGTCCATTCGAACCGTGTAGTGTTTAAAATTCTAAATTAAAAAAATGTATAGTGAAGTGGTTTTTATTTTTAATATAACAAAAATATAAAAAAAACACACCAACAGGTTTTGAAAAAAAATAAGACTGTTAAAAATTGTGTATATCATATTTTTTTGGATTCAACATGTGCAGTGGCTGCTGATCATCGTTGCACAACAACAAAAAAAAAAACAGAATCAATGACCCAAGGAGAAATTAAAGATGACCAACATTGCAAGAAGTAAATACTAACAGAACAAAATAATGGAAATAAAATATATTTAAATAAATAATTAATTTGGGGTTAATTATTCTTTTGGGCACTTACTGTTGTTTTATCGCTATCAGGGACTTTTTAAAGTTAATTTTTTTTTTATCGATTAAATTTTTGACTCGTAAATAAATAATGACATTCATTAAGTTTGTGAATTGTAAAAATGGTCTTTTAGATTTTGAAAATGTGTATTCAAAATCAACAGCTTTACGATTTTTTCATTTAAAATTCGCTATTATGTAAATTTAAAAAATTGTTTCACTTGTTACAAAAGATGCTAAAAAATTATTCATCAACGAAGGTTTCGACATAGCTTGGCAAATTTTAGTATTTCAATATGAAAACAATTGTATCCAAACGAACGAACAACTGAACTTTTCATTTGATCTTCCATTAATAATTAAGGACTCAGGTCCTTTAATTCGAAACTTACTTTAAAGTCAGTCAATGGTTGTTTTCAGACACTTAATTCTATAGGTGTAAATATTGAAATTTCGGACCCGTAATCTTTCTTTTAAAAGAATTTGAGAAATTTTTTCAGGAAATAACAAAAGTTTGATAGTTTTTTCATTCTTATTTTGGAAACATCTATTGCAGTCATAAGGCAACAAAGTCACAAATTCGTGTAATAATTGCGTTCTTGTTCAAAATGTTTAGAACAAAATGATAGGATTTACAAAGTTAGAGTCACAAATTCGTGTAATAATAGCATCTTTCTAGATCATAGTGTCATGGACTACAAAAGCAAATATAGTTGTAGATATTGTTATAATAATGACACAATTCTTTATTATATAAGGTATCAGAAACCCAATCCAAATTTCAAAACAGTGATATGATACGTCCAAGCACAAACTCATCATGACAACCCCATAATATACAGTCCACACCTAGCAAATCTATTCCAAACATCAAAATCTTGACTATACAAAAGAGCAAATAAAAAATTGAATCTCCCAACGAACGATACAATTGTTCAAATCGAACTAGAGGCGTGGATTACAATCAAAATTTGTGTCGGCGTTAGAAACATCAACAAAATTTTGCTTATTTAGGCTACTTTACTCTACTTTAAATTAGAAGTATGGATACCAGTCTTGAAGTCATTTCCTCATAATTTGTCACCCAGGACCTTGGACATAAAACACTTCAATGAGACTGCTAAATGTGAACTTGCAGACCCTCATTTCAACCAAAGTCGACATATCGACTTGCTAACAGGTATCGACTTAGGCCCCTCGATATACTGCTTGGAAACAGCGATGCGGTCTATTGGATCCCTTTTTGTAAATAAAACAGTATTTGGCTAGATTGTGGAGGACTAATCTCAACAAACAATCATCGAAAAAATACTATTTCGCTACACAACACATCGTCTCTTAATAAAACGCTCACATGCTTTTGGGTGAGGAGGAGAAATAAAAACAAGTTTTAAGGTCAGATGATTTCACTTGAAAGCATCCACGCAATGAAATGACTCAGGACAAACTTTCGGAAATATTGTTTTTTTTTTTTTTTTTTTTTTTTTTTTTTTTTTTGCGAGTGGAGTGTATTCTTAACCAAAAACAGGAATTGAAAAAACAATACGATCAAGAAATTGTTGAATATCTTGAGTTGAGGCAAATGGAAATTAACAACTGCCGCACCATGCAAGCCCGAAAGGCTGACTACAAAAGTTTGAGAAGTTTTCAACGCCTCTTGTCTTCAAATATGAAAACTTAAACGACATTTTTTATCCAGGATCCACTTCAACAGGAGTAAGTGCTGAAAATACTGGAGTGAGATTCTTCCGTTTTGTGTACAACGCCGAAATCACAAAAATATATTGATAAACTAGTCATAAACTGTCATATGTGCGTAAGTAAAATCTTGGTAGACACAATCAAAAAAAAAAAAAAAAATATAAAAAGCATAAAAGTCTGCTGGTTTCGATAGATTTGTTAAATTTATCTAACACTTCTGGTACAAAAACCCTTGGGATAAAAGAACATTTCTTCAGACACATTTACCGAATTAAAGCAAACTTATACCAAAAGAGAGGCTTTATACACAATTGCTAAATTCTTTGACCCTTGTGGATGGATATCACTAATAATCGGAGACGCCAAACTAATCATGCAACAGATTTGATTTGATAAAATCGATTGGAATGATATCTTGAAACAAATAACTTGTCACAAATCTTTTCATAAAAAGCGACTTTTCATAAAAAGCTTTTTCTGCATATCCTACGGCTTCAAACAAAGTTGGAAATCAAAATTGGCATCCATAGCCCCGAGGATGTTCTCCAAAAGAACTAGAAGCCCATAAACTATGGTGGTTTGAACCCTCTTGGCTGAATTTTTGAAAAATATCTCATCATTTCAACTGAACAAAATTTCTTTCCAGAAGAATAATAACACTTGAATCTAAATAAAAAAAAATTCCTCCAAATAGCAACTTATTAACTTTCAATCTCTTAATAAAATGGGCGACTTATTAACCAGCTTTAACTTACAGCGCTACGAAGTACTATCTATGTGTTTTAAACACATAGATAGTACTTCGAACAAAATATTGGATCTTTAGAATGAAACCTTAAGTGAAGAGCGTAATCCATAATTGCAAAAGTTGTGTTTTATACAAGAAACACACATAAAATCAAATTATAGTTTCATTGCCACCAGAACGAACAACATTGACCAGATCATTTACTACAACTGGAGTAGATTACATAGGACCATTTACCATTAAAAATTTAACCGCAAGAGCATGTCTTATAACAAAAGGGCTGGTCTTCATACTTATGTACTTCGCCACTAGAATTCATCAGAAAGGATAGTTTTGAATATATCAAAACTCTTCAATTAATCAATGATTTCAGTCAACAAAACATAAATTGGAAATTCATTCATCCAGGAGCTCCACATATGGGTGGATTATGGGAGGCCGGAGTAAAATCTTACAAAATTCACTTAAAATGACACCGAACATTAAAATCAGTTGAAGGTCTATCACATAATCATGACTTATAATATAATATAATATAATATAATATAATATAATATAATATAATATAATATAATATAATATAATATAATATAATATAATATAATATAATATAATATAATATAATATAATATAATATAATATAATATAATATAATATAATATAATATAATATAATATAATATAATATAATATAATATAATATAATATAATATAATATAATATAATATAATATAATATAATATAATATAATATAATATAATATAATATAATATAATATAATAATATAATATAATATAATATAATATAATATAATATAATATAATATAATAATATAATATAATATAATATAATATAATATAATATAATATAATATAATATAATATAATATAATATATATAATATAATATAATATAATATAATATAATATAATATAATATAATATAATATAATATAATATAATATAATATAATATAATATAATATAATATAATATAATATAATATAATATAAATATAATATAAATATAATATAATATAATATAATATAATATAATATAATATAATATAATATAATATAATATAATATAATATAATATAATATAATATAATATAATATAATATAATATAATATAATATAATATAATATAATATAATATAATATAATATAATATAATATAATATAATATAATATAAATATAATATAAATATAATATAAATATAATATAAATATAATATAAATATAATATAAATATAATATAAATATAATATAAATATAATATAAATATAATATAAATATAATATAAATATAATATAAATATAATATAAATATAATATAAATATAATATAAATATAATATAAATATAATATAAATATAATATAAATATAATATAAATATAATATAAATATAATATAATATAATATAATATAATATAATATAATATAATATAATATAATATAATATAATATAATATAATATAATATAATATAATATAATATAATATAATATAATATAATATAATGCAGAAGTACATATCGGTGTCGTATCTCTCAAAAACTTTACAACACATCATTGCACGGTGCATTGCAACGAACGGAATCACTTAAACAAAATTTACCTCAACCTTAATAGTGAAGTACCGCTACAGACACACAACAATTTGACACACCTTTTGACAGTCTCAATGGAAGATGTTCCGACCGACTCCAAGATTAAATACTTTGACTGAAATTGAGGTTGGTAAAGACTTCTAGCCGTTCGCCGTGATGATGTTATGAAATACTGAAGTGACCTAAGTTATAGCTGAAGAGTCTTCTCCAGAAAAAGAAGAACCTACACACTATATAACAAACATCATATGCCTATCTTTAACATTCACATTTCAGAAAGAAATAATTATACAAATTTATATTAAATATTTAAATTTTGTTTTGGGCGATGTTCTTGATAGCAATCAGCCAAATCATTTATATCAGGTTTGCCAAAAATAACATTCCTTACAGCGGACAGAGAGGGACAGTGGCGCAAGAAGTGTCAAATATTCTCTTCTTTTTCGTCCTCGCAACCTCTACAAAAGTCGTTTAAAACCACAGTGTCCTGTGATAACTGAGATTAGAGTATGAAGACGATGTGCCAAAGCTATGGTTTAGGCCATAAGATCAACCGGTAACGAATGTTGCATAGTTTTTAATGCCTTTACACTTGCAATAGTATTCAGCTGCTATGATAGTATGGAACCCAGGATGATGCCTAGATATATCGCACTATCAGACAGAGAAAGTACAGCCACATTTAGATTCGGTAAAGGAAAATCTGGAATCCTGTATTTTCTAGTGAAGAGTACAAGTTCATTCTTGTATTCACGCTTTAACCACTCCTCAGACTCCACTGATGGAGGGTTTTAAGTGAGTTAAATTCCCTGAACATCCATTCACGACTACATTCCAAACTCTCATTAGTAGCAGATTCCATCTTCGAAATAATTACTCTATTTCAGTCTTCAGCCTTCTGTGAAAATAAAGGCGACTTATGTGTAAAAGGTGTATACATTTAGAAAAGAATGTTAAAATGTAGTGATATATACATAAAGGAATTGTTTTTCCCAAAAACAGAAGAGAGTAAAAACTGTCTTTAAGATATCATGTATCCCAACTATATATATGATTATTTTAAAAAATTTTTACTTCCAAAACTTACGTTTTATTTCACTTTTAAATTTTGTTAACAAATCAGTTTCATTAATATATAATTTTAAATTTAAATGTTAATTAATGACCTATTTCAATAAGTTAAACGTTCGTTCCTTTTATCGTTAATAAGATGATTTTTTCACATTTTAATTCAATAAACACAGAATGTTTTTAACTGCACGAAAATATGTTATTGTAGTAAAATATGCAACCATTACACAAAATTTATATTAAATTCCACATTTTATTATTTTATAAATACTGGAATATATTTTACGATATTTTTATTTTGAAAGATAAAATTTAAGCAGCATCTTATTTGATACATATTTTATCATGTGCACAATGTACATAACTACATGAATAATAAGCAGAAAAGTAGTAGTGGATCAAGCCCGTCTGTGAAAATTATGAACTGTATTATATCGTTTTCTGGCCTCCTAAATAATGTAATACATTATAATATAACGGTTTGTGAGATTTATGCACTTTAAAATGATATTCAGAAATAGTTCTTGTATGGCAACTATGAGAGATAATGTACCAACTTCCAAATGTTAAGAACTGATATGATTATAAATACACATGGAGTAGGGCAGTGGCCTTCTAAAATTTACTACCTCGAGTATATGGATTTTTTAAAAATTTACTATAAATTAATTTTTGACTTGAGACAATAGACATTTTGTATATAAATCATCCTTGTAAATCTTTTAAAAATATGTTTAAATATATCATCTCTTATAGTTCCATTTTCACCTGTAGGTCCCTATAAAATACTAAAAAATTTTATGCGAACAAAAAGTAGTCGATCGACACTAACCATATTATTGGTTAGAAGATGTCGCTACTAGTATATTTAAAAAATTGACATTTATAGAAAACCGGCTTTCGAAATATTCGAAAAATAGGCTTTTCGAAAATGGTTTTATGTTAAAAACTCGGTTAACCGGTTTTTGTTTGATTATTATTAATTTATAGAAAAAAGATTTGTTAATAGAAATATAGATTTTAACCAATAACATATACCAAATTTCATCAAATTATTCTTACACTGTCCTAAATGAGTGAGATATAAATGTTTTTTGTTAGTATTTTTAGGTATCGTATTTAAAATAATGTGACGACATACCTTGTTTTTATTTAAATCCATTATTTTTAAAAGTTCTTTAACTTTTACTTTAACTGTCTAAATTATAGATCTAAAAAATGTATATTATTGAATAAAAAAACTTGCAGAATCTTATTTAATTATTTTTTATTGATGTGATTATGTCTACAACAGACGGACATATCCAAATCTAAGAATGTCTAAGAATGCATATAATACTTTGCTCGTGTAACACACGTTTTCATCTTAAAATTATTACAGTTATTATTATTAATATTGTTATTAATATTATTATCATTATTATTTTATTTGTTTGTTTCAATTAACATAATAACATTTACTGCCATTTAATATATTTTTTAATATTCTTCCTGAAACTAGAAAATTTTAAAACTGACAATTAGTTGAAATTTTTTAATGACAAAACGCAACGTATTTCAATGTTAAATGTAAAAAATTGTAAAATACCAGTCATATTTCTCTTCCAACTCTTGTAGTATAAAAATTAATATCTTCAGATATTGGTGAAGATTCATGTCTTTGTGA
This sequence comes from Cochliomyia hominivorax, assembly GCA_004302925.2. NCBI lineage: Eukaryota > Metazoa > Arthropoda > Insecta > Diptera > Calliphoridae > Cochliomyia > Cochliomyia hominivorax. The sequence goes on from PYHX02000413.1 coordinate 64,437,183, forward strand.
AATATGTTAAATATGTTAGTCTATATAAGACTCCATTATTGTATCTTACAATAAAAGATTATTTTCCTATAATATCTCTTAATTTTTTCATTAATTTTTCTTCATACTAAGACACGCTTATCAGAGCAAAAATTATTCAAGTTGGATTCATCTTAAAAAATTACATTGTCTCAAAATTCATTCGCATTCGCTTAGTTTGCAGTTGCATGTTCTATCCGCATTCTTCTATTTTTCTATTTTTCTATTAACGTATACTTTATTATTCTCTATTAGTTTGCTTAACTTTATATTAATAAAACTCAACTTTACTGTTTTTTACTCCTAAAAAATTCCATCGACTGCATTTCATTAATACCGTTAGTAACAAAAAATATAAAAATAGTTCTGCCAAAAATTTTGCGAAATATATTCGCGGGTACCAATGATTTTGATATGCAGAAATATTGAGATATCAAAATTTTTAATTGCTGTACAGTATATATTCATGAAACCTCACGCATACAAAATGTTTGTGTATTTGGTAAAGAGGCCCAAGCAAAATCAATGGGATTTTTTCCAATCAACATTACAGAGTGAATAGCAAAATTAGGTCTTCAATAAATAGTTTATCATACCTAAAAAGCTTTGCAATTATTTGAGATTTTTTTGATTTGTTATTCTATTACACCAGTTATTTTCTCTTTATCTTTATCAATGATTGACGTTTTTATTTGATATTTGTATGGTAACATTCCACTTAGATTTTTTTTAATTTGTTGAAAATGTTGAGTGTTTGACAATATCTGTGATTTACAATGAACATTTGTTGGGGATTGTCGTTGTAGTTTTTGATTTTGTTAGGAACTGACTTTCAAAGTACTAAACAAAAGTTCTTATCCTCATCACATTTTGCATGAAACAGATTCCTTACATATTTAGAGCTTGGTTTTTCATTTGTTTTCTTTTGACCGTAGCTTCTATTTGAATTGTTGAAATTTTGTTGTTTTTACTATAACTTACTTTAGCATAACGAACTTTTTATGACAATTATGTCAGATTGATATTCAATCGGACATTTGCTGCACGACTTTCCAGGAAAGTTCCGATCTTAAATATGTTGAAGATTTGATAGATAGTCACGTAATATTTTATGGTTTATCCACCATTTTGTTTTCTTATGAATAACATATGTCGCTCCATTGCGAGAATAAATTTAGGTTTAAAAAAATTGATGAATGTTTGAATAAGATCCACTTATTTTACCTCTTCCAAATTTTTGTTAAATGAACAAAAAAATGGGAAAACACTCCGGTCACAAATGGTAAAACAACAAAATCAACATTTCTTTCATTAGTTTCATCATAAAGTTTTTAATCTGTTAAAAATATTTTGAACTCCATCAGCCATTTAACAACCGTAATCATTTACTTTTTGACATAATAAAGTTCAAATTATTACCTTGACTGCCTAAATATTTTAATTATTATACCGTCCACCCCCACAAGTAATGACTGGTGTATACTAATTTTGTCATTTAGTGTGTTACACCATATATAACGTCCCCTGTCGGAAAACATTAAGGCTTATATGAATATGAAACAAATTAATTTGAAAAGAAATATCGGCCAATATTATTATGCTACATCTCGTTCCCGGAAAAAATATTAAACTTATAAGATTTTTAAAATTGAAACAAATCTGATGAATTTGACGAATATCGAGTCATATTTTGCTATAGTTCCCAATTAAACCTCTTCCAAGAAGAGGGTTTAAAATTTGTTGCAGTTTTTTTAGTTTATTTAATATATGAACCTAGTTTGACAATTATCGGGTCATATTTAGATATTCCTTTCTTATAATCCCACTTCTTGGAATAGAGTTTTAAATATGAACCAATTCCATCGAAATTCAGACTAGATTTCTCATGTAGGAAAATTCTTTCATTGACATTATTTTTTTAATAAAATCGGCTATTAAAATCTATGTCAATATTTAGATGTAAAAATTAAACATTTAATCTTACTTTAAAAACATTACGGTTTTATCGGTTGCCTCTTTCCGAGTTTAAGGGTTTGCTTCACTTGAGGTGAGATGTAGAGGTTTATTCAATACAACGCTTTACTGTCAGATTGAAACTTTATTTTTGTTTCGTCTGACCATACAATCTACAAATAAACTTATATAACTAAAAATTTGCTTCTATGAAACAAATTTCACAATTAAAGTCTATATATCTACCACTGTTTTGTGTCCACAGTTTTTGTGGACAATTTAGTTTTTTTTTTTTTTTTTTTTTTTTATAACCAACACTACCTAAGTGTTTTTCACCGGTTCATCAACACACTTTTCTATGTACAGAAAAACGGCTTCATTAGAGCTTTTATTTGACCTACAATTGGTCAAATGAAAAGCTCTAATGAAGCTGTTTTATGTTGTCCTTTATTTTTAGAAATACACTGTTCAGAGTCAAAACTTTCATCATTTTAAGTTATAAATGGGCCAATTTTAAAAGCAGTAGTTAAATTCTAATCTAAAAAATAAACAGAAATTTGCCTCATCGTTACTTTTTCTTATTTTTTCTCGCTTGTTGTCTTTTAAAATATTAAAGTGAAGTAAAAAATGATTCCAAATGTGAAGGAAAACATTTGAATTTGCCATTAACCGAAATAAATTTACAATTAACAGAAATAAATTACATTGGAGCAAAAGTGAGGAAATAATCTCAATACGAAAAGATCTTTATATTTTTAAATCAGAAGTGGTATGGAGAACTAGAAGCACTTTCGATTCTGAACAAAAATTAAAAAAAAAAAAAAAAAAATTGGTGAAGGTTATAAAAAAAGAAAAAAAAAAACATAATATTTTATTATGTTATTAAATGAGGGTTATATTTATTTTTCAATTTACACTACAATAAATAGTGATAATTTGCAGGCTGTTAACACTGCAATTAACGCGATAGATAAGATGTTGAAGGTCGAATCGAGCAAAATATAATAAGCAAAAATTAAAATTCCTAATTGAAGAATTCTTAGGTAAGACATAATAAATAAAATAAAAAAGCACTTCTGTAAAATAACAAAAACTTATTAAAAATCGCTTGATAAATAATCGTTTTGCCTCTTATATGATTAAGAAACTAAAAAATATTCTAATTAAAAAAATGTATTGGATTTATTGGGATAAACACTTTTTAAATTGTTCAAATAAGAGGTCGACTTACAAGATACAAAAATAGTAACATACTTTTATGCATATGAGTTAAAAAGTGCTGAAGGTTTAATATGTTTCTTAAAATGAAATGAGTCCAGTGTTGAACCTTGGTTGAACTGGGTAATTAAAATTAGATTATTGTAAAAATGTTTAATAGAGAAAGGATTCCTTAACCAATGTTTAGAGTTGATTTGGTGCCGAACGAATCAAAAATTATACATTTACTATTTTTACTCTGAAATTCTTGAATTTCATTTCTTAATTATTGTAACCTGCGAACTGTGTGTGTTGAATGTGGAGATCTTCACCCCTCATCACAATATGAAGTTGTTACAAAAAGGTCTCAAGAAGCACCTGCGGCTAAGTACCACGGATGTCCTGATATAAAGAACTTCTTGGAAGATTAAGGTAAAGTAAAATGTGGAAAAATACCTGTGAGCTGTTAAAAGCGAGAACCAAATCATTAAAATTCTATTTACGATGAAGTGAGTTATGAAAGCGTATACTTTTGGAATGCAATGGAATAAACCATCATAAACCAGGAATGGCGTACTTCATTACCTGTTACAAAGACAGCAAATTATCTGTTACATAGATAGCAAATTATCTGTTACATAGACAGAAAATTACCTGTTACAAAGACAGCAAATTATCTGTTACATAGACAGAAAATTATCTGTTACTTAGACAGCAAATTATCTGTTACATAAGCAGCAAATTATCTGTTACATAAGCAGCAAATTATCTGTGGAGATAAATATCTGTTGCTATATCTGGCATATGACTTGAAATACACAAGTATACCCGTAAGTGAAAGAAAATTAGGAAACAGGAATAAGGAGATGAAGGACATAAGTGCATGTGAGAAGACAGGAATTCAATTCTTATCTAAACAGCAAGTTATTATTTTAACAGCGTGCCGATCAGTGATAGTGATGCGCAATGGGAATATTCTGTGTTGCCAAAATTTAGTTTTAAGAACCGTAACAGGCTATATACAATCGTACTCAGTACAACATCTATATGATGAGACGAATCTCATACTTACATTAAAATGCTTCCTTCGGAAGCATCATCCTTACTTTAATAGAACATAATTAAAGCTTCCTCTAAAACAGAAAAGATCTTCGAAAACATTTGCATTAAATTGTATTTTAGGATGTCGAGGTATAAATTTTTATTCATCGTACTGTCTATAAACTACAATTTTCAACAGTATTTGATGACAGGCAACCCACTATCAACGAAACTATCAGCCTACGTAGAATTGATGGTTCCTTTCAGTCATATGTAAAAATAACTTTTATTCAAAAGTTTGTGCCTTAGACAATTTTTTGCCACGCTGCTTACTTTTCTTGTATGGACATATAAATGATACATTTTACGTTTAAATATATATATATATATATATATATATATATATATATATATATATATATATATATATATATATATATATATATATATATATATATATATATATATATATATATATATATATATAATTAATTGTACCATATATTTTTTAACAAGTTAAAAAAGTATTGATTTGTGCTATAAATATATTTTTGTTTAAATTTCAGAAGTACGGCAGGAAGCTGTTCAACAGGCCCTAGCTGCATTGAAATGCAGATCAAAGCCAAATTTGCCAATGCCATCTAAAAGAAGTTCAGTCCTTAATAAAAGTCCGGAACAAAAAGATACAGGTATTACTGAAAAGGAAATGTGATATATATATATATATATATATATATATATATATATATATATATATATATATATATATATATATATATATATATATATATATATATATATATATATGTATATATATATATATATATATATATATATATATATATATATATATATATATATATATATATATATATATATATGTATATATATATATATATATATATATATATATATATATATATATATATATATATATATATATATATATATATATATATATATATATATATATATATATATATATATATATATATATATATATATATATATATATATATATATATATATATATATATATATATATATATATATATATATATATATATATATAATTTATTAATTAGTTTATTAATTAATTGTACCTTCAGAATCTTCGTCTGGTGACGAATCAATACCAGAAGAGATATCTCCCGATAGAGAATATAACTATCCTCGTGATCATGTAGGAAATATGGTTGAAAAAAGTATAAGACCACCAGTTCGTGAATCATCTAAAGGAATAACTTCCAGTAAGAACAACCAACAGGAACGTAGGCAAATGCAGGCATTACCACCAGTGGTATGTATCTATTAAAGTGGAGTGTTTTTACATATACAAATTTATTCGTGGTATTTCTTTTTTGAAGAAATCTTATATGTACAATATTCATAAAAAGGTAAGATGCACATTGTTTTGAGTTTTGTGCGTTCGAGGAAAACAGGTACAAAAAATGTGCTACCACCTTTTACACAGAATTCTGTGCTGATTTCATGTCAAACTTCCGTCTGGCTACTTGTGTATCTGCCCGCTTAACGTAAAAATAGTTCAACTAAATATGACAAAAATGCACCATATATTCAAATCTACATATCATTTCAGTTTTAAGAATTTCGTTTACAAATAACCTTAACCTCATACAGACCCCCTTATAGAAACCATTTTAAAGCCATAAATCCAAATCCAATAATAAAAAAAAGTAAATATTTTCATTATAATACATTTATTTAATGTCTATACATCCAGAAAAAATACCAACCAATAACTTTCAATAGTCCTCACATAATCACCACCACAAAACCAACATCAAACAGTATAAATCTGACATAAATATAATTTTATATTATTTTGAATTAGTACGTTTTATGTAAACGCCATGGTGTAAGTTACAATATATTCAGTTTAACTTATAATAACATCTCTCGTTGCCTTTTATGAAATCCGTAAACAATTTCACACAGTGGTTATAGAGAAGTGGTTCAGTTATTATTATACTCTCCATGACTACAAGTGGTATATGTGAGTATGCTTGGGAGGCTTAGTGTGTGTATGAAATGTAATGTTGTAACATGACTCACATTTGTCAAAAGAGTTTTAAAGATTCGGCACTGTTAATATAGCACTCATATATATTTTTATACTTTACATCTAAAGGATAATATTCTTACATATAGTGTGTCTAATCAGTATCCTTCTGTACTTATTCAACGACCCAGGTAGATTTAATTTTCTATTTCGAAAAACCGTACTTCATTTCTGACGTTTTACTTTTTAGGTCATTCGTTTTGTGTTTTTTCCGAAAAGTAATAATAGAATAATTTTTATTAAATTTTGATATTTTTTCAATATATTGGCAACTTGAGTTAATTAAAATAATTTTACAAAACCTTTTCATACTTAATATTTAAATTATTTCATCGAATTTAGACTTAAACTGAATAACAGTTATTAAGATTAATAAAATAAGTACTATTTGAATCGTTTTGTCCTTTGTGTAGCCTACGTCGAATGTAACATCTATGGAGTCATCAATACCAACATTTCGGAAAGATAATTGCGACTATTTAGAGAATATGGAACCACCAGGATCATGTAAGTAGCACTTTAAAAAACATCTGCATATGTAAATATTTTCCACAAATGAGCCGTTTCTTATCACATTTCTGACAGCTTTTATGAATTATTGATGTACTTTATATTTTTATATATTATTATAATATTTGGAAGTAATTATAAAACAAAAACTCTGAGAATAGCTGAAAAAAATAATGCAGCAACTTCAACTTTAAAACACAAAATTAAATCACATTTTGATTAATAAGGAAAACTTTTTTATTTTTTTCAAGTAGATGATTGCCTTTAAGCTAAAAATGAATGAACTTTTATAAAAATTTAAAAATTACTATAATAAATCTGTTGATTACTAATAAAATAATAAATAAACTTTTGATCGAAATTTTTAGTTTTAAAAAACTACTATAGTATTTTAAAAATAGCAGATTATTGACTAATTTTTCAAAGCAATGCCACAAAATTAGCAACCAATGAAGTTTTCAACATTCAACTAACTAAAAATATATTCGTGTTTACCAACCATAGGGAAGGGTAGTGTGAATTATCGTCACATCAAAAAATGCACACCTTCACTCGGTGACCTAATGATCCACTGTGATCCCTTCAACTAACATGAAGACTTGAAGGTTGGAATCCTGTACAGAGAAATAATTATCAAGGTAGAAAGAGAGAGAGAGAGAGAGAAGAAAGAAAGAACAGAAAAATTCTGGGGAATTGATTTATTGAATAAGAAAATTAAGAAAATAAAAGAAAGTGAGGGAAGAAGATACAGATATAGTCGCCCAACATAACCTATTCACGTATAACCGTTGGCTCCAGTAGCCAACATACCCTCAGGATAAGCTTAACGAGAGTTGTCAGTTCTGTGACTTCTAAGTCCTCCAGCCCATCCAGAAATTGCCAGCCTAGCCACTTCATCCTGGTCAGCTGGAGTCGAGGATATTTACAAAGTAAGTGTTCCACTGACTCCAATATGTCAGTGTCCAGTTAAGAAATCTATGGATGTATATCAGCTCCCAATAGGAGGTTCGTTCGTGCAAAGTCAATCCTCGGCCACAGCGTCCTCGACACTTTACAGTCACTCCCACCCTCCCATTTCCGCTGAGCCCTTCCTAAAATTTTATCCTCTATGTCATTAAGAAAGAAACTCAAAGGAGGTCTGACCCTTTCACAATCGCCCGACCTACAACATAATAAAAATATATTCATATTTGCCAACAATATTATATAAGTCAAAGTGTTGTTAATTTTTTGCGGTGCTGCTAAAATTTTCTACAGATCCACACATATATTAAAAAAATATTCAAAATATTAGCAGAAAAATAGACAAAAAATTTTAGCAAATTTTAGTAAAGAAAAAATTACAGAAGTAAATTGTATTGAAGAAATGTATAAAAATATAAAGTTCTAAGTTAAAAAAAAATGTTATTATTGGGTTTGTAGGATTTGTAATATGTTGTTGTAAGAAACTTTTAATAATTATAATATTTCAATGGGATATAAAGAAAATAGGAGTTTTTGAAGATGAAATGAATGCACCGCAATTCGTGGTTTTCGGCCATTATCATGCTATTATCATACATATTATCTTACTCATTTTGTGCAAAAACATAGTACAAATCCTACAAACCTAATAACAACATCATTTTTGAACTTCAATTTTATATTTATTTACATTCCTTTTTTTCTATATAAAAATTTGCTAAATTTTTTTCTAATTTTTCTGCTAACATTTTGTGCTGCAAAAAATATGTAAATGGTTTGCTGCTAGAAATAAATGCTAGCAAGAAATTATGTAGATGTGTAGAAAATTTTAGCTGCACCGCAAAAAATTGTGCGTAATAACACGTCAACTCATATATGGTGGTTGGTAAATATGAATATATTTTTTGTATGTTGACTGTTGAAAAGCAGAAAGAGTGCATAATTCTGGAAAATATATTACAGCAATTTTTTTAATTTTTAATCACTGGAAGTTTTAAAATACTTCTGGAAAAATCACTTTAATCGAAAGAAATAATGAATGAGAACCTATTCAATACAGAAGAAAAGAAATGCGGTTACACTTGCGCCACTTAAAAGTTGCGTTTCTAGGATGAGTATCTCAGCATAAAGATTACCCAAAGCATACATTGAAGTTAGTCACAGAGTGGTTATCCTTAGTTTCCGAAAGGCAGTCCCAGTATATATTCTAACAAATCTTATGCATTCTTTGTCAACTCATATGAAATGTGCAAAGTTGTTTAAGTTTTGAACAGCATTTTTGTTAAGTTTTTATTTTATAATAATTTCCAAAATTCTACGTACAAATAAGCATACATACCTGCATACACACATACATACATACATACTTACATACTTACATACATACAAACATACATATTTATTCATTACAGATTATTTCATTTATTCATTATAGATGCAGCTCCTGATATAACACAGTTTAACAACACTCGACGAGCTGCTGATAGGGTTACACGGTATGTTAATATTTCGCAAACAGATGTTAATGAAGACTGTAATGGAAAGTGGAAAGTTTCTGCTAAAATTCAGCAGTTGCTGAATACACTTAAACGTCCAAAAAGACGACCACTTCCTGAATTTTATGAAGATAATGATATTGAACTAGAAATTGCTGCAAATCCCAAAGATCCAAATGCTCCTAAGCCAGAAGGTAGTACAATGAGTGCGGTTCAAGGAGAACAATTATCAATTTCTGCAAGTTTGCCTCGTTCTTTAGAGGCTGCCGTACAAAGATTTGGTACAAACTCCTTTAAATCTCCTATGGCTACGGTTGTCGATCCTAATGGGAAGATTACGACAACATTAACGTATGGAAAACTTTTATCTAGAGCACAAAAAATTGCATATGCATTGTCGACAAAAATATTTAGTAAAGGTCCAGAACAAGTGACTCTAAAGCCAGGAGATAGAGTGGCGTTGGTTTATCCCAATAATGATCCACTAAGGTAAATATATGTTTATAAATTTTATGCAAACAGTACATTTTTCTTGCATTTGTGTTTGGATCAAGAAAGGGAGTAAACATTTAAATCAGAACAGAAGAAAGTAAGTTAAAAAATTATTTTTTTTGTCTTTAGTAATGCATTTTTGTAGGATCTTTTAGTTAAATATATCGGTATATTTAGTAACGAATAATTTCAGTTGATTTGGCGATTTAAATGTTTTTACTGCGAATATCGGTAGAAAAATTAAGAAGTCAATTTATTAAACAGAATTATTTTTAAATAAAATAAAATTTTGTTGTTCATTTAACTCATACTTTTTAATTTCTTCTACTTTTTAAGGATCGGTTGTTTTTCCCAATTAAACTATTCGAAACCACTTCTTTTTTTCAGTCTGCTTAGGATTTCCGATTTTGAATTGAACGGTCTACTTCCACTGGTTCTGGTTTAACCTGATGTGATTGAGGATAATATACAGCATGAATAGTTTTTTTCACTATAAGCTATATATATATAGTTAGCACCTCCTCGTGATTTGTTGCGTTTTTGTATCCTTCTATATATAGGCAATAGATTATCTTCACCAATTTCTCCTCGGGAAAGGACTGCACCAATCGCAATTTAAAGCGACGATAGTAAGATTAAATGGTTTTCCAAAATCAGGGAATGCAAGAATTACCGCTTTGGGTAGAAGATCTTTCAGTTTATGAAATGCAAGTAATTTTTTCGCATTTAAATACATTAGATTTTTTGGACTTGAGAATTTTCTCCTCTCGTCAACTTTGTTAATGGTTTTAAAACTTTTGCATTGTATCTAATGAAACGCCTAAAATACTTCGTCATTCTTAAAAATTCTATTATTTCTTTCATGTTAGCTGGAGGTATGAGATTTTCAATTTCTTCTACTTTGTAAGGATCGGTTGTTTTTCCTAATTAAACACTTCGAAATCACTCCTTTTTTCAGTCTGCCTAGGACGATTCATTTAATTTATATTCCGATTTTGTATTGAACGATCTCTTCCACTGGTTCTAGTTTAACCTGATGTGATTGAGGATAATATACAACATAAATAGTTTTTTCGGTATAAGCTTCCGTTTTCAGCTTATTTATAATAAGAGATAATTGGTGATTTATAGGAGAGAAGAATTCATCAACCATAGAAGATTCTTGTGTAAAACTTTTTTACCTTACCGAGTGTACCACGAAACATAATGTAAGGGGCTACTATCGAAACAACGCAATTCTTTTACCATATCAGTAGATCTGCACATTGATTTTAATTCTTCTGCCGTTTTGTGGTAGTTTTAAAATTGATTCTGTTTCATCTACATCTTGTCCTTATAATTGTTTTAGTCTACTTCTCAATTCAGATATATTAAAAGTTTACTCTATTTTCCCTATTCTATATTATACTCCTTTCAGTTGTTCCAAAAGGCGCTTCTGTGAGAGTCGTCAAACTAGTTTTCATATTTTCAATTGTCACACTAATTAGAATAAACAATAGTAGTACAATAACTCACCTGAATTATTTTCCGCAATGAATTTTATAAAATTTTTAACAATTCTTCTTTCTTAAATTCGCTTATATTTTTATTTTTCTTTAAACTAATTCCTTTTTATTTCATTTTTTCAAATAATTTAAAATATTTGTTTATAATTTAGTTTAATCCAATTATATAATTTTTTCTTTAAACAAACTCCTTCTTTAATATTTAAATATTAAAAAACACACATAAAAATGAGACTTGGTCACGCAAACCGACCAGTTGAAAATTCCTTTTATATTTTTATTTGTAATTAAAACTCTAGAGGTTCCCTTGGTAATCGCAGAACTTATTTATTTCTTGATAATTTTTATTTCTTTGATTGGTCTTGCAGAACAATGTTTCAAGTGACATGTTGCAAACGTCCATGTTTTCACTGCACAAAATTTTGCAATATTTTTTAATAAATTTAAATATATGGCTAATGATAATTAGGAAGAAATTGAACATTAATTTAAAAGTTATTGTTTTCGTAATTTACTAGGACTTTAAGTTGAATAAGGCATACATAAGGTTTAATTATACCCTTCACCACCACAAGTGGTGAAGAGGGTTTGTCATTACGCGTGTAACGATAAGAAGGAATCATTTTGCATCAAATCAAAATCTGAGTGGATTTAGCTATATCCGTCTATCTATTATTAATTACAAATCGACAAATTAATATTTTTAAATATTAATATTTTTAAATTAATTAATAAATATAACTAATGTATGACTCATTAAGGTTTCTTTGTTATATAAGAAATACTTACATATATTGTATGAGTTTGTGAGTGTGTATGTACGTATAATCTACATGTACGAAACAAAATGTATTTATTCGTGTGGAGCTTTCTTGTAACAACAGTAACAATAGTACAGTAAAGATATTTTTGTATTTGATTAATTAAGAGCAGTAAAAAAACAATTTAAATCCATTTTAAATCAGTTGCACATCAACCATCTGTTAACAAATCTAAAACTTTACATAGGCAAGATATATGTATTTTTCCATATATCATTCCAAAATATAGAACTTTCTACAACTTCGAAAATACCGCTACAATATTTTTTATTTATTCTTCATTGAATTATAAGCCAATTAGGCCAAATTAATTCAGTAAAACTTCAGGCAACAATATAATTATATAAATCGAGCATATTAATTAAATTAATAATATAATATGTATTGTATATTAAACCCCCCATTTTTGCGCAAATATGAGTTAATTTTAAATTTCAAATACTGTAGGTGTAAACATTTTTAATTTAATATCATAACATCCTATAAATAGTGTAAATTATCTACAAATATTCTTTTATCATTTTCATAAATTGCTGAGGAGATTTGCTAAAGTTACGCATTTCATACACTATCGAAACAATAAAGAAGTTTCGTAATCTTCTGTTGAGACATTTCTGAAAAAATTCTAAACCATACAAGAAAATTGAAAGGCATAATGACAAAGCAATCCGAAGAAAAATGTTGGGATTGTATAACTTTCTTAAAACAAAAGATACCTTGGCTACAATACAGTTAACATGATGACTAAAATCAAGTTTCATATCTAAATAAATTCCCAAAACTTTTTGATACGTGACAAAGGTAATGGATTAATTACCTAAATGTGATAAAGGTAAGAAACACATAGCTCTAGATTTTAATGGATTAAGTATAAGAAATTTGATTCAGCCCAGATTGTAATGTATTGCAAATCTCTATTCATTTCAACAGTGAGTTGATAAGTTGAATGTCGTCAGCATAGGAATAACATTTACAATATTTCATTTATGTATATCGTGTCCAGTAATGGTCCCAAAATGGACCCTTGAGGTGCTCCTCTAGACAGTTGTCATATAGACGATTTTTATCCATTGAATTCAATATATTGAAATCTATTTAAAAACGAATACACCAATTTACATGCAGAGTAGCTAAACTGAAATTGGTTAAAAAGCTTGTTATATAATAACTCATGATCAATTGAATCAAAGGCTTTTGTTAAATCAAGCGGAACAAGAACAGCATTAAACGATTTATCTAAGTTGAATCTCAAATTCTTTGCAACATCCAATATTAATCCAGTTATGTTGTACCATTTTCTGTACCCAGATTGATAACGATTTATTAAATTTTTGAATGGAAATGTTCCTCCAATTGATACTTTATCGAAATTTTTAAAATTTTTGAGTTTGAATTTAAATTACTACCAGGACGGAAATCTAAAAAAACGAGATATCTTAACTTTTAATATTGGTACAACCCTTTCAATTGTCCAAGATTTGAAAATGTGGAATTTGTTAATATTGAGTTAATCAAATATGTAAAGTGCCTTAAAATGCAAGGGAAAATTGGCTAAAGGAATTTTATTAAAATACCGTCAGGGCCAACAGCATTAGATTTAATGCTGTTTAAAACTTCAAGAACTTCACATTCATTAACATTCCTAAAAGAAAACATGTTGTTATAATTAAAAACATTTACATAATTACATGGATTATTAATTGGCGGAAGTACCGTTTGATTATTAAATTAATTAACATCAATAAAATCACCTACAAAATTATTACCAATAACACCTTCTGATCCTAAAGTTCCCAATATTGAAATTGCGAGCATGTTTCAAAACAGTTTATACTAAATAATCTTCTTAAATCTTTATATTTCATTATCGCTTTTAGTTTATTCATATATTTGCATTAAACCCGCCAATTGAATTATTTAAACAAAACGCTAGTTAAGCTACATTGCGATTTCTTCTAACACAGTCCCCACAATCCATCCATTTGTCATTCCCTCGAGGCATATATCTTTTAAGCGAAAGATTAACATTACAAATTTCAAGTATATAATCATTAAAGATTTCTAACTGCTCGTCAACATTCTTTGAAGAAAAAAGATGTGAAGAATTTAATTGATCTAGTTGATTAACACATTGTTCAATATATATAGATGAATAATCCCTACCATTGTTTAGTAACAGGTGGTTTAGATTTAATTTTATATGATGTAGATACCATTGCATGACCAGAATTAAGAGCTGAGAATTGATACTGGGTGTTTTGACTAACAAGATTAGTATTGGAAACAAGGAAGTAATGAATTAAAGATGATGAGGGAGTATGTAGACTATTATGAATAACATATAAATTAGAAGTGAAACAAGAATTTCTGACTACAAAAAGATCCGTATTAAAATCTCCCATGATAATCGAGTTCCTATAACTATTGATTAAATCGATAATAACATCTTCACAACAAGAAAAGTTTCTATTCGGAAGATAAACAGTTCTCACTTAAAGCCGTTTCCACAACACCTTCATCAAAATAATCACTAACAATAGCAGCTTTATACTTTTTGGAAACATACAAACCCACTCCTCCCCCTTCTAATCCAGTAACGAACGTTTCTAAAAAAGTTTTATCCATTTTTGCAATTGACCTACTTGAGGTACTACACTTTAACCAAGTTTCAGTGATGCTAATAATCTCATAATTATTTTTTTCCTTCAAAAAGTTGTCGTATCTCATGAAACTTCATTGACTTATTACTTGGAGTAATACTTTGCGAATTCAAATTACAAAAATTTAAACATTTAAAATAGAATTTAAACGAGTACTGTCAGATACTAATGGTCCCAAATTATCACACATAACTATTTATACAAAATTTCATTATTTTTGCAAAAAATGTTTTTTCTCCAATTAAAAAATAAAATTTATAAATTGTAATCATTAATATAATAAAATACCTCACTATCTGTGCAAATCCAAAGGTAATTTAATATTTTTAAAGTTAGAATAAAATCTCATATAAGAATAACAATGTTGTTATATAAATTTGTAAAAAAAATATCGCAGAATTAACATCACACTGTTGTTTTTTTTTTTTTTTGCTTTTTTCTTCGTGTATGTTAAAAAATTATTAAGAGAAACGAAAAGAAAAATAGAACAACAAAACAAAAGGGAAAATAAATGAAAGTTCTTAATGATCGACGAAAACGAAAACAAAACAAAATTAATAAAAAATGATTAAATTAAAATGTGAAACAAAGGAAAGAAAATATTTTTAAATAAATCTCAAGAAAATTATGTTATTCAATAAGAAAGTTTAAAAAAATAAAGTAATAACATAAAGAATAAGAAAATTAAAAAGGAATAATTAAAAAAATGGATGAATGTAAAAATTTTTAAATTAAAAAACAAAATAGAAATTAATAATTTTTAATAGTGTTGGTCAATTATTTACTTAACGCTTAAAATTGCTTCTTCTTAATTTGGATAGATCAGTTTAATGCTTTTTTACAGGATGGCATATGTAGTGAAAAGGGGTAAGAAGATAATAAAGGTATATTATTTTAACAATATCAGTCTCCAACACATATTTAAGAGTTAAATTGTATTTAGTTCTGTAATTTTGCATAATCATATGCAAAATAGAGTGCTATTAAACTTAATTAGTATTGCAGACTTGACGAATCCAAATCAAAAACTTTTGCAATAGATACCGATAAAGGATATAGCTCAAGCGTTTGTAAATGTTTAGAAATACTACTTTATGATATCCTATCTATTGAGTTGCTTTCTTAGAAAATTATGTTCGGTCTTAAGTTTTTCTATTTTAGAATAAGTATCTTTTTAAAAGTTTTTGCTGGTGTCTAATAATTTTGTAAGTTCAGATTTAATGTTAAATCCAAAATCTGCTTTTTCTACTGACTCAATTTTTGAAGTCATTTATAGAAGATACACCGAAACAAGCTTTGCAACCAAAAGAGAAAACAGGCTTAGCTTATATATATATATATATATATATATATATATATATATATATATATATATATATATATATATATATATATATATATATATATATATATATATATATATATATATATATAATGTTGCTACCACATACATATGTAGGATATTAAATATTGGACACAGACTAATATAACATAACAAACACACTTTTTTCTTTAGTTTTACTATTCTCAATATTCTGCCATTACAGTTTTATTACGGCTTGGTACGGTTGTATGTTTCGTGGACTTGTTCCTCTTCCTATTGAACTACCACTATCGAGTTCAGATACACCACCTCAACAAGTCGGTTTTCTTTTAAGCTCTTGTGGGATTACAGTAGCACTTACTTCTGAAGCTTGTTTAAAGGGATTGCCAAAATCAACTACGGGAGAAATTGCGAAGTTGAAAGGATGGCCCAGACTACAGTGGTTTGTTACGGAGCATTTACCAAAGCCTCCTAAAGATTTTACTGTTGGAAATATGCGAGTAGAAGACACATCAACTGCATATATAGAATATACTACCGATAAAGAAGGAAGTGTCATGGGTAAATACAAAAAAGTCTAAATATGTAACACATTTTTTATTTTCTCAATTGCCTTGAGAAGTATATTTTGCTTATATTAAAATTTTATTTGTTTTTGTACTAAGACGATATATATTCGAAAATATAATTTAGTAACAGGGTCCAATCATATCCAGAAAAAGAAATAGACATTTTAAACAACACCAATATAAATATTACTGAACTAAAATATTACATCCCTACGTTTGGGTGTTTAGCAGGGATTCAAAATATTTGTTCTTTTTAAT
Organism: Cochliomyia hominivorax; assembly: GCA_004302925.2. Lineage (NCBI taxonomy): Eukaryota > Metazoa > Arthropoda > Insecta > Diptera > Calliphoridae > Cochliomyia > Cochliomyia hominivorax. The sequence continues at coordinate 64,454,073 of PYHX02000413.1, forward strand.
GTAGTGAACATAAAACTTACATAAGTATATCAATCATCATTTCAATAATCGCAGAATGTAAAATTTTACACATAACCTATTTCTATCTTATCTATAAATACCTTTGATAAAAACATTTTGAGATAAAGGAGGATTTCTTACCGTAGAACGAATATATTAAGGTAAAATTCGCATATCCGATTGAGAAGAATAATCACACCCGTTCTTAACCATTGCTATAATATTTTTATAATAAGATTACTTTATTTACAAATTTCAAAAGGCTTCGTCCTTAGAGCAAAATAATAATGATAATAATAATAATAATAATAATAATAATAATAATAATAATAATAATAATAATAATAATAATAATAATAATAGTATATAAAAATTTATCGAGATATCTCACAAATTGCTACAAACAGTCTGTTCACAACATTTACATGGACAGCCAAGGCCAATATCTCTCCTCTGGCCTTAGTCCGGCCAGTTTCGAAAATTTGAATAGAATATTTTTTTAAAGGAGTCTTTCCATAGATAATACCGTTTGTTCTCCAAAAAAATGAGGTTTGTTCCAAAGCAAATAAATGGAGTTGACAACATTTTTTAATTAGTACAAATATATTTTTGATTTAAGTTTGCAATAGGAAAGATTTCTTCACCATATTAACTATCGTGTCTTTTGGGTAAATTATTAACAAGTTAAACTACTGATTAAATTTTAAGGGTTTTAAATTATCATCCCTATAATTATTTTATTTCCAAATTTTCTTTGGAGTTAGCAACGGTTTTTATTTACAGTTATTGTTTCAAAAATGAATACAGATACACAAAGTGAACTAAAAAGTTAGTTTCATGGTTTGTACATTTTAAATTCCGTCAAATTATCATATCTTACTGTTTTTTATACACGCATATTTTATGAATTATTTGTATGTTAATTATTGCAGGAGTATGTGTTACAAGATTAGCAATGATGAATCACTGCCGAGCTCTTACGATGGCATGCCACTATACAGAAGGTGAAACAATGGTGTGCGTCTTAGATTTTAAACGGGAAGTTGGTCTTTGGCATGCTGTTTTTACATCAGTTTTGAATGGAATGCATGTATTATTTATTCCTTATGCCCTTATGAAACTTAGGCCATCATCATGGATGCAGTTAATTACTAAGCATAGAGCTTCATGTTGCCTAGTTAAAAGTCGAGACTTGCATTGGGGTCTGTTAGCAACAAAAGATCATAAAGATATATCGCTGTCTTCATTGCGAATGCTTCTCGTTGCTGATGGAGCAAATCCTTGGTCTTTATCGTCATGTGATCAATTTTTAAATGTTTTTCAAGCAAAAGGCTTACGAGCAGATGCAATTTGTCCCTGTGCTAGTAGTTCAGAAGTCTTTACAGTATCTCTTCGTCGTCCTGGAAGATCTTCGAGTGGATTTAATCAGTCAGCTACGGGTAGAGGTGTACTTTCGATGGCAGCTTTATCGCATGGAGTTGTAAGAGTAGATAGTGAAGATTCATTAACATCTTTAACTCTTCAAGACTGTGGGCAAGTAATGCCTACAGCTACTATCGTAGTAGTAAGATCCGAAGGTCATCCAGTACTCTGTAAAACGGACCAGGTTGGCGAAATATGTGTTACAAGTGGATCTACAGGATCTAGTTACTTTGGTTTAGAAGGATTAACTAATACAACATTTAAAGTGCAACCACTTTTAGAGGATCCTGAACCGGAAAAAGACGGTGTGATCGGAAAAATGAAGCCAATCAGTGATGATAATTATGTTCGTTCGGGTCTTTTAGGCTTTTTGGGACCTGGTGGTCTTGTATTCGTTTGTGGATCTCGTGATGGGCTAATGACTGTAACTGGACGTAAACACAATGCTGATGATATAATTGCAACTGTTTTAGCTGTAGAACCCATGCGTTTTATATATAGGGGAAGAATAGCAGTATTTAGTATTAAAGTATTAAGAGACGAACGCGTTTGTGTAATTGCAGAACAACGACCTGACTGTTCCGAAGAAGAAAGTTTTCAATGGATGTCAAGAGTTTTACAGGCAGTTGATTCAATACATCAAGTCGGTATATACTGCTTGGCACTTGTACCCCCTAATCACCTACCTAAAACCCCTCTGGGAGGGATTAATTTATGCGAAGCTCGACGTAGGTTTTTAGATGGTACATTGCACCCCGCAAATGTTTTAATGTGCCCACATACGTGTGTAACAAATTTACCCAAACCCAGAGAAATACATCAGGGTAAGTTTTATATAATTAATTATTACATACCTTTATTATGGCACACTGGATACGTAAACACTTCTATACATAAAATCATGTCAAATTGAATTAAATCAGTTTATGCTTATTTATAAATATTTATGATCTGCAAACAAATTTCCTTATATGATCCTACAACATATACTGCTTCCCATTTTTTTGTATTCACAAATATTAAGACATATTAATATTATTACAATAACAAATAGGAATTTTGTTATTTTTAAGAATTTAATCTAAATTAAAACTACAAAAATTTTTCGAGGGTGTTAGCTTTCAATTCAATAAGTTCGTTAAAAACTTAATCCCAACTGAAAGTTCTTTAACGTTAGTTAGAAGACAATATGGGGGATATAAATCTCAGCGAAATCCGTTTAAATGGAATCTATATCCTATAAATCCTTTAATCAATATATCCAAATTACCCGAAAGTATGCTGCTATACAAAATCGAAAATAATAGAAAAAGTTCAATGAAATAGAACCTATCACTATTTACATTCCATCGCAAGCCTAAAGTTTTCGTATTGCAGATTATCACGGGGTCTATCTTCTAAGAGACGATTATGATTAGCAGTTCATTTTCCCAAGCTGAAACCAGCTGAATCAAGAACATGGGTGAGTTCATTAAGTCTCCTAAAAGCGTCTTCTAGCTCATGAGAGCCAGCTAGTACATCATCGACATACGTCTGGGTTTCCAAAATTTCAGACGCCGTAGGACTTCGGGTTTTACAATCGTTCCCCAATAGTATTAGGGTTCGAATCGCTAAATACGGTGCACAGTTCACTCCGAACGTGACCTTATTTAACTCATAGTCCTTTACATCAACTTCAGGGTTTTCTCGATACAATATTCTTTGGAATTTTGTTCGATCAGGATGAATTAATATGTATCACAACCTTCTCAATGTCGCCATTTCAGAATTAAGACCGTAAGGTCTGCCTGTAATACAGGACCGGGATATAATATGTAATTCAAACTGTTTCTGAGTTTGGTATTGACGCTATAGTGTTTAAATACGGCGGTAAATAATAAGTGGTCGAATTTCGCTTGGGAGTTCAGTTGCTCTTATATGTTCCATTTCAAAATATTCCCTAATCACACCATCATAATGTGATTTTAACTCGGGGTTCTTTAGAAGAAGGGTTTCATTTCTCTTGAATTGGAACAGAGCGCCAAATCGAGAATCTCCTAAAGTAAATTCGTTAAGAAATTCCGATCTGAAGGGGAGTGAAACATCATAACAACCATCGGGGTTTCGATATGTGGTGGATCAGTAAAGCTCTTCGCAATATTCTTCATTTTCAGAAAATTGGATGGCTTGTGGAACTCCTTCAAGTTCCCAGAACCTAGTCAGTTGATTATTTAACTCCATTTGTGTGCAAAAGTTTGCGACAGAGTGTAGGGGTTCAGATTAAAGAATTTCACCAGTTTGGATGATTTGGATGATTTTTACATTCGTAGTTAAAATTGTTGGATATACATTTTCTCTGAAAAGAAAATCCATGCGGGCACACATGACGTCGGTCATTTTAAATGCACATGGTTGAAGATTTTCCAACAAAACAATCCATCACGCCAGTAACGTTAGTTGTTGGCACTGAAAATATAGGAATTGCAAGTTTTGAAATAAAGGTACCTTGAGAACCGGGGTCAACTAGCACTCTGGTAGCACATCTGATATCATTATTGTGGACTATACAAAGAGTCGAGCCTAAGAGGACTGAAGAATGGGGGTTTGTGTTCAGAAGTGCTGAGTAAGTATAGGTATTATGAGCACCTGTGGATGTTGAAGTGTTAAAAATAAAAGGGTTTTGATTGTTTGCTGGGTGTTACTCGGAATGGGCTGCTGTGTATTAGCAGAATTCGAAGCTGTAGGGAGCTGGGGTGATGCTACACTGGGAACATGTCCCTGTGGCTTCAAATCTCTATGTAAAAAGGAGTATTGTCTTTTTTTACAAAGAGAACAAACGTGAATACTATTACAGTTTTTGTATTCGTGAGAAGTCGCCAGACAATTAGAACAACATCTAAGTCTTTTCACTGTCGACAACCTCTCATCAACACTCTGACTCAAAAAAGATGGACAAAGTCTAAGGGGATGTGATAAAACAACGACAAACTGAAAGGGTTGTTCTCGTAATTTTCAACTAACGTTTTCCATGCAATTGTGTAGCTATCGTTAGTTAATAAAATTTCTGAACTGGGGTTAATCTGGGGTCTATATGGGCCATAATTGTATAATTCTATAAGAGCTCATATACTGGGACTTTACCTCTATAATCTGGAAACTTTTCTTTTATTCAGCCTCAATCAACAAAATGTCATATGTTGACCGAACTACTTCCTACAAACGGTTAAGTTCCTTTTCATGGCCAACTAATGAACTCATTCCG
>PYHX02000413.1:64466235-64708735 GCA_004302925.2 Cochliomyia hominivorax
CCAAAATTTCATTTATGATTTGATAAAAAAATCACCTCAATACTTTTTATTCACATGGACATTCCTGAGGTGTTTTCCGAAATTGGTGGAGCACAAGTTCCGAGAGTGGATCTCCAAAGTTGGGCATCTCGGATAATTAATTATTTTTTTTTTAATCACCAAAATTTCATTTATGAATTGAATTAAAAAAATCGTATAGGTAATCCTTATAATTCTCTACAAAAAAATAATCTTACATGTGTGCGAAATCTCTTATAACTTAAGAGATATTAAGGCCAAAATAAATAAAATGTTAACCCATTTTTAAACTTGGTAGGCTCAATTTTGGTCCATTTTTTTAATGTCTGGATTCTGTAAAAAATTATAAACAAGTTTTGTGTAAAAATCACATACCTAAGTGGATTTTACATATAAATCTTGACAAAATACAGATTTTAAAATCGACTCTGAACTATACTATATTTTGGTAAAATTCTGAAAGAATTCTTAATGCAGAAGTGTATACATCAAATCTGAGGGTATTAGGGGAAATGCCTTCTCCGCTAGCCCTATAGGAATTTCGTTAATTTTATTTTGGCCTAAATATATCGCACACATGTAAGCGTATTTTTCGTAGAGAACTATAAGGACTAAAGACTATTTATTTTTTCATTCAAACCATACATGAAATTTTGGTGATTCTTTAAAAATCCTCATACCCGAGGTAATCAACTTTGATGATCCACTTCCCAACTCCAGGACCACTTCTCCAAATCAATTAGAAAACACTTGAAGAATGTTCAGTGAAATTTTATTAAAAATATTCAATAGTTCCGAAGTTACACCCCCAAAGTGACCATCTGTCGTTGTTTTTTTTTAAATCGCTAAAAGTTTATTTCAGAATCTTTTGTCTCGATTCTGAAATAAACAATTTTGTATAATAAAAAATAACTAAAAATTTGAAAAATATTTTTAATTTTGTTGGTAAAAAATTCAAAAATAAACATATTTTTAGTTTTTTTATTTTAAATTTTATTTTCGAAAACTTTATAAAAAACTCATTTATATTTTAGAAAAAAAAATATGTGGATTAGGATTTATAAAATATATTTTGTACTCACTATCAAATTTTAAAATATCATTAGAATATCCTTTTGGTCGAGAGGTCAACAAAAGTTTACAAAGTTCTTGCAATTAGTATTATATATTATCTATAACTTCTTTAAGAGACTTTTCTGCATTTTTAATTCTAAACTTTTTGACAGATTTAGTTCTTCTTTTAGTTTTTAATATTTTTAGAGTCTTTTTTTGTATTTCTTAGAAGATTAGAATGCTTTTTTCTAAACTGATTTACTAGCTGGATTCGATACTTTTACCTCCCATTTAGTTAATTTTAGGTTAAAATCTTTCAATACCTTCTCCATTTCATCTAAATCTATTCTGTATTCTGCCTTTTTAATTTTTTCCGTTAACGTATGAACTTAAAAATGATTTTCATATATATACATTTTTTATCATTTGGGAATTTGGCACTTTCCCCTGCCAAATCTGTCCTAGTATTTTATCCGACAAAGGGAATTTAAACATTTTCAAACCTTTGAAATCTCGTTCCGATTTTTTAAATTTCTTTATACATTTTATACCTGATGGCAAAAAATTATTTTTAATTTTTATCATTGTTTAAGTATAAAAAATTAAATTTGTATGTATAATTATTATTGAAAATAGTATACAGTATGACAAATATACGTTTGCAATCACATATGAAAACTCTCAGTATACCAGTTCACGACTGTAAGACGCTAGAATTTTCCAAATAGACTGACATATTACAACAAAATAAGAAATTTACGCATTTTAAAATGTGTCAAATAAATGTTTGCAAAAATTATGAAAACTTGAAAAATGTAGATATATTTAGGTAATTTTTTAGATGTCTTTTTTATTTTTAAATAGAATGATTTTCTTAAGGATAAAGAAAGTGTTTCTTGTAAAATTAATGTCTTTAAAGCCACTAGTGATCTCATAGTTGGATGTTAACCAACACAGAGAGTTCAGACAGTCGACCACAATCAGGTGGTCTTACCACTTTTTCAGCTTTTCCTCATTTGCCAACCGATAAAAAAGTGCTCCATATGGTGCTAAAACCATTTAATATTTGAAAAGTTTAACTTAAAAGATGCTATATTAACACAAAAGTATTTATATTTTACACTTGTAATATTTTTTACAGTTGATGAAATTTTAAAAAATTGGTATATTTTCACCTTAAAAATAATGGGAAATATAAAACACAGCTTTAGATTAATAAACAAAATAGAACAGCTGCCAGTTTTTTGTTAAACTTGAAATTTTAAATAAACCACAAATTTTAACTAATTAAATTATAGACAATTCTAATTTAGTAATCAAAAGTTAAAAGCTACTAGTTTTTTCTCTTTGAGAAAAACAATTTATATAAACGTACAATTTTCCTACGAAATGAGCAAATTACCGAATTTTTGATATGAAAAGGGGCACAATGTTTATTTTTAATTTATTTCTCTTGTTTTAAAACATAAACTTTTAAAATAATATTTAAAAGGGAACAAATGATGGCTTTTTAATTTATACACAATTCTAATTTAGTAATCAAAAGTTAAAAGCTACTAGTTTTTTCTCTTTGAGAAAAACAATTTATATAAACGTACAATTTTCCTACGAAATGAGCAAAATACCGAATTTTTGACATGTAATTTATTTCTCTTGTTTTAAAACATAAACTTTTAAAATAATATTTAAAAGGGAACAAATGACGGCTTTTTGTTAAATCCAAAAAACAAATTTTAAGTTTGTACGTTTAGGAGCTTTTTCCTGACCGGTGGCGATATAGAGCAAATTAGTATTTTTAATTTGTTGTCCAAATGCCTCTAACATTTTCTTTTAGTGAAGAATAATTTAAGTGTTCTTATTAAGGCAAACTGCTACCGTGAAATATCGAGATGAATGTCAAATCAAGTGACCTGTTTGATTTCAATAATTGCAATAATTTATTTGAAAAACTTAAAACTAAGTAATTATTAAATATATAACACAGTGGTTAAAACAACTAAATTTATAACAAATTTCAATTGTCACAAAGGCTCAAAAATAAAAATGAATTTAAATACAATACAAACATGAAATTTAATAGAGACAAGACTATTCTACGGTGACCTAACATACCGGCCCCATTGAAAAGACCCTTGCAACTAAAACATAGTACAACAAGTCTTTGGATAGGGTATATTATTTCTTTGGTGGTTTGTATATCAGCAACTCGAAAAAGATCATCTCCGGCAAATACAATATATTTTTAAGGGGGTAGATTATGTTTATGAATAATCACAATAGAACCAACGGTGATGTTATCATTAGGTAACATCATCCATTTGTTGCAAGTCTGGAGTTCGTTTATGTAGTCATAGGACCATTTTTTTCAAAAATATTGTATGATAGCACTTTTTTTAAGCGACAGTGTTCAGCTGGTAGGTACAAATTTCTTGTTCCACCGAATTATTCCCCAAATATATTGGAATTTTCGATCATGGAAATCAATAAGAACTTGCTGGTACATCTTGACTGTATCTGCTGTAAGGCCAAAACGACTATTTGATAACAATCCGACCAAATGATTCACGACAAACTGTGCTGTAGAAAAACTTAAATTCGGTATGTTCAGGTGTCAAAACGTCTGCACAATTTTCAACATCTTCGATTTCCCACACACGTTGCAGTTTCAAATCGACCTCTTCTTCTATGGAGAGCATACAAGAAGACCCACAAACTGAAGAATGATCAGATTCCAGTGTTTGATAAGCCATACTCACCATCAATAACTTGACTGAACGACGTTATAAAATTTTTGTACTCACTGCACTTACCACCAAATGTGGACAATTTGAGCTGGGGCAATTTATGTTTAGAAACAGAGAAACAAATTGTAGAATCGGACAACGTTAAATTATGTACATCCTCACTAAGCTGCGTTTGTATATTTATTTTGACTGCTAGATACAAATCTCCAATTTCGGTCCTGTCGTTGTCTTCTGGGTCGTTTTTCTCAATTTGGGTTTGGTATGTCAGTATTTGTTTGATTCCAAAATTCTCAAACGACATTTAAGTTCAATTTGGTTCTTGATATGGTTTATACGCCAAAATGTAAGATAAGGAGCATTTTTCTCTTGATCGTACATGGACGGTATAGAGCAAATTAGTATTTCAATTTTTTTTTTTTTTTTTTTTTTTTTTTTTTTCAAAATAACTAATTATTTCTCTCTCATAATTATTTACTAATAATGTGATTAATATAAATCAATTCATATAAAAAATGTATATTTATTGTTCTTAAAAGCAAAACGAAAAACAATATGTAAATTGTTTACAACAAAATACATACCAGTATAAGTACACAGAAACAGAAAAACATAAGAGACCTATAAAAAATAACGGGTAATTATTAAAAATATAACACAGTGTTTAAAAAAAAACTAAATTTATAACAAATTAGAGGTAAAAGTGGCTCAAAAATATAAATGTATTTAAATACAATACAAACATGAAATTAAACAAAGATTCAAATAAAAACAAAACAAGAGTATGATACGGTGATCTAACAAAATCACTGTGCGACGGTTGATAAATTCTCTGAACCCACGCCAGTCGTTATTCTTTTGATTTATATATAACTGATTAGTATTCCATGTATAACTTTATGAAAATGCAGAAATTGGAATTGGGTTTGGTTAATTTGTCTCAGAGACTTATTTAAAAGTCATAGTTTTCTTAAATTAAAAATATTTTCGATGCGTTTGGCATAGATAATCATAATAAAAGGTACACGTCTGAAAATAAAACGTACGCGTTTTATATTAGTGTTAGAATCATTATGATAATAATTGGCATAATTAAGTTTTATGTAGGTAAAAATTTAATTTTTACAAGTTTAATAGTTTTAATTTAAAGTTAAAAATATGATGGAAAAGGAAATAACCAAGACAAAAACGCAAACAAAATGTTGTTAAATAATATTTACACATTTTTACAAAGTTAAACAACTTTATGAAAATAATTTAAAAAATAAATAGGATCTGATGAAAAAATGCTTTATTTTCAGCATCAACTGATTACAAGCGTTTTAAGATGGAGAGCGAATACCTCACCAGACCATGTTTTATTTACATTATTAAATTCCAAAGGTAAGTTAATTGGTCTAAAAATATAACTTTATATTAAACATGCTTACAAATTAGGGTAAAAAATCAGTGATACAAAAAGTGCCTTTTCGTTATTACTTTTTTATCATCGCTACAACATCTGCAGTAGTCATTCAAATTTAAAACTAATTGTAACTAGAAACATTTTTGTTTTTTATTTCTTATGTGTATTTTTATTTTCAATCGAAGATCCGGGCATTTAGTTTCAGTAATATTTACTTTATGTTTTTATTTAAAAATTAATAAATATAGTCCGCAAATAGTTGATAAAAAATTTAATACTTACTTTTACCAAGATAATTTTTTATTTATCTTAATTCACATTTGGAATTATATTTTATTTGTATATTTAAAATATTTGTATATTTAAAGGATTTGATATATTTAAAATATAATAAATGACAACAATTAAAAAAGTTAATTTTATTACTAATTAATTAGTTTAATTTCTGTTTTAGTCGAAAAATTTTACAAGTAAAATTTGTCTGCTAAATATGAGTAGATTGACAGACAAGTGATTTCGATTTTTTCATAGAATCATTTTTTATTAATAATGCTTTGTTTATAGATTATATGTTCAGACGAAATCAAAATTAAAGTTTTTAATCTAATGATAAAGCATAGTATTGAAAAAAACCATCCACCATTCCCTACCCACCTAGGAGGTGGTTCAGAGATGCATAACGCCAAAAGAGATTGGTGTATTATTACAAAGACCTTATTTTTTTTTAATTTTAGATTTTACGGAAGTTCTCAATATTTACGGGATAACAGAAACATTTTTTATTTTTCTGCATGATTTGGTAAAATGAAAAGACATTTGTCAAAGACATAAAATCATTGCCGCATTTTTGCACAAAACTGTATTTAATATTAACTAATATTTAAAATATTTTTCTTTCTTTTCTTTTTTAAGGTTCAATTGCAAAAACTCTTACATGTTCTGAATTACACAAAAGGGCGGAAAAAATAGCAGCACTTTTGCAAGAGAAAGGAAAAATTGAACAAAATGACCATGTTGGTAAGGGTTTAATTTATATGTACAGTCCCGAACAAAACTATTACCCATTTTATGTTTTATTTTAATTTTTCCGCCATTATAATAAATTTTAAAAGAAAATATCATTAATACAGTCATAAGTAGATCGACTAATACAAGCACTTATTTTGATAAATACAAGAGAAAAATTCTTTAAATTAAATAATTTGTTAACAAAAAATCATCGATTTGCTGAATAAAGGTATTGGCACACTCAGTCGTGCATGTTTATTATATATGAAATTTCATAAATCTTGCAATCATGGAAGAAATTATAATATTTTTTGCATGCAATAAATTATTATGTGCCGGTTCTAATCATTAATTAAAAAAACAATAATGAGCCTATACAAAAAGAAACTCGCGAATATAAGCGAAAAATAATTCTGCACTTGCATGACCAACACAAATCATATATTCACATAGGTCAAATAATGGAACGAATTTCGACAAAATAATTATTTGTTTTTAATTCACTTAAAAAACTGTAATAGACCAACCCTCGTATAATGGCAATGCGGCAATTTACTGGAAAAAGTAATTTTTTGGTATAAAAAATTCAGAATATTTTTATAGCCCTACATTAAGTACAGTTTTGTCAATTTTATATTAAAATTTCATTATAATATCTTTTTATTTTTATAGAAGTTATTAAAGGTCAAATATTAGAATTTTTTCTTAAAAATCCAGCGGAAATAAAAATTTTTGATTTTATGAAAAAAATATTTAAGATATTTAGTTATAATAATATATAACATATATATTTGCTTACATTATTATCAAGTAATTACCTTTTTAACGGTACTAAACACTTTCCTTATATATATATATATATATATATATATATATATATATATATATATATATATATATATATATATATATATATATATATATATATATATATATATATATATATATATATAAAATGTTCACATTTTCATGGAGGGAGCCAACTTTCAGATAATTTCAAAAGGAAAGTGTTTAGTACCGTTAAAAAGGTAATTACTTGATAATAATGTAAGCAAATATATATGTTATATTTTATTATAACTAAATATTTTTATATATATATATATATATATATATATATATATATATATATATATATATATATATATATATATATATATATATATATATATATATATATATATATATATATATATATATATATATATATATATATATATATATATATATATATATATATATATATATAAGTAATCCGCAGATCTCTGCCATAGACTAAATGAAAGGTTTAGAGAAAAACGTAAAAGTTTAAAACTATTACATTTTGGAAACAAGTGCTTTTCTCCGATGGGAATTAACTTAATATATTTCATAGTGATGATCCAATTACTGTGCTTGGAAAACCCAGTACAAAATATGAAAAACAAAATATTTCTCCTACGTAAAGTTGACATAATGGTGAGGGAATGTATGTCATCTGCGGGTATCATTGAGCTGGTTTTCATCATTAACGGCATTATGAACAGTTTATTTAAATATTAAAAAATGCAAAAAGGTTAAATTTACAAAGAAGTTTCAAATTACAACAAGTTAATTGAATATGTAAATTTAACTTTTCCGCATTTGAAGTGAAATTGATCTTTAAAAGGCGTTTAATTGAATATAGTTCGGAAATTGAGTTAGTATGATTTTGAATTCATTATAATTAAAAAATGTATTACATTACCAGTGTAATGTCATACATTGGTCAAACTACTTTTTTTGACAGACAAGAAAATGTCTTATGTCCCGTGTTACAGCAATTTCTGCATAAACTAAACTTATCTACATTCTTGCAATGTATTGAGTAATTCGATTTTTACTCCTTAATCTAGACATGACCCAACCTACTTTGACTTTGTTAGATGTTCAGGGAGTTGATTGGTTTGGTTTTTCCAAACGATGTTACAATAATATTTTAAACATTAAAGTTTCTTCCACTTTTGCCGCTTCCATTAAGGCTTCCAAGGCACCCATATTTTAAATTTCTATTACCTTCTCAATCCGTAAGTTTTACAAGCAATTCACCGTTTTTAGTCTTTCGAGTAGCAGAGTTCCTTCTAAATGGGTTCTCTTCATTTGTAGTTTATATTTTTTATTCTCTATTATTTCTGATGGGTCTCCCAACTTACAGCAAGATGACCATGAAAGAAATGTCTAGTGTGTCCAAATATATTTTTGTTTAAAAAAATTCTGTAACTTTTGAACTATTCGCGATATCCTAGATATCACCTCTGCTCATACGATCAGAACTGAGGTGATAATGTTGATTTTTTTTAAATTTCGTCAATAATTTATTTATGATTTGAGAGTCTTATAGTTTCGAAAATATTCAAGTCAAAATAAATTTTTAACCTATTTTTAACCCAGTTTATTTTTAGTTCTTTTAAGATGGTGGACTTAATGTGGGTCCTAAATTTTTTTTAAATATGTACCAGATTTCCTAAAATATCCTTAAAAATATTGATGCAATATCTATATGAATATATGCATCCTTTTAAAAGCTTTATTAATCTGGAAATATAACTTTTATTAGAGAAAGCCTAGTTTAGTATGGATTTTCTGCTAAGGTAAAAACTTTATACACATTTATTTGTAATAAGTCTTGTCGAAAATTTTGAGTTTTTTCACATAAATGATTGCTTGTTATTACAAAATCCGTCTAGAAAAAAGTTTTTATGTGTTTACCTTACATATGTAGCTACATATTAAGGATAATTAAAAATTATTCCTCTGCGATTTTACAAATAAAAAATTAAATTTTTTTTGCAAAATTGATCAAGTTTGGCTTGTCGGAATGTCTCCGTACCAATTGCCTCCGGAATTATTTTACACACATTCCCATTAAGATTTCTTTATAAAAGAAAACTCAAAAGATAAAAAATGTTTTCATAAGTAATGTTGCTATCATTTTGAAAAAAAAATTAAAAATATATATTTTTTTTAAGTTCTTACTTCAGATTAATATAACTTTTTAATGGATGGTTATGTTTATACAGAAATTATAAAATTATGATTGTATTGGGCTTAGTCATAATACCAATTGGTAGTAGTTTTACCAAGGTTAATCCATTTAATATCCGTGTATTCGGGAATACCATATTTAAGACTGCACTGGACTTGATCTTATCCATTATCATCTTTCACCTGAGATTACCCTAACATGTATATATGTATGTATGTAAGTAAAAATTTATTCCTAACCACTTTCACAAGGAACTTTTTCACTTGACAAAATGTATAACGGATAGGATCACGGAGAAGTACCATCATACAAAGCAAGTTTTAAGTATCGAATATGCGGTATTTTAAAATTTAGTCCCTATTACTCTCTCTAGGAACTGTTTTACTAGATGAAATGTAGGACGGATATGAACAGGGGAGAAATACTCCTACAAAAACTCAACTTTAATTATCGAATATCCAAAGAACTGTTACAGCGATAGTTTTTAAATTTAGTCCCAATCACTTTATCAAAGATCTGAAGTCCCCCAATACAAAGCAAATTTTAATTATTTAATATCTGAAGAACTATTATGGTAAGGGTTTTATAATTTGGTCCTTGACACTTTCTGTAGGAACTATTTTATTGGACAAAATGTAGGACGGATAGGGCCCATATAAACCAATTTTTATTATCGAATATCTAAAGAACTTTTACAGTGAGAGATCTAAAATAAGGTACCAACCGCTTTCTTAGGGATATGATTTACTAGAAAAATGTAGAGGATAGGATCAGGGGCAGAAGTAGGAAAATTCTGGCTTAACGAACATGATTTTGAACAATCAATATTGTTTTGCTGGTTCCATTAAATACAATTTTCGAAACAATTTATTTTATTTTAGTTCATATTTAGTTCATGTAGTAGTAAATTCACAATTTTTGCAGGTTTATTATTTATGTCGTATTCATTCTCGTGATTTTCTTGATATTTATATCTATTTCAATTTAGATATATATCATATTTAATCTCTTAAAAATGAAACATCAGTAAAGAGTGAACGAAAGAACATATTGTTTCGTCGTATATAGACAATTTCATCCCTCTTCAATAGTTATGCTAAGTCAATATCACCCCCTTCATAAAAAACATAATTTTGTAACTGTAACATTTTATGCTAACATTTTTTCGATGTAATCGTCTTCAAAATTTTGCAAGCAAGATTGACGTTGCTTCATATAAACGAAAATGTTAATAAAGAATAATAATATCGTTAACTTCAGATGAAATAATCTTAGAAAGCATATTATTTTTATATTTTAATTTAACCAAACGTATTGCATTCTGGTCCATTTGTTGGATGGGCAGTGTTATATTAGGAAGCATAAATATGATAAAATATCATCTTTAGTAAGCTTAAGTTGCTGGTCTTCGGGGTAATGACTCGGGACATTTTATAGATTAATAATGCTTTCACTGGTAACGATTCTGATTTCAAAAACAATTCTACCTAAAAAATCATCTATAATAATAAAAATAACAACTGTAAAACAGGCCATACTAAACTGTTTCACAAACATGACAGAACTAAATTTTTAATATACCCGCATTCACTTACGCTTTATTTATATGAGGATAATTTACTGTTTACTTTGTTACTAAATGGCGGGAGTTTCATTGTCTTCTCAAGAAAAAGTGATTTTATTTTTTCACTCAGAAGCATAGGCGTATAATAAAAGCTCACTCTGTCCTTGACGTCGTTCTACCTGGAGCGTGAACAAAAGTTTTATTTCGTAGCATTTTAAAATATAAACTGGTTTCGTCCTTATTGAAAATAGTATCAATAGTTAAATTGTGATCGACCATAATATATTTAATTTTTTTTAAAGGTTCCACTTAATCAGCCTGAAACGATAATATCGTTCCATATTATATAAGAAGTCTTATTCCAAATATTATAAAGGGCTTTTGTATATCTATGACCTTATATTCTATGACCATTAACTGGAATGTATTTTGGTATAGAAACCATCGATGAAGCGCTTTCTCCATTAGGGGTGACTCAAATTCCTTTTGAAGCATTTTTGCTAGGTTTGAAGTTTTTGGTATTCCATATTTAATGAAAATTTCATTTATGCTTGTTACTCCGTCACACATATCTAATATCTTTACTTTTTCAGTCAACGAAAATTGTTTTCTTTTACCCGTATTGTAAACTCATGCTAATTCTTAAAAACAAAATAAAAAAGATTAAAACATATAAATATGTGTAATCATTAAAATAAGGTAAAAGTACTCGAATGATTTCCCTTTTGTTTTTTCTTTACAGCTTCTTGTTTGTTTTGTGTTTCTCCTTTCTTCTTAGCATTCGCTTTATCGAGCTCAACATTTTTGCAAATATTTTGAAAATTTACTGTTCCTTCAACGGGGATTTGCCTGTAAAACATAAACCCAAATAATTGGATAAATCCCTAGTATACATTACTAAATACAACAACGTATACTATTTAAATTGTATACGTTGTTGTAACAACTGTAAAAACAAGTTATTGTTCAGGCTCTGGTTTGTGCCACTTCTATTGGATAAGTCGATAGATCTTCTGGGCTAAAAGTAGTGGGATTGGCATATTGAAACAAACGTAAGGTATAATGTGTTCAAACAAACGTAAGGTATAATGTGTTCCTTGCCACATGTTGGACAAGTATTGGGAACACCACGGTCTAACGAAACCATCAGACATTTAGTCTCTTGCTCCATCCCGAACGTAATTGTTCTAGAACTACTTATGTTGACTTATGCAAAATTTTGTTATACACCTGCTATAGAAGGTGTGCGGCTCCAAGTACGACATTCATATGGTAACTAGTATCTTCGGAATTTGTAGCGTGTCTTTGAATTTCGTTAGGATGTTAGCTGTGAATTAACTGAAGGAAAATCTTGTCTCCTCAGGTAGATGTTATATTAATGAGATTTGTATATAGCCCCTTATGGTTTTTTAAGTATGCATTTCGGGTTGTAAACAGCCAGAATTTAGATTTCAACGACAATGATGGCTAAATTTATTTTTACTTTTTAAGATAAGATGGTGAAAATTGCTTCTGTCAATTTCGTTGGTGAAGAAAGTTAGATCCTATAGTATTCATTTTCATACCGATGCAAAATTTAGTGAAGACTATAGCATTCAAATTTTTTACGCCATGTAGTTAAAAAGAATTGTAATTTCTGAAATATATTCCTAGGTAATTTCAAAAGCGAACAACAACATATTGTACATTTTTGAACCTGTTATTTAAGGTATACTAGAAAAAAAACAAAGTCAATATTTTGGAGCACATGTTTCTTGTTGGTCTAACCGATTTTCTTTGTATTTTAGTGGCTGACTTTTAAATAATAAAGATTTTCTCTATTATTTAATGAATTAAAGACAAACTGCATTGAAAAAATATGTACATGAGGGCTTTGAAGTAGTAGTGGTAATTCCGAAACGGTAAGAATTCCAATGTTTAGGTGTCTATTTAAAATAATATGGAAGATAAATTTTATTATCATAGTGAAGGACGGAAATAGTAAAAAGAATTAAAAAAAATAATATTGTATATCCTCCTTATTAATTCAATACATATATTGAACTTTATTGAATTTATAATAATTTAACCCACTGTGCATTGTTAGGTAAAAAACAACTTAAACATTTTTCTCCCTAAATCAGCATCACGATTTAAAATGTAAGCACGATTTAAAATTTAAGTGCGTAGTTCTTATGAATAAATGTATAGATTTATATTTATTCTTGTTGTTACACATTAATAAGAAGGAATACATATTCGTACACACATTCAATATTTTTCCAACTTACAGAGTATCCGTTAAAAAATACACTATTTTTTAATTTATTAAACGGTTTCTTGTGCCCTTTTTCAAGTGGGTGTGTCATGCATTGATATTTTATTTTTTTGGAATTAACTTCCAAATATAGAATTTTATTGTAATTTCTGTAAATTTAGCAATTTCCTTCCCTGGTCACAAACCTATATTTTGTAAACCAGATGTTATTTCATATATATTTTTAGAAAAAGTGCAATAGTACTATTATGCACAAAATTAAAACAAACTGGCTGTTTCCATAATTGTCCACTAATGCCCTAAATTATAAACACCATGACATGTGAAGCTACATTACTTCACATGTCATGTATTGTCGTATTTTTTATCATAAAACAGTGAAATTTAAGCGACATTTCACATGATAGTGATATATAGTTCGTTCTGTTCGTCCCTTTTTATAATTTCTTTTAAAATAGGAACCTAAATTTTAATTAAAAAATTAATTTTAATTAATTTAAAAATTAATTCCTCATCCATTTTTTTCATTAAAAAAACTTAAAACTAATTGTTCGTTTTGGTTTTCTAAAAATATTAATTTGTTTTTTAAAAAAACATTTGTTAGATGATTTCCTTTTATAAAATTCTTCTAATAATATTCTTTTTCTGTTTTTTAAATGTCATATTCGGTTTAAAATAAATTATTTCCATCAACCTAATCCTTAAATTCTATTTACTAACACATGTATATTTGCGGTAACTCCATTTACAGTTGCATTCAGAAATAGAATTAATAACATTGTTGGAGCAATTCTTTTAGGTTGGAGAAGGATTTATTTCTACGTTTGTACTAAAAAAGACAAATTTGCTTTACCAAATTGGTTTTTGCCACCATATATACAGAAAAATGATTTCAAAAATGTGTACTACCTCCATTTTTAAGCATACTGTTAGACTAAAATTATTTATTGAGTAGATTAATTCACGTCTGTCTTGCTGTCCTTGTAAAGCTTGTTATCAATGATAAAGATATATTGCATTTTTACACGAAGTATTATTGCGGAACAATGACGATGCATTTTGAAGTTGGTTTTGATCGTTTTATTATTTCACCTAGCCTCATGCAAATGTTCCTCCGGGACGTAATTTTTGAAAAAATTATTACTAAATACAGTTTTTTTTAGAAAATTAAAAAGCTTCCCACATTTGGGGGCTTATGCCACATGAAACTAAATCCTCAGAGACAAAATAAAATAAACCCATTTTAACATTATTTGTTATTACGGTAAAAGTTAAAGTTTCTTAACATAAAGTATATTCTCTTTTGTGGTAACTATTTCATTTAAAGAAGCTATTCTATTTATTTTATAGAAAAACTTATTTTAGCGATGCTGGCTTATAAACACTACAGAGGTAAATGAGCTTTAGTCCGGACTAAGGCCGTTCGTAAAGAAACTCTGTTTTTTACCGTAATAACAAACTTTTTATATTGGGTTTATTTTATTTTTTTTCTGACGATTTATTTTCATATGATATAAGTCCTCAAATCTGGGACTTATATCATATATCATAATTTTAATTTTTTATTTGCGAAATTTTTTCGTGAGGTGTTGTCTAGTGACGGCAACATAAAATTGTTACAAAACAAAAATTGTTCCAAGCGTTAAAAATCGACAAATTAGTAGTTTAATAGCATTTAAATATTTATTTTTTAATAAAAGCATAAAATTTAGATTATATTCTTTTCTATATTAAAAAAAATATTTTCTTTTAGAAAATAATAAATAATTTAAATAATTTTTTTAATTTGTAAAGAAAATTATTTATTTTCTTTTTTTTAAATTTTGACGTTAGAAAGGTAAAATTTATTTCCAATATAAATTATATATATTTAAATGTAGCTGAAAATTAATTCTTAAGATTTTTTTTTAAATACTACTCTTATGTACAACTTATCGAACAAATAATGTTGTGAGTTATATTTTTCTTCAACAATACTACTTCACATAAATTTACAAATACATTCTTAGAGTTAGATATTTAGTTACGTACCAAATAAGCAAATTTCCTTACTATCTAAACTATCACTATGGTTTGAACTTTCAATACAATGTTCTTGGGGTATAGATACAAATACTTCTTAAAAAAGTGTTCTATATTATTCAATTTAGTTTATATTAACAATATTCGGGCTGTGGTCAGAACTTTAATCGTCAGAAGTTTCAAGAATTCTTAGGAATTAAAAAATGTATATCAAGATCACTAGGCCAATATGTGGGCTTTCTTTTCAAAAGTGAATGATATTGATTTTATATAACGTAATACACTTAAAAATTATTTTTATCTCAAAAATTTGTTAATCGTAAGTCCCACTGCGTGTGTTTTGCGTTAAAGTTATCACCAACTTAGAATCTATAAAAAGGTTCATAGGTTCATATTGCTCATATATTTTATATTATCTGGGTGGAAAGTAAACCGAATATATTGATACTTCACTATTATTATTACAATACACCTTAAGACTACCTGCTTGTAGGTATAGATAGATTATAATACTTCAAATTTTTATAGCAGATTTTATTAGAACATAATTCTTACACCTGGTTGATTATACGGAAGAATAATTTACGGTTAAAAAAACGTTTCAGAAACCAATATTTGTATTATTTATATGTTTAGAATGACACTGGCGTTCCACAAATCAATAATTGAATCTAGTATAATAATTTTGTCATTAACATTGACATCGTATTCATTATTGTATTCATTAACTCTATTTGTTTTACAAAAAAATTGTTGTTAGCTTTTGAAGAATATTATTTATTCCATCATTTGTGTCTCTGACGACCTGATCGTAAATTATTAGGTTACTATCTGGGTTATTGATTTTTTGTATTTATATTATAATTTGGGTTTTACCAAAGATTTTCAATATTTTTATTTGATTTTTAATTTATAAATTAAAGTTTCAATTTATAAAGTAAATTTTACATCATTTGTATTTTACTGTACATATTTTTTATTTAATTTTCATTTGTATTAAATGCTTTGTTATTTTAATGTAGCATTAATTTTCCCGCCTGGTTTGGATTTGCTATGTGCATTTTATGGCTGTCTTTATTTAGGAGCTATACCAGTTACCATTAGACCTCCACATCCCCAAAACTTAATAACGACTCTACCAACTGTTAGAATGATAGTCGATGTTTCTAAAAGTGTAATAGTACTCTCTATACAATCGATAATCAAACTTTTAAAATCAAGAGAAGCTGCTGTCTCCATAGATCCGAAGACGTGGCCCACAATTTTAGATATTGACGACAATCCTAAGCGAAAATTGTCGTCAATAGCAAATTCACCTTTAGATTATACAGCTTATTTGGATTTTAGTGTTTCTACATGTGGAAGATTAAGTGGAGTAAATATAAGCCATCGGTATCAATCAAATCAATTTATACTTTTGTATCAGTTTTTAACATAAAATACATGTTATTTTTAAAGTTCTCTTTCTAGCCTCTGCGCCAGTTTAAAGTTAGCTTGTGAATTATATCCATCGAGACATGTAGCCCTATGTTTAGATCCATATTGTGGACTTGGGTTTGCAATGTGGACATTAATTGGAGTTTACAGTGGCCATCATTCCATATTAATCGCTCCATATGAAGTTGAATCTAATCCCAGTCTCTGGCTTTCCACACTTTCCCAACACAGAGTGAGAGATACCTTTTGCTCTTATGGTGTAATAGAATTATGCACAAAAGCTCTTAGTAATTCTATACCATTATTGAAGCAAAGGAACATTGATTTAAGATGTGTTCGTACTTGTGTGGTCGTGGCTGAAGAAAGACCCCGAGTACAATTAACACAACAGTTTTGCAAATTATTTCAGGCTTTAGGTTTAAATACACGATGTGTATCAACGTCATTTGGTTGCAGAGTTAATCCGGCAATATGTGTTCAAGGAGCTAGTTCAGCCGAAAGCGCACAAGTTTATGTTGATTTACGAGCCCTAAGAAACAACAGAGTTGCTCTTGTAGAGCGGGGAGCACCAAACTCACTATGTCTTATAGAGTCTGGAAAGTTATTACCTGGTGTAAAAGTTATTATTGCCAATCCCGAAACGAAGGGTCATTGCGGTGACTCTCATTTAGGTGAAATATGGGTAAGTTTAAATCATTTATAATTTCATTTTAAATGTGTTTACGTTATTGATAATTGTAATATTTCAAGCAATATTACAAATTGTTTTAAACAGTTTAAAAAAATAACAAAGGACAAAATTTTTTATAATTTATAAATTTATAATTTTTATAATTTATTTATATTGCAAAATTAACTTTTATACACTACACCACCAGGGGGTATTAAGCGTTTGTGCTGATGTTTGTAACATGCAGAAAATAGTGTTTAAGAATACCATCCGACTCGGATTTATTTTCTGAGTCCCTTCACCCTTCTGCCCAGCTGGCTTTCCTTGTAAATGTTCTGAACACACTAATTTTAAAGATATTTTGAAGAAATTTGCTACATATTATACATTTCAAAAAACCTATTATCTGATATCTCAGGAGGCTTCCATAAAAATATTCTCCCGGAATGAGTAGCTTCAATACAAATGTCCTCTCGGAAAGGGGGTTTAAGCTCATAATACTCACTGCTATATGATATTTTAATTAAATTTGGCGCAAATAATTTTTTTAAATTTGCCAAATTTCGAGATCGGTCCACAAATGAGCATAGTTCACATACCATATTTTTTTTAGATTTTTTTTAGAAATTTTTTAATATATATGCCTAAATACTTTTAAAATTAAAAAAATATTGGTGCAATAACTATATAAATAGATGAATTCGTTAAAAAGTTATATAAATCTTAATATATATTTTTTCGGGGAATTTTAATTAAAAGGTGGCAACATTCATTCACTTATAAAACGATTTTTTGTTCTGCGCTTTATATCGTGTTGAAATTTCAAATAGATATTGTAATTCGTTTCAATATAAATATAAATTTAATTTTTTAATTTTAATTTTTTATCATTTCAAAAATTAACTCCGAAACTATCTCTTATAGTTTCCATATATAACTCATACAAAATATACAAAATTTCTTTTCTCTCAATTCATAAATGGATTTTTGACGAATTCTTTAAAAAATCAACATACCCTGACCATATTGGGGCTTATATTCTTCCGAATCATCTCAGAAACACCTCACCTCTTTCTATGTGAAATCAAAAAAATTGAAATTGATAATGTACCTTGGCGGATTCTGTTCTATGTCTGCAATAGGAGATAGGCCTGTAACTTGAAACCGCGGAATTTGTTACATCTAGGTATGTTTCTTAACCGGTAAGGTCTTCGTCTCTTCATTTAAATATTGTATTGAAGACATTTGTATACGGTCCTTAAGTCTACATTTTAAAACTTTAAATATATATCCCCATTGCGTATTACTTAGCGAATGAGATAATGATGACTAAATTTGTTTTTACCATTTTCGCTCAGGTGGTTAAGAGTGTTGCTGTTGTAAAAGTACGGCTATACCCGATAATTATTTTTAAGGGAAAAACTTTGGCCGAGTGTGACTCGGGTCGTTCCGGAACGAAGATCCAATTGTCATGGATAATGTTGCTGACGACTTTCAAATTTTACACTTGTTAATTTTTATCTAGTAATCCATAAAATGAAATTAGTGTATTAAAAAAAAGGATTTTAAAAAAACCGGTTCGAATACAGTTTATGTTAAAAAACGGTTAACGGTTTTTGTTTTATTATTATAGAAAACAATTATCATTTAATAGAAATCAAGAGTTTAACCAATAAAAACATATATCGTATAATATGAAATAATTGAAGTAAAAATAATATAAAACTTTTTTGTAAGTGTTTTTGGGTATCGTATGTAAAATAATGCGTCATGGTCTTATTTAAATCCATTTTTGCGTTACAGAAACTTTTTCTTTAATTTTTGAATATGTCTAAATTATATACCTAAAAATCTTGCAGAATATTATTTAATTATTTTTATTGACGTGATTATATCTAAAACAGACGGACATAGTAAAATCTATTCAGATGATGTTTAAGAATACATACAATACTTTGCTTGTGTAACATACGGAATGAAACTGAAAACATCGGCATTTCGTATAATTCTTAACATAATAATTTTGACATATAATTTAAAAGTAAAAATGCAAAATAACATTCAAATTTCATATTTTGCGTAATTAAAATAAAATAACAATATTGACTTTTCCCAATAGATAATTGTCATGTGTGTAATTTATAATTTATGAATGTATTTGTGAAAAACTACCTCAATTGAAAAAAAAGAAATAAAAGTAACATCTGAAGGGTGATGTTTAAACTTATTGCTGCAAGGTCGACCTAACTTAAAATTCGAATATTTTTGCTTAATATTAGTAGTGCATAGTAAACAATGTATTTTATTATCAGGCAAGTTTTTGCGAATGAATTATTTCATATAGCACACAGGGTTTCAACAAAAATATATTATGCCAATTAAAGTTTATCGAAAAATAAGTCGTATTCCCATTACGCATCGGTAGTTATTAAGTTTATATTTCAGATTTTTGTAAGGGCTAGAAAAATTAACCAAGTATAAAGTTTTTATTTACAAATCCCAAAAAATATAATTCCTTCAAAAAATAAATAAATATACTTCTATAAAAAAATAGAATTTTTATGTTATACTTGAGGTAAATGAGAGATATGTGAACGTAGTTTAAACTTTTGTTTATAAAATTTCTAAATAATTGAAAATTTTTGCATAATTTAATTTAAATTCACATCACAAAAATATATTATGCCAATTAAAGTTTATCGAAAAATAAGTCGTATTCCCATTACGCATCGGTAGTTATTAAGTTTATATTTCAGATTTTTGTAAGGGCTAGAAAAATTAACCAAGTATAAAGTTTTTATTTACAAATCCCAAAAAATATAATTCCTTCAAAAAATAAATAAATATACTTTTATAAAAAATAGAATTTTTATGTTATACTTGAGGTAAATGAGAGATATGTGAACGTAGTTTAAACTTTTGTTTATAAAATTTCTAAATAATTGAAAATTTTTGCATAATTTAATTTAAATTCACATCACGTTTTATGGTGTGTGTTTTCAAAAACACAATAAGTTTAAACAACACCGTTCACATATTATTTTATGTGAACGGTGTTATATTATGTTTTATTATCTAACACTCATAACACTC
Source organism: Cochliomyia hominivorax (assembly GCA_004302925.2). Classification (NCBI taxonomy): domain Eukaryota; kingdom Metazoa; phylum Arthropoda; class Insecta; order Diptera; family Calliphoridae; genus Cochliomyia; species Cochliomyia hominivorax. Next base: position 64,486,508 of record PYHX02000413.1, read on the forward strand.
ATGGGAACAATGTATTCAGAAAAAATGCTTATTAATAATATAAAAATAATACCAAGTAAACTATTTTAATGTTAATTTTATATTTTTTATTTTTAATTATTTGTTAAAATTCCCGTATGGAAATTATTGTATTTTTCATAAGTTTATTTATTAAAACACAATAAAATGGTTTTTGAGCATTAAAAAAATATTAAACATTTTAATTGTTTTTTCTTGAAAAATCGATTCATTTCTTTAACATGTATGTTTGAAAGTATTATTAAATATTCAATAATTAATATTTGCTTTGTATGTGGGCTCCTCCCCCATTCATCATATCCATCCTACATTTTGTGCAATAAAATACTTGCTTAAGAAAGTGTTTGGAACCAAATTTTTGAAACACTCTCTTTAGATATTTCGCATTTAATAAAGAAAAGTACAACTACAGCTATAATAAGTAGGTATCGGAACGACCAGAATTACAAAAATTGTCAACTAAGCGAAATCTGTATCAAACGTTTTTTTTTATGTAATTTCATTGGCAAAACAAATACGTTTTTTTTTTACTTTAATTAATGCTAAAAAGTTAAATAATTTATTTGTTTGAACATTTTAAAGGTACAATCGCCACATAATGCAAATGGATACTATACAATATACGGGGATGAAACAGATTATAATGATCACTTTAATGCTAAACTTGTGACTGGAGCCACTTCAGAAGTTTATGCTAGAACTGGATACTTAGGATTTTTAAGACGAACTGAGTGTTCACAATCTGCATCTATTTTAGATGAAACTACTCCTAGCATTGCCAGCCGAGATAGTGATAACGATTCATTGAATTCATTAAATCAGTCTCATGTCAATTTGGCATCCAATATTGTATCTTTGGATCAACAATCAAATGATCAAGAACAACATGATGCAGTGTATGTAGTTGGCGCTCTCGATGAAGTCATAGCATTACGCGGAATGAATTATCATCCAATTGACGTAGAGAATTCAGTCTTAAGATGTCACAAAAAGATTGCTGAATGGTATTTCATAAACGCATCTATTAACAAAAAATCAATTGTTCATTTATTCTCTTTGTAGTGCCGTATTTACATGGACAAATTTACTCGTAGTTGTTGTAGAACTGGATGGAAATGAATCAGAAGCACTTGATCTCGTTCCACTTGTCACAAATACTGTATTAGAAGAACACCAATTAATAGTTGGAGTCGTAGTTGTTGTAGATCCAGGTAATAATATTTTTATATATGTATATGTCGAATGAAAATCCAAGCAAACGAAAATCAGTCACTCGAATTCGAGTAAAATTGGGTTCCCATAGATTAACGTTATTTATTACATTTTTAGAAATTTGTGCAAAACATCAATTTTTTAATTATTGAATTTTTGTTGAAATAAATTAAAAGATAAACATAATTTATTTCAACAAAAATTCAACAATTAAAAAATATACAAAATAAATAATCTAAAATAATAAAACAATTTGGGGATACAAATTTAATTGTAGTAAGTTATTGAAAAATAAAAGAAAAAGTAATAGCTTACTTAAAGCTGAGGTGAAAACATCTAAGTTGTGCTTCTTTTTTCGGGCAGAAGACATAATTAAAGAATCGTTTTCTTATGTGCTCAGAATTTTCGGTCCATATGTGTTGTTTGTTTCGAATTCTAACTTTATTTTCGGTTTAAACTGACTCTTTTAAAGCATTTTTTATTGTCTTTGAGCAAATCTAATTTTTTTCTTTAATTCTAAAATTATGAGAAATGAATTAAGTTGTCATTTTAATCAAATTTAAATCGATTTTTTGTAAATTCAAGTAATGAGGTATAAAGAATTGACAAAATTTAAAAGATCAACAAAAAGTACATGTATTTGTTTTTGTACAACTCTTTGTTTAAGAAATTTAAAACGTTAAAACTCTTAAAAAAATGTTACCCTATTTTTTCGAACAGCACTCTTAATCAAATTTTAGATAAAAGGTCGGTTATATTTATATAATCCTTCCGATGCTACATTTAAAATTGATAAATAATTATTCATTAGAGGATCCAAAATAAATTCCTTTAGATTACCAACAGTTAAAATGTCTAAACCATCGCACAGTAGTCACCAACCCTTTTTTTGGACCTAGGATCAGGAAGAGTATCTTCAAAGTCGATTAGTCCATGTATCACGATTTTTAAAAAAAAAGGCCAAAATTATATTTTTAATTTGATTGAAAAAATATTTAACATACATATAGACCTTACAATGATCTACAAAAAATATGTGGGATATCTCTTATAGTTAAGAGATATTTACACTAATGTATCATTTTGAGCTATTATTGGACAGTCTTTTTGTTTTTAATCTTGAAATAGAAATTTATATATAAGAGGTGGTAATATTTTTTCACTTTAAAATTAATTATTTTACTCTGAAATCTTTCTATAGTCCTTCAATAAGAAAAATTTTGTCCATATTATATCTAAATTTCATAATTTTGTTACAAATTTCATAAGTTATTTAGAATTTATTTAATGTCAAATAATCAAATTTTTTTACAAAAGAAAAGCACCATTTTTTTATTTTTGACAAATTTACATTGTTATTAATTTTCAAGTAATTAACTTTCCAAATGTACTAAATACTTATAAAAAATTTTGCACCACCCTTCAAAAATTAACTTGAATTTAATTAATTTTTAATAATAAAAAATTTAATGGACAAATGTGGCGTATCATATACATAAATAATTATGTTAAATGTTTTAATTTTGTGTAAATAAATAACTTAAAATATTTCACATATTTAATTTTAGGTGTTGTTCCAATAAATAGCAGAGGAGAAAAACAACGAATGCATTTACGAGATGGATTTTTGGCTGATCAGTTAGATCCTATATATGTTGCATATAATATGTAAATATAAGATCTTATATATTTTTTATTATTTCATAACACACCTAGTTTACTAAAAAATTCAATACATGCATACATATATTTATATATACTTACTCACAAATTTATAATAAAATAAATTATTTCATATGCCAGCATATTTGTATTATGCAAAAAATAAATTTCAATATAAACAAATCCATTGTTATTATTTATTCTGCTGAAAAATGTATTTTTAATTTCTGAATGTAGAAATACACAGTATATCTGTTCTCCTACTTATAAATCTTGCAAAGGTTTTATAAGCAAGCCAACAGGAATTTATGGAATAGTGACAATAAAACTTATTCAAACTAAAACTTTTAAAACTTTAAAGTTCGTTGAGTTTAGGAAATTTACTTAAAATGTAAATTTTTAACTTTAAAGTTAAATTATCAAAACCCAAGACATTCCGAAAAAAGGTCTTCAAACACAATATATCTAGAGTAACATCGAAAAATTCTTAACATACATACATAAAAGAATTTTAATAAAAACGAAGCAACTAAACAAACAGTTTTAATATTTTTTATTGGGTTGAACTTATTATTACTATTTACACAAAAATGTATTTTTATAGTTTTGTTAACATTTATGTACATATGTAAATAACCATTTTCATAAGTATCAATTGTATTTTTACACATTATATTGTACTTTGATCCATATGTGGCCCATCAGAGCTTGGTTAAATAAATGAATAAAAAACGTATGTTTTTAATGACAATATTTCAATTACTTCACAGTTTTCTTTAATAGATAAATTTAATAACGTTTAAAGACGCTCAAGGGAACTTTTCTGTCCGATCAAGATTAGATCCAAATTAAATTTTTTCTTGACCAACCATTTTCCAATAGAGAAATGGGTGGTAAAATTTACATTCCGAAAGTGTAGTGCGTAATTTTTTCGAGAAAGGACAGAATTATGGCATTTGGAAACCTACCAAGGCAAATAGAAAATTAACAAAAAAGACATTTTTATCTTTTGAAATAAAACCTGTAACAAATTGCATTTTACATAAATAGAGACCAAACTATGTTTGGATGTCAAAACTTAGTTTCGGTCGTGGTAGTTTTATGATTTGAGCAGTATTTTCCACATTTGGCAAATCCAAATTTGTTTTGTTGCAATAAAAATTAATAGCACAATTTATTATTTATTTTATGAAGATAAAAAGATTGCGTATTACAGCAAGAAAATGCTGAAGTACATGTTTTTCTGTTGGACTGGCCATTTGGGAGTTGGAATAAAGATAAAGAATTTGTAGAGATACTCGTCCCGTAAAATCCATTCAAATAATGCCGAAATGAAAGCACCTTATTTTTGGGGTAATCCACAACGTCCCCCATTTTTAAAAATGCTATTTTTACCATTTACTCCAAAACGACAGTGCTATAGATACTGCGGCAACCCCATCCAATCTGATTTAATCTTTCTGGTAATACGACCATTCATTATTCCATCGGTATTGCGCCATAGCAAAGAGCTCATTCAACAGACGATCAGTGTCCTCGCCAGAACATCACAACATCAAACAAGATTCGATGTTGTGTATGTCTTTAAGGAACCGAATTATAGTCGATAAAAATTATGATATAGGACCGTATATCTTAATTCAACCAAATATTATTACGATGCCAAGACAGATATTCGAAAGTGGCGGTTGTATCGGAGCTTTTGGAAATAATAATAAAAATTTTAAAATATTATACGACTTTTATGTACCAAAGTTCATTAAAGTTTTTATATAAGGACTAAATGAAATAATGTATTCTTAATTCAATAAACATCGTCAATTTGCAAAAATAATGGCACGTGCATGTTGCAAACAACATTTTGTTAACAAGGTTTACATGGACAGTCAGTCAGTCAGTCGAATGGAGTATGTAAAAGTGATAGCAGCAATATTTTTCTACCCGTTACAAACAACGACACAAATGACATGATTGACATTCTAGAGAATGAGTTAAAGGAAAATATTAGGAACAAGTTTTTTTATCTCGGACTCCAAGTACGACATTCGTACGGGAACTTGAAACCTTGGAATTTCTAGCGTCTCTATGAATATTGTTTAAAGTCGCTATATATGAATCCCGTCCATGAGCTATTTGAGTGAATACAGTCGTAGTGTAGTAGAGTATGAATAAAATACAGATACGTACAAAACAATAATGAAGTTATATATTAGAAGAAGGAATGAGACAACTATGAGAGGAAATGATCGCATCAACTATTACCAATGGCGATGAGAGAGGAGATGAGAGAACACTCAAGAGCGTAAGACGAAAAGTCCATTTATGTGCAGTATGTCTAATTTAAGGGATGAACGATGTCTTGACAGAACAACTGCTTTTAAAAATTTGGGTTTCTGATGTTAAGTGATATTAAATTAAAGATGTTAAATATAAGATGTTTAAGACGTTAAGATGTTAAATTAAATATTTTAAACTAGAGAACTTAAATTTAAGATGTTTAGTACGTGAAGATGTTATTAGAGGATGTTTAATTGAAGATGTTAAAGATGTCAAGATGTTAACTTGAAAGTATTAAAACGCTTAGAATGTTAAACATAACATGTTGACTTTGGGAATGTTTGTAGGATAGAAAGATTAAGACGATAAGAGTATAATTTTTGAGTTGAGTGAAATTTTGAATTTAAAAAAAAAATTTTAATAAAAAATCATCTCTTACAAAATATGTGAAAATAAATTGGCGCACATATAGAATTAAAAAAATAAATTTGAAAAAAAATATCATACAAAGTTTAAAAAATAAAAACATTTTATACAAAACATTTTTTGCCAAAAATCTAAAAGTGATAATGTTCATCAAACAAAAAATTATAAAATTATTAATAAAATAAAATTAAAAATTGTCTGCCGCTTGTATTAATATTAACACAATTATATACATTATTATTATAGAAAATTAAATATTTATTTTCAAATTCATCTTCATTAAAATCGAAAGAAAAACTAAAAAATTATAATACATAAATAAAAAATATTAAGGTTTTAATTTCCTTTATACAAATTTTGAGTAATATGGAAAATGTGAATAAAAAATAATTCCTATTATTTTTTTCTAAATTTGTTATTTTTATAAATTAAAAACTAAAAACATTTAATTCAGCTACATACAGTAACACCTATACATAATTATATAAAAGTTAATAGAAGGTATACATTATAAAATTTATTAGTCACTAGGTCAGTGAATTATTTTAATTTAATAGACGAATAAGTCTCTTTTTAACATCATTTGTTGGATAAAAGAAGTCAATGAAATTGTAAAGAGAATCAACTTCAGTTCAAATTTTATGAAATGGATCAAGGTTAGCAAAGTCTGATCTATGAAATGGAATAAACAACGGATGATTTGTTGGAAACTGTTCTTCTACTTTGATGTGTTGGTAGCTTAATTAAACCAAGGCGACTCCGGTATGATGGAAGACTAATTTTTGGATTCCAATTTAAAGCAGAACAAAAGAAAGTTGTTTTTGGACAGATTCAAGCTCGTTCACATAGGTTTCGTAAAATGGATCTCGAATAACAGATGCGTACTCTAGATCTTTAAATTCTTTTGACCAACGGAAAGTACACCTCTTGATTTATTGACCGTCATTTGGATATTATAGTTAAATGTCAGCTTAACGTCAAATAATACTGCCAAATCAATGAAAATCCTTACAGTTTCAAGCTCAGCCATACCAAGGAAATATATCAATAAATTTGGATTATATCTATAATAAGCCATATGTTTACACTTCTTTATATTTAATACCATTAAATTATCTTTACACCGTTTGCAGAAGGAATCAAGATCAATTTTAAAAAGTATTTGAAGAAGATACAAGATAGCGTTTCAAGGCAATTTTTTAATATAATACTAGGAATACCGTCTGGACCAGGGTTAGTACAACTTTGTATGTTTTTTAAGATATTTAACACTAAAGACGAATCCAAGGATTGTATATTAATCGAAGATTGTCCTCAAAATTAAAAATATATATATAAATTAAAAAAATCATAATGTTAAAGAAACTACTCTTTCATTAATTTGTTATTAATAAAAAATACCCATTATTAATAAGCTTTCATATCTAAATTTTGAGCCATATGTTGATGGAAAAATATGATCTTTTTTATTTTGTATTAGAATATTCAAAATTACAATCATATACATCAAACCAAAAAATTATCAAATGCAAACTCATCTCATTTAAATTTTATTTTATTAAAATTTTGCGCGTTTATGCACACTTTAGTTACATATTAAAATAATTGTTTCCCGTTTAATTTTTTGTATGCATATTAACTTAAATACATATATAGAGTTATACAAAATTAAATATTTGGTTAAAATAGCAATTCATACAAAATAAAAGAAATTAATAAATTTGAAGACACAAAATTGATAAAATAAATTAATTATAACGGGTAAAGTCATCCTATTACTGAAATCTGGCAAGGATAATAATAAGGACAAATCCTAGGTGCGGGGGTTTTCTGCCATCTCTCGTGAATTTCTTTACTCTTATTTAACTTCTATCTCTAAAGACACCCAGCGCCTCCAGCTGGAGCTAACGTAATAACTTAAGTAAAATACTATTAATTTCGGCTATAAAGTTCATGACCTTTACGGTCTAGCAAATGAAACTTTTACCAGCAAAGTCAAAGGCATCACTTTTCATCACCTAGAGTAGGTTAATATTTAATTTGCTACACATAAAACGATTGGCCAATGGGTGAACCATGCTGTTTACTAAAGACTATTGAACTAAGAGATACGTAGTAGAAAAATATTCAATGCTACCAAAACACAACCCCAAATTAAATCAAACATAGGTTTGTTTTAGAGAAAATAAACCAACGTTCTTAAAAGGTAAAAACTAAGCAATATGTTATCATTACCGGAGAATGGTCAGAAGATAAATCAAATAAATTTCTGTAATCTTCGAGTAACGGCCCAAATTTTTCGATGTGGCAATATCTATGAGATGGAAAATTTGTTGTTGTTGGTTATACAGGGAATGCGAAATCCATCATTCATTTTTGCGATCAACTAATACCTTGTAAAACTGTCTACAGTAGGGTTTATGAATCTGGTGCCCCAATACGTATGTTTTGCGTTATAGTCGCCACCAGCCAAAAAGCATGTTCAAAATTGTCTTAAGAAACCGACGTGGACAGTATACGAAACTTAATCTTATGTTGCCAAGAAAATCATCCGGGTGAATAAATGTTAATTGCAAATTATATTTGGAATATTCTATTTCCGATTATATAAAATAGAACCACCATCCGTTTTGCCACCTGGGTGATTAGTAGTGTAATGTAATGTAATATAAAGCCAATCAACATTATATCAATGTCTTGTTTTTGCTTGACGTATGTCATTGCAGTTTTACGCTTGTTTATACCATTTGCGTTCCAGAATCATATTCTCAAATAACTCATTTTATTTGGAGAATATGGAACATGAATTTTTTAATCATATTTTGATTTAGAGATGTTACAATTTGTGAAAAATTTTGCATCAAAGTATCTAAACCTCCCAAAATTTGTTCTTAACACATTGGTTTCTCTTACTGACTTGCAAATTTGGTCTTATTGGAGCCGTACCTAATTATTACCTGATTATTATTAGCATATAGCTAATTTTTCTACTTATTGTTGACTACGTATTTTTGTTTTTTTTTTGTTGTTGAACTTTGCTTCTTCATATGCTATGTTCTTAACAATTTGTTGTTGAAAGCGATGTCTGTGTGTTTTCTTTGTTCGTTTGATTACGGGGGAGCTGTTCCAATTATTCTATTCTGGATCGTAAATGTTGTTGTTGTTCCTTCTTATATTAATTTATTTTATTTAATTATATAATATTTATAGTTTCTTTTTACATTTTGTATTATAAATTATATTTAAATATTTCTTATTTAACATAAAATTTAAATATAATTGTTTAAAGTCCAATTTCGTTATTATATTATATTATATTATATTATATTATATTATATTATATTATATTATATTATATTATATTATATTATATTATATTATATTATATTATATTATATTATATTATATTATATTATATTATATTATATTATATTATATTATATTATATTATATTATATTATATTATATTATATTATATTATATTATATTATATTATATTATATTATATATATTATATTATATTATATTATATTATATTATATTATATTATATTATATTATATTATATTATATTATATTATATTATATTATATTATATTATATTATATTATATTATATTATATTATATTATATTATATTATATTATATTATATTATATTATATTATATTATATTATATTATATTATATTATATTATATTATATTATATATATTATATTATATTATATTATATACTTTATTAATTGTTACTAAAGAAATCCCAGGGAGCGAATAAAAAACCCATCTGTCAAACATCAGGATGAAAGATATTAAAAAAGGTAATTAATAATAAAAACGGACTAGCACTTAAAACAAATCTGTAATCGGTAGAAAGTAAAGTTCCTTATATTATAAAGTGAAAGCATAGATTTCTCTATTCTTTTTCCTCACAAAAACTGTTTCAGTGGGTTATTTTTGAACTTGTTAAAAAAAATTATAACATTTAATGTGCCTGACCGACTGAGAGACTTTCCATATGTGATAGAAAATACATTAGCACTAACCATGTTATATTTTAACGTTTATTCTTACCTATTTGAAGTTAGTGGTCATAATATATAATATAGGTACTAAATTTTTTAAATATAAGCCAAATTCCCTATTAAAATTCTAAAAAAAATATTGATATATTAATCGATCGAGCACACTAACCATGTTGTTGTTTGTAAGTGCTCGGTAACAAAAATTATGGAAATACCCTTGTATGATCTGTATTTTTAATAGTGTACTTGAAGAAATCCTTTTAAAATTTCATTTAATTTTAAAACTAAATTAATCAATAAACAAAAAGCAAAAAACATTTCAGTTAATACTTCTAAAAAACGCAACTATATTTTTGATCCTGTGGCAACTCTACTCCAAAAAAATACACTTTTTTAAAAACATAAAAATTAAAAAAAAAAAACTTTTTATGACATTTTTTTAATTAAATAAAAAAAATAACAGATTTGATCATTTTTCAAATATATAAAAGATTATCCGAAATATTCGCTTATATAAATAAAAATTTGTGCAATGTCAAAAAATATAATTTCGCAGCAGACTTGTTGCAACAACTTCAATTGTTACAATTCGAGTACTTCGGTTTTGGAAATAAAATCCAGCGATTTGATTTGTTTATTTGGAGGCGAACCAAATCGCAATCATAATATTGTTAAAGAAAAATCTCGATGTTTCGCTGTGTTGCCGGAACTTGACATTATTTGGGAACATACAGATAATGCTTATACGAGGATTAAACAACATCTTACTGACCACTGATTTTACACCACGAAATGCGTGCGTTTGAAAACTGTGGTGAGAAAAATGAATTTTAAGTTTCCCGTCTCAAACTCAAGCAATATAGTAAAACTGTTTACCAAAAAATTCTAGAAAACCCTAAATTAATTCAACTAGTAACCAAAGCTAAACTACAAATCGTTTATTTATATTTGTTCCAGAACTACAAAACTTTTTTGATCGACCTCGGTGCAGAAATTATTTGGTTCAAGAAAAAATTTATCTTGAAAAATCGTCATCGCTGATGTAAAACACCCTATAATATAAAAAGCCGAATCTTTAATACCATACACCACAAATGCCTAAAAAAATAAATTATGTTTTGTACATGTACTTGTTGCAGGTGCATTTTTCCCACTCATATGTTCTTTTAAATTTTGTTTTGTTTACAATTTTTTTATACCCTACACCAGCGTTAGTGATTGAGATGTTAAACTTTTGTGCATATGTTCCTAAAATGCAAAGAAATCGAGTTACGCCCATCACTTTCTAATTCGATTTAGCGATATCCGTCTGCCTGTCTGTCCTGCTTGCTATCCATGTAAACGTTGTAAATGGTCTACAGGTCGCAATTTTTGAGATGTCTGCACCCAGATACGAATCATTCTACAAGGCATTAATATATTTGATTTGTACAAAAAAAAAAAAAATAAATAAATAAATCAAAAGAATCTAAATAAATCTAAAACCTGATGGTATGAAAGATATTACTTTATATGTTGAATCGTCACAAATGATAATTTATCTTACAAAGTACCAAAGATTTTAAAACAAGAGAAGTTTATTAATCTCTTAAAAGTGCCTGAAATTCTGGGCTATCCATTTGAGACTTGCTTAAATCTTCATAATCGATTGAAGTTGGAAAACCGATGGTATAAAAACGAGAAAGCCCATTAGCATAAAGCTAATATGACGAAAATCAGTTGAAAACTAAAATATAATAATTGGCGGGGAGAAATACCATCTGATGCGTCCACTATAACACAAATTGGATTGTTTTTTGGTACGCTTCTGGTGTTCACACTATGTGTTTTAAGTTTATCAAAGCAACTTATCCGTTTTTTTATCTCATTGTATGCACGTACTAAATCACAAAAAAATACTCTTACCGTTTAACTGAAATCCAGAATTGTGGACATGTGGAAGCATGTATTTATCAGGAACTGTTATGGAATTAAATCGTCGATAATATTCCAAAAACCGTTTTGTTACTTTGAAATTTTTTATCGCAGAATTATTAACCATGCTGCTGCAACAAAGGGTTATCATCCTCCATCAGGATGGTAAAATAAAATATTTTTATAACGTTTTTATGCCAATTGTTATTAATTATGTTAAAAAAATACATTCGAAATTGTTCAAATTTATATAAAAAAACTTAAAGTAAAATTGACAATCCAATTGAGACTTCAATTCTTTTTCCATAAAAAAATAAAAATTCAACGAAATGATATATAACAGATAAGTTACATGGTTTCATATTGTACAGAATTTCCACTTAAAAAAATTAAAAATTAAATCCTATAATGTTCGATACTAAAGAAAATTGAATATTATAATTTAATTAATATAACCGAAAAGATATATATTGCATAACTAAAAATGTATTCTAAAATAGTACATATATTATAATTTGTTCAATGTAAAGCTCATGTATTTCATTTTTGTTTAGATCCTTAGTAAATTATAAGGTAATAATTGCAAACGAGAACACATTCATTTAACCCTTTTTTCCAGCAATAATAGTGAAGTGACGAGGCCTCATCATTTAGCGATTTTAACAAATTAAAATTAAAAAATTAAATTAATTTGTGGGTGAATTAAAAAACACAATTTTCGTGTTTTGAAATTAAGACCCACCGACTGACTGCTAGCAGATTCAATGGCTATTTAACTTTTTTGTAGTTTTTAAAGAATGATAGGTCTTACCATATGAAATTTTTCTAGAAAAAGGCAGGAAAAAACTTTTTTTATTTTTTAAAAGTTAAATATCAGCCAACGAAACCTTTATTCATCATAACAAAAATTTTGTAAATTTGTTTTTTTTAAATTCTTCAAACTGACGAAAAATTGTCAATATGATTTTTTGAATTCGTTAATAAAAAAGCGGATAATTTGAATAAATATTATTCAGTTTGAATAATACAATATTCAAATTGACAAAAATAAATTCTTTATATTGATGAATATTATTTAATTTAAATACCATATATAAGTTAAATATACGAAAATTTAGTTAAATTGAGGAAAAAATTACGTTTGAAATAAATAAAAACATACAAATTAAGGACCAAGGGAAAAAGTACTCCCCATACAAAGCGTTGATTATAGGATATATTAAGAACTGTAACAGCGAGAACTGTTTTACTGGACAAAATGTAAGACGGATAGGATAAGAGGAAAAGTAGCCCCCATACAAAGCAAATTTTGATTATGGAATATTTTAAGATCTACTACAGCGAGAATTTGGTACCAATTACTTTTTTTTAATACATGTTGAGAATTTTTGTGCAGCAAAGCGCTTCGTGTAAACGGTAGTTTATGTAAAAACATAATAATAAAAATAGTGCAATTTCAATAGGGCGGTGGTTTATTGATCAGCTGATCTTCCTTTTGCATATCATGAATTCATGTAAAACATTCCTTTAATTTCAATCATATTATTTAGAATATGAATTTCTATATTCAGTTTACACTTCTCAGTCATAATTCAATAAATATATACAAAATTATTTGACGAAAAAAATTAAATTAACAAATATTTTTTTAAATTAACTTCATTTTAATACGTAGAATTATATAAAATTGTGTGTTATTTTACTTGCGTTGCGTTATTAAATATCTGTTGATATAACATATTTCAATTTGACATATTTTACTAATTTTTTTTATTAATTTTCTTAAGTATCAACTTAAAGAAAAATTTTGTTAATTATAATAAACATTTTTTAACATAATTTTCGTTAATATTACCTACGACATTTAGTTCAGTGTAAGAATCATATATTTGGATGTGTCGAAACCTTTATATCCATTAGCAAATATGGTTCGATAATAATATTTTGGGTAGTTGCCCTAATTTGAAGCTGCAATTCCGGAATTGTTTAAAGTAGAATGTAAAATAATATTCTTAATGTTATTTTTGAGGAAATTCACTGAATACTAATCTTTAAGATTTTATCAGCTTAATACTTTTCTGGAAAATGGAGAATTATATTCAGCTATAATCTAATAAGAGCCAATATTCAAGAAATTATTATATTAAAGACAAATAAATTTTGCTATACATTTTCATATACATTTTTCTAAAGCTTAAAATTTAGTGCACTATAACTTTTTAACGAATTCATAAATTTATATAATTATTGCATCATAAATATCCCTAAAACTGTAGGAGATAACAAAAGGACAACAATTTTTTCTCTCAATACATAAGTGGATAGTCAACATCATTGACTATGAAGTGTCAATGACTACGCCCCTGACCATGTGTAGGGGCTGGTATTCCTCCAGATCTAAGATATCTGTAAATGTTCCTGGTTATTAATGAAAGCTACCAAAAATTAAAGAACGACCCCTAAAAGGGAAAATACGAACGCTATAGGAAATTATGGATTCGTAGTTTGATTTTTGCTTACATTTATCTTAATTTGACCATTTCTTATCACTATACCAACGTATTAGTTAGATTTAAGTCCCTAAAATGGATATTTTTAGGAAGGGTTGTATGGGACCTGTGGTAATCATGGAGGAATCGTCGTATAATTTGGCACATATTTTTAGAATATTATTAGACTCAGGACTTTTATGAAATTTAAACCACATTCCGGGAGGAACATTTGTATAGGGGATAGATGAAATAATGGACCCATCATCACTAATTTCAATAGGCATCTTCTTGGTACGTACCAAGTTTTTCTAAAATTGCGACTCACACTTTGTTCACAATTTTCACATACATATTTTGTTATATACAACACACTAAATTCTACAAGAATTAAGGTATTTCTATGAAATTTTAATATAATATGAGCAGAGTTGAAATTTTCCCACTTTTTCGTTTCAAAATGCCGAAAATTCCAATGTGGAGAAATATTGTAATAATGGTACATTTTTGTACTATTGTAGCTTTGACATTTTTCTACTTCTCCCAAAAAATAATAATAAACAAAAATAAAAATTATAAAACCATAAATAAATTAAAAGCGAACACATATTTGAGTTTACAATATTTGTGTACATTATGAGAATATTAAATATTGTATAAATAAGTATTGTATATAAAAAATATAAATAACAGATATAAATTTAATTTAATTAACCTAGTTTCAAAACAAAACATTAATTCAGAGGAGATTACATTACTGACAAATACTCAATATTTCCAATGTATTCCAATGGTAAAAAAAAGATCTATCAAAGTATCCAATACTTAATTATTCACTTATCATTGCAGCTGAAAGTATTTTAAAGATTTTCATTGAAATTGTGGCAGTGGTATTATATGAGCATAATACATCTTTTAGTTTCAAGATGTTCGTCCAACGTGTAACTACAGTTTTTATTATAATTTTACTTTTTTTAAACTGTTTGTGCTGGTATGTAAAAAATATTTAAATATATACGCACAGAAAAGAAAACTTGATGCAATATAATTGTTGACATTTAGTTGATTTTTTCTTCAGTTAAAATTAAATGTAAAGTTTATATATTATAATATAATATAATATAATATAATATAATATAATATAATATAATATAATATAATATAATATAATATAATATAATATAATATAATATAATATAATATAATATAATATAATATAATATAATATAATATAATATAATATAATATAATATATATATATATTATATTATATTATATTATATTATATTATATTATATTATATTATATTATATTATATTATATTATATTATATTATATTATATTATATTATATTATATTATATTATATTATATTATATTATATTATATTATATTATATTATATTATATTATATTATATTATATTATATTGTCTTATATTATAAGCCCCACGCTTAATTGGATTTAAGCTTATAAAACTCTTAAATATTAACCAATTTAATTGAGCACAAATTTTTTTCTAAATGTAAATATATAAGTTTTCATACATTTCACCACCACAAGTGGGTATATTTATATACCGATATCTAAGAAAACCTCAAAATTCCGAAGATCTTTTCTATATTGTTGAACAAAAAGTTACTGGATTTATCTATAAAATAATTGATCACACAAAAGATTAGATCTTTAGAAAAAATGTTACCAACAAAATTTTGATTCATCCCAAAATTAGTGTATCATATATGTCGGAATTTTTAATAAATTTCCTGAAATTTGCTTATATCCTATATAAAAATATACCAAAAAAAACTAGACATATGGCTTTAAGTATATAAAATATGAATCAATTTTATTCAAACATTGTTTGCCTTGAATATGTGTTATTAATTGATCAATATCTATTCATGTTTTGCTATAGATCGCAAATAAGGTCTATAGCAAATCTTATATGCGAACAAGCTCAAATTTGGGAAGGATGTAAAAGTTCTAAATATAAACGAATTTCGTTGAAATTTGACGAATATCGGCTAATATTTTGATAGATCAAATTAATAACATATATTTAAGACAGGGTATGCTCTCACATACCCTAGAAAATAGTTTTGAACTTATAAATAAATTAATTTTATTGATAAACGTTACGTTCTTACAGAATTTAATATATTCTAATATCGGCCATGTTTTACTTTAGCTTCCATTTAAGAACTCTTCCCAAACACGGTTTTAACCTTATAAGAATATAACATTTTAAAAATTTTATTGAAGTTTTGTACAAAGATTTTCAAACTGTCCTCAAATTTCACAATTATCGGCCCATAGTGGCTTAAACTCTTCCAGAATAAGGTTTTAGAATTGAAAGGTTCTTTCAAAAAGACATATTCCATTTAAAATACAGACCTATGCCAATTCAAAATAAAAATACATTTAAAAGAAATAAAAATTCTTTTAAAAAGCTAACTGCTTACATTTTCATTTAAAACAAATAAAAAATCATAAATTATAAAAATTACTGCTTTTTCATTTGATAAGACTAAATATTTTCCACTACTAAAAAATGAAAATATTAACGTAACACTTTAACATTTTTAACACTTTTATACATTTATTTCAAACAATATAGTAAAATATGAGAAAGTAATATAAATCAAATAAAAGTTAAGAGAACACGTGTTATTGCGCGTACATTACACAGTTTTATGATATTCCTTACTATTTTTTTTAATATAAATGTTCGTTTTATAAATTTTTTATATTTTATATATTTTTTAGTATTAAAATACGATTTCATTAGAGATACATATGTGTCTCTCAATATTGATTAGGGTACAAAAAACTTAAAAAAATTAAAAAATAGTTAATTGACAGAACCATAATATATCCTACTTATTACGGAAAATAGTTCTCATTTGTACAATTACAAAAATTTTCCTATTTACACTATAGGTGTTATGTGAATACAACATATTTTAAAAATACCACTTTTTAAATTTCCTATTATCCTTGTTTTGCAGTATAATGGTATCAAAATAAACATATGAGTATTCTGGATGTGATATTGTTATATTTCCAAAGGTTGGGTATTATAGATATCTATGTGTAACATACAAAAAATGGTGTTATAAATATTTTAAATATTTACCCAGAATATCATATTGTTATTTAGGGAAATGTTCTGTATAATGTTTCAGATAAGTAGGGTATATAAGATTCGACTCAACCAGCTCTATGAGATTTTAGTCCGTACACTATCATGGAATTGAAAGAATGTGGCTCCATGTCTAATTTATTTGCCTAAATTTTGTCGTTTTGCTCTAATAAGCGGAGTAATTTGATACCATTCTATTTTTTTAAAGGTATTTGTTCTTTTTAAAAAATTACTAGCTCTTAATCAGTGCGCTCTGCTGTACAAAAATTCTTCTTAATACTAGGTGACGAAGGAAACTTATGAATCATGACGTGCTTTAAAAAATAGAACGAAGATTTTTCCAAATTGGAAAACTCTCGCCGTAATAGTTTTTCAAATTGATTAAAATTTCAAGTAAACCAATTTCATAAAACACTTCAGACGAAATAGTGTTTTAGATAATCGCAAATTAATATTTGGTATATATGGGGTTAGATATGCTTTTTATATTTATAACCTGGAACTATTATGAATTCAAGCTGTAAAAGTTGTATGTACGGTTTCTGCCCACGAGGTTCTATATTCCCTATATTTCTTTTACCACATTAATTCTTTAAGAAAGTGATTGACACTAAATTTTTTTAATATCGCTGTAATAGATAATAAATACCATTATGATTGAGATAATATTTTAAGATTCCCATGTAATAATTCATTAAATATTTGATAACTAAAATTTGCTTTATATTGGCTACCTTTTTCCCTTTTTTTCGGCGAAGCTGTGTCACAGAAGCAATATTGCTACAAAATTTTAAGACTCTCGCTACTATAGTTCTTAAGGTATACAAAAATTTATACTTATTTTGTATGGTTGCTAAATCTCTCCCTTATCCGCCCAATAATAGAATATGTTAAGAAGAAAACTATATTAATTGTTATTAACCGATACCTGAAACCATCTCAAGCGCTCAAGCGTTTTATATTATATCTTTTATTTCTTAATGAGTGTGATTTCCATAGTTAAGCATTTTTAACGATGTACGCCTACAAACCACTGGAACGATTTTTCTTAAATTAAGTTTTATACAGAAGTAAATTAGTTAATAAAGAGATACACTAAAAAGTTTTATTGTTATGCTTCCGTTTGTAAAGGTTAAATCATAAGTTTAATCATAAGTTTATAAAATTTTGCTTTATATTGGCTACCTTTTTCCCTTTTTTTCGGAGAAGCTGTCTCACAGAAGCAATATTGCTACAAAATTTTATTTTATTTCTTAATGAGTGTGATTTCCATTGTTAAGCATTTTTAACGATGTACGCCTACAAACCACTGGAAAGATTTTTCTTAAATTAAGTTTTATACAGAAGTAAATTAGTTAATAAAGAGGTACACTAAAAAGTTTTATTGTTATGCTTCCGTTTGTAAATGTATGTACATACATACAAAGGTTAAATCATAAGTTTATAAACATGAAGATATATATATATATATATATATATATATATATATATATATATATATATATATATATATATATATATATATATATATATATATATATATATATATATATATATATATATATATATATATATATATATATATATATATATATATATATATATATATATATATATATATATATATATATATATATATATATATATATATATAGATAGATACAAATACAGGGTTAATCATAACTTTATAAACATTTGGTAGTATATTTACTAAATAGAACATTTTAGTTATCAATCATTTATAATAACTAGAATAGTATTGTCTACTGATGAAAGAAATATTATAATTAATAACCATTAATAAGGTAAATCATACTACGGAATTGTACAAGTTATGAGTAGATGTATATTATTAAAATTGAGTATGATTTATACTCTCGAGAAAACCGAGTATGAGGAAATTCCATATATTTCGATGGAATTAGTGAACATTTAACAAACATGTTTAATTATGTTTAAATACAACTACTTTTTATTGAAAATATATATTCATTTGGTACAATTACTTTTTTTAAATCGTTAATATATGAATCTAATTTAACATTTATTTATAACTCCTTAATAATAGCAATTCCCGGAATAGTGTTTAGGCTTAAAATTTTCTTCCATCGAAATTCTGACTTTTATCTTAATGTTTACAATATATGTAACTAATTTTAAATATTGCATTTTACATAAGAAATATCTTTCATAATCATTATTTTTATAATAAAATTGGCCCTAAAAATTATTGGCTCAGTACCAATAATAACTTCAGGAATATGTTACAATATATAACTATAATTTTTATAGACTCTTTTTCGCGGAATTTGTGTTTAAACTGTTGGATAAATAAATAGTTTTTTAGTGCAATGTCTTTAAATGTTTGCGTTATTTAAGTGCGAGAGAGTAGTATGAATAAAGCATTCTAAATTGCTTCTTTATTATAAAAACCATTACTGAGAATGTTTCTATTATCTTTAAAATATTTGTAAAGGACAAGAGTTGTTTGCACGCTTATGTAAGAAATCAATGTAAAAATTCGTATTAAAAAATTTTCACCTATCTACCCTGCAAGCAACTCAACTAATACATTTACATATACAATAGGGCCCAACCGACTATTTTAACAAATAAATTGTTTATTGGTTGGTTGACAGATATCATAATTGAGGGGTGATTGTGTGTCCCTAAACTGTTTCCGATTTAACGCAACTGATCTGCATAATGTTTTCAGACTCTTCCGTCATCCAACTTAACTTCGTAATGTAATTCTCTAAATAATCTGATAATTGAAAGAATTTTCTGACGATAAGGTACTGATTAAACCAATGATCGCCAAATACAATTGCCGGTGCTTCTTTTAAGTCAAAATAAAACGGGTTTCCTTTATGTTCCTTACCAAAATTATAAGTTGCTGTCATTCTTTTTAACACTACCAAGTATTCTGAACAAGATTCTCCTTCCTCCTGTCCAAAATTTCGTTGGATTTGAGTAAAAATGCTCCTACAACACTGTCGACATTTCGACATACGACATCTCAGATATTTTTGCTTGTTTACATTTTCAACGTCTGTGATGTTAAAGCAATTTCAAGTCTTCACACCCAACGTCTTGAAAACGTAATTTGTAGGTAAAATGCTTCAAAGACAAATTGTACCCCCGAACATGTAGTTGTAGTTGTTATGGGCTTTGAAAACTATCCAGGAAAGCGTAAAACTTCGCCACAATCTAATTCCCCAAAGATGATTTAATATTCCCCTTGTAGGTTGTTCTTTAATTTTCATTGCAATTTATGGCAGTTTTAAGAGAGCGATGAATTCATTGAACTATTCCATTTGATTGTGGATGAAATTCTGTAGATTGTTGGTATTGAGCTCCAATAATTTAAGCAATGTTTGCAAAAACTTTCGAAGTAAATTGATTGTTTCGAAACGTTGTTTTTCTTGAGTAAATACACCAAACTTTGATTTTGTGTTACGATTTATTTTTGTTGCTTGACAAATTTTAATGTTTTAACCCATTTGTTGCAGTTTTCATTTATTGATGGTCATACAAACTTTTGTGTAAGTAGAATTCATAATTTGATAAAGTTTAAATTGAAGTCCAGTAGACGAATTTGGAAAAATTACAAAATTTTCGTCTGTTGATTGTAATTTTGCAACTTCTTCATAATTTATGTGAACGATTTCTTCTATACGAGACACTGTATCTGTTTAACTATTACATATACCAGATATATGGCGAATATCTGCTGTAAACTGAGATATAATATTTAATGTCTATACTGCCTTGGTGAAGCCTTTTCTGGATTTTGGCTAAACGCAAATATCTATCGCTTATGATCTTTGTAGAGCACAAAAAGAAGAATGACCTTTCAAAAGGTCATTAAGTTTTGCTTGACTTTTCGCAATTTCAGGTATAATTATTCTATAGAAATTTATCATGGCTAAAATCTTTTTAACTCCATGATTGTCTTTGGTTTGGATATTGAACAATATTATTTACATTGGTTTTTGTAGGTTTCAAACCAGCAGAAGTAATATTAAAACCAAGAAAATCAATTTATTTTGCATCAAATGTGCATTTATCAGGGTTTATTAGGATATCATATTCTCCAAATCATGCATTTTATGTTCTTCATCATTCTCTGAAGCAATAAGTACATCATCGATGAAAACGAAAATAAATTTTAAACCACTACAGACTTCATCTATATATCTTTGAAATATCTGGGCTGCATTTCTAAATCCAAATTGCATTTTTAGAATGTCAAATAGCCCAAAATGTATAATGATTGCAGTTTTGGGAACATCTGAAGGATGTACTATTATTGGAAAGCTCGAACCAAGTCAAGTTTAGGAAATATTTTGCAATCTGTAAAGTTGTAAGAATAATCAGTAATAAATGAAATAGAGTATTTATCAGAGGCAGTAATTTTGTTGAGATAACTATAATCTTCACATTGTCGGTAATCTCCATTGGACTTTGGTACCATGTGAAGAGCATAAGTCCATTCACTTTTAGATGGTTGAATAATATCTTGGTCAAGCATATACTGAAATTCTCTTTTTGCTATAGTCAAACGTTTTTGGTAAAGTTTTCAAGCTTTTTCTGTTCACCATAAGTTTTAATAAAATTAAATGAATTGGTTTCTTTGTTACATTTTAAAGATGAGTTAATACTTACAATTTCTTGAAGTTCTTGAACGATTCTTTTATTAGCAGAATCATATCTTATATGGAAAATTGAAAAATAGATATTAAAATTTCGGGAGCCACTTTTCCCGAAATTGCATCTAATTTTTTATTTAGGGCTTCAATTTTAGCGGTTAATTCATTGATGACACTTTCTGTAAAACCTTTATAAAAAGCCACTTTATGTGGTATTAAAAAAATAAACAAACTATAATAATGCTCTAAATAAAAAACTTTGCGAAAAGGTTAATATCCTCGAAAAAAGGCGGCAATTCCTGCAGAGGGCAACAGAGAATAGAACAATAATGAATCGGTTATTCCCAATACAGTTAAAGACAACTCATAATGTATTTTTTTTTTTTTTTTTTTTTGAAAAAGCAATTGAGTGGGCTGACAACAATATTAATAATTACGAAAATATCCCAATTTAACATAAATTTTGTGATTTAGCTGTACAATAATTCATAAGTTTCTGTAGAAAACAAACAAATATTAATGAATATCTGGAATTTTTTATTTATTTTTCAATCTTGATAAAATGAATTTTAGGGATGAAGTAAATAGGACTTGCTCTTATTATTTCACAAGTATTTCCATTTTCTTATCAGCTTGTAATGCTATTTGCTACGATTAAGATTACTCGTTGCCAAAATTGATCTTATGTTTTCAGGAAATAGTTCCAGAAAGCATTTTGCGTGTTACATATGCAGATATATTAGGATTGTTAATGGGTGTTTAATCAGCAAGAACAGTCGGAGAATGTTGTAAGGATATGGGGTAACCAAACGATCTTTAAAATTTTATTATACAAAATTATAATAACATAAAATGTTACTAGTATATACTTATATAAATAATTAAAACTTATCTGAATATTGAAGCTCTTCAGTAAAATATGTTCGATTTCCATATATCTTTGATAAATATTAGACGCATCATTCTGATAAGTGTATGAGAGTTTCAGATATTTTTAATAACATTGTATAATTTTTGAACCGATAAATATATTTCAGAGAAATTTATTATATTTATAAATAAGGTATTCGGTGTAAGTTTTTTAATAACTTACGTGCTTTACGTGTGGAAACCATGATGAAACTTGTACTTCTCTTGATCATAAATAAGTTAATTTTAAGTATTTGGGGTATTTACTCGGTGTGCTATCAAGTCGTATTGTCATAAAGTACTTAAGCTCTACAATGTGTTTGTTTTGTCTTAACTAAAACGTGTAAATCAATGTTGAACGTTGAAAGAAACTCTTTATCGAACCGGATATAATATTCAGAAGTTAGCTTTATTGTATAATCGTAATATCTATCAAGATTTATTACAATTACATTAATTTATTTATAAAATTAATTTACATTTATAAAGATAAATAAAAAAGGATACACTTAAATAAATTAATGAAAGAAAATGACGGGTAGCCAACGAACGTATTTAAAATTACTGCTGTCGGAATTAATTGCCGACTTTGTCATGAACAACATATACTTTTGTTTTTTAAATTTTCGGTACTGTCAGTGGCGTTCTTTTAAATCAATTATTTCAAAAATGGCCGCCATAGTTCTTGTTCACGAAATAAAAAAACAAAAAACATTAAAACTGTAAATTTTTAAAAAAATTATTTTAATTTTTATTTAATATTTTCGGAATCAATCATAATTCAATTATTTTTGGATTTAAAATAACCTATTGCAGACCATTTGAAAAAATTTTAGATCTAAAAGAAAATCAAAATTTTGTTAGTGGATTTATTTGTGGAACAACAAAAGTAAATGTTAATGTACGCATGCGAAGGTTGGATGAATATTTGGGCAGACTACAAATTTAAATTAAAAAAGAAATAAACCCACAATAAAAGTGAGTGCTATGCTACAGGTGGAGAACCTTACGGTTTCTCTTATAAGCAACTGAAAAGGCAACTAGGCTATGTCGAATCTTAAATACCCTGCACCACTATATTAAAAACAAGTATCTAGATGTCTGAATTTCGATTAAATTGGTTCATATTTTATTCCGGGAAGTGGGATGTTAAAGGAGTAATAACCAAATAAGGCTTGATGATCGTCAAATTATTTTTATATATTAAAGACTATTTAAAAAATGGATCGAATATTTTGTGAGAAGAGGCCTTAAATGAGAACTATAAAATATATGGAATTGTTTTAAGTTTAAAAGTATTGTATGTTCCGAGAGCAAGACTTTAATGGCAGCTGTAGCAGGAACCGATATTCTCCAAAAAAGTATCACATATTCAATACAGTTAGAAAAATAATCGTGACGATTTTAAATTTAATTGGTGCATATTCATTTAATAGTTTTATAAGCTATAGCAAAATATGGACCGAATTTGGTCAGATTAATAATATATACTCATGATAGTTACAAAAATAATTGAGCCAATTTTCAACAGAATGGGTCATTATTTACTAGTTTTATAAGTTAATTTTTTTCCGGGAAGAAACGTTGTATGAGAGCTATGGCAATATATGGATCCAAATAGCCAATTAATAATGTTTATTAAATACAGTTAGGAAAATAATTGCGCCGAATTTCAATAGAAAGAAGAGTTTTATTGGGTCAAAACTGTTTTTCCGAAAGGTGTGTTATATGGGTCAAAAACTAAGTATAGCTGATATAGACCAGAATAACATATTCCGGGAAGTGGCGTTGTATATTGTATCTTTGGGTTTATTTTTGTATAATTTTTATATTGCAAATTTCAGTCAATTATCTTAAAAATTGTAACCCATCTGACACAGTCCATAATTTTTTTGCTGATGAACCGACAAAGATGACTTTAAATAGGAAACTGCTTAGGATAATAACAAATATTTCCAACAGACAGACGGACGTAGCTAATCGACTCAGAATTGGATTTGATAAAGGAATATACGTACTTTATGGAGTCTGAGATGATTCCATCCTAGTGTTACACACGGAATGATAAAGTTAATATACCTACTGGTGGTGGAGGTAGATAAAATAAATAATGTACAAAATGTTCAAAATATAATTAAATATGAAAATGTTGAAATATGATTAAAGAACAAGTAAAACAACAACCGAAGGTACCCATAAAAAATATAAAATTATATATATATATATATATATATATATATATATATATATATATATATATATATATATATATATATATATATATATATATATATCTGTTTTAACACAGCGACGTACTTGTCGATTGTTTCAACACAGCTAATTCGTTTGAATGTTTTATTTACTAACCCTAAATATTTTAACTTATATATAAAATTAAATTAAATTTATTCTTAAGTACCTAAATAAAGATTCGTGAACATTAACAACCCAGTATTGGGAACTGATTGTTTTATTAGAATTTAATAATGAAAGCTTTGTATACTTGAACCCGCAGAAAGGGTAAATTGATCCTGCTCTTACATAAGTTCCGTGGATACCTGAAGACAACCCTGTACGCGAATGAACTACCACAGCCGACGACAAAACTACGTTATATAGATTTAAAAATTCTTCATAAAACGTATGATTTCCTCAAAACACTCAGTGGTCCCAAAACGATTTTTAAAATAATTCTGTAATTTTGGATCTATTCTTCGGCAAAATTTCACACGGACACCCTTTAGGTATTTTCCAATTGATTTAGAGAATGACTATGAGGTCGGGAAGTGGATCACCATAATTTTTCTTATGATTTGATTAAGAAATATATAGTCATTACATGTGTGCGATATCCCTTATAGTTTAAAAGACATTTAGACCGAAGTAAAACTTTGACTGATTTTTGGTCAGGTTTTTATATTTTTTAATATCGTCTGCTCTATTCGGGTATAAAAATTCTGAAATAGTGCCTGAATTCCGTACAAAATTCTAAATAATTATTGTGCACGAAATATGTACCTATGTGGATTCAATAAAAAATATATTACTTTGAAATATTAATTTAAAATAATTTAAGATTTTTTAAATTAATATATTCTATAACAATTAAATTTTTATGAAATTTTAGTATAATATGGAAAAATTATCCTTAATGTAGGACTATAAAAATATTTAAACTTTTCGATTCCAAATTTTGCTCTAGTCTAAATATCGTTTATAAATGCTTTTTGGGACTACTGTACAACATTAAAAAAACATTAAACTAGTTATTAACGACATTCGTAATAGTTATGATTTTATTCATAACAAAATACTGGGACTCTCAAATAAATTATGAAATTTGAGAAAAAATTCATAAATATTAAATTAAATTTTTAAATACCTTACAACTTCTATAGTCCGGTCATTCCAATAATCCGGACGCTTCTACATTTCGGATAATTATAATTTTTACATCTATAATTCGGACACAATGCAATTTTAAAATCCGTCATTATTGCATCGTATATTCACCTCATAAAAGTGTTTGCCTAACTTCGTACCATGTTTTTAATTAAAAAGGCAAACATAAATCATTAACTTTAAAAAGAATGTGTGATGTTTTACAAAATCTTCATGAGGGAAAAGCTATCACGCAGGTTTATGACATAAAAAATAAAGAGAAGATTAAACAATATATTTCGAATTGCTATAATGGAAACGGTAACATTTGAATCTGAATAATAGAAAAAATCCAGAATTAGAGAATGCGGTTTACACATGGGCAACAACGAAACAATCATATTTCAATCAAAAATTTTAAACGCAAAGGACATTCAGCAAGCTCAGGCTGGTTAGATAAATTTAAATTACTGCATGGCATTCAATATTTAGAAATTTGTGGTATAAAATTTTCCAGTAATGAAAGCGCCGCATAAAAAGGTTTACGACATTGTTGCTGAGATGGATTTAAGTGAAGAGCAAATTAACAATGCTGACGAGTATGTTGCTTTCTGGAGAAAGTTACCAAGGAACAATTTTCCAAAGACATTTACGCGATGATCAACTGCTATCAGTCGAAATTTCAATTCTGCTAATCTATGAACCTTAAAGGTAGTAAGATCCCAGTGGTATAAGCAAATAATAAAGTTTGGATGTCAACATCACATTTCTTCGACTGGTTCAAAAACAATATTATGCCAGAAGTAAAAAAATCTAACCAAATATTATTGATATGAGATTATTCTCCTTTGCATCCTTCAGTAGATGAAATTAACCTCGACCTAAATTTCTGAGTTCTATTTTTACCACCAAAGCATTGCCACTATAGCCGGTTTTTTCGTACCGGAATGACTCGAAATTCTTCGGCTAACACCCCAGCAACAGAAAAGAGAAGTACATTTTTAATATATTATTGGTCCGCGCCGGAATTGAAAAGAATCCCGGGCACAGTGTTCCAGAACCGCTTGCACCACAACAAAGGGATTGGTCGGAAAACTATGTTACACCACCCTCCCCAACACGATCACCACAACTGAAGCAGTAACAAGTAACAGCAGCCACCTCATCAGTCGCCGCTCACGCCGGAAATTGAAGTCCGAATACCAGAGATGATATTGATATTACAGTTTAACTGTAATAGTCTCCAGAGTAAAGTAAGTGAGATAAACCGATTCATGAGACAACACAACAACGGATACAACGTTCTTCGAAAGCGGAATAAAAAGCCATCGGCTCCCCCGATGAACCATCAACGCAGCAGCTTTGTGTCATATATATATATATATATATATATATATATATATATATATATATATATATATATATATATATATATATATATATATATATATATATATATATATATATATATATATATATATATATATATATATATATATATATATATATATATATATATATATATATATATATATATATATATATATATATATATATATAAAGAATTAAAAGTACTGTAAAATTTATATGAATTCAATCAAAATTATTTGAAAATATGGTAATATAAAGTTAAACTAAGTTAATTCCTAATAAGTAGGAAACTGGCTCTTTCTTGAACACATTCATATTTTTATTTTATTATAAATTAGAAAGAAATTAATAAAATGTTTAAAAAATATATTTTTCAAAAATTTTCTAAAATTTGGGTACCTAGACATGTATTAAAATATAGTTGAAATTTACTTCATTAATTTCTTAATCAGTTTAAATAATTTTATTTATTTTTTAGTTCGGTAAATGAAACTCATGCTATTATACTTGCCAGAGCAGGATCGAAAGGAATTAAAAATAAAAATTTATTGCAGTTAAATGGGAGGAGTATACTTGGCCGCACGATTGAAACTATAAGAAAGACAGGTTTATTTGAAAATATTTGGATTTCTACAGACAGCGATTTAATAGAACAAGAAGCTTTAAAATGTAAGTTTATTTGTATTATTGGGAAAAAGGCATACAGTCCAGCTCAAAAAAATAAATACACCATATAAGCCCTTAAGTAATAAATTCTTTATTAGTACCAAACTATGTTACAAATTTCTAAGTAACTGGACTATATTTGTAGCTCTACCAAAGCATTTCCTACCCTTAGATTTAATTTTATTTCCTGGAATTGTTTTGTCAGGGGCATATAAGATTTAAAATCTTGTCATATAGATCATATTATGGTATGATAACTAGTCTATCAGTCAGTCAGTAACGTTACTATTTTGTATACATAAATTATTTGGTTTAAAAATTATCATTTCATTATTTGAAATGTTGTTTCTGGAATGTAAACGGTAAACATAAATCTGACATTAAAGTATTTCTGTATATATAAATATAAATAAATAAATATAATTATAAATATAAATAATATATATATATATATATATATATATATATATATATATATATATATATATATATATATATATATATATATATATATATATATATATATATATATATATATATATATAATTTATGTAGTTGTATATTAAAACCGTTTACATTCCAGAAACAACATTTCAAATAATGAAATGAATTTCAATTGTATTTAATTTTTTACCAACCGGAGAAATTATAATTATATTTATTTAAAATATTCACAATAGGTATTTATGGACTGGTTTGGAAGAACAAAAGTTTATTGCTCCTCTTAATTTACTTTAAATGCATTTACCTTAGAAATTCTTTCAGAGTTCCGAGAAAAAATTTTGTAGTCCGGAAGGAAATAGTTGATTATAAATAAAATAAATAATAAAAATCTCATTTTTTTAATTGTCATTGCAAAATAATATATCTTGTTACTGAATCCACATAGGTATACTTCCAGACACCAGGTTTCACTAAATGTTTCTCGTGAGTCCAAATAAACTGGAAAACACCTCCAAAAATGTCCATATGAAATTTCGTTGAAAAATATTTTAAAGTTCTAAAGATACAGAATTATTTCTTTTAATTAGAACTTCAAACTACTGATTAAAATTTCATCGGAGTAGTTAAAATTAAAAAATATTTTTTTAATAGTGAATAAAGACATTTATTTTCAAAATTTTATACTCGTTGATAAATAAAAATACTAAAATATAAAAGTACAAAGAATCAAAAATATTAAATTAATTTTATAGACAAAACTAGTATTCGAATAACGAGCTTTAATTAATTTATTATTATTTTTTTTTTGGTCATATGTACATTAGTAAAATATTGTGCAATATAAAAAATTTGATTATAAAATTTTATGTTGAATATAAATATATGTAAAGCTTTGTTAAGCTTTTTTTGAACACGGCCGAAAGTCCTTATAAACTTAATTGCTCTCTTTTGAGCTAAATGGGTCAATTTTCAAAAAATTGATAGTTTAAAATTCAAGATTAAAAGTTAGTTATGTTCTTTTAAATTTTTTTTTAAACTTTTATTCTATATTGAACCTCAAAATTATTTACATACATAACTCAAGCTCTATATTATTCCAATTATTGCCTAAAGTACATTATTTCCCATTTGTCACAAATGGTGTTCCCAGTATACGTACAAAATACCATTGCATGAACTTTAATTCTGACATAGAGCTATAAAACCGAGCATTTATTAATAAAATTTTTTAACCAAATACAACCCTGTCGTATATAAAATATTATACTTATAACGATATAACGTCAATACATTTTTGTACATAATGACATTTAACACTCTTACAATAAAAAATATAAAAACAATATTATAAATAAACTAAAGAACATAGACAACATAAAACACAAAATCCATCGAAGAGCTTTATTATTTTATTTTCTTCCTTATCCCTCGTATATGCCCCGTGGTTACAAGTGTTGACGATGACTAGTGTGCGAGAACCATAATTTATCTCGTTGTGTTTGTCTCCAAGAACACTTCCTGCTGACGTAACGTAGGGAACTCCTACGCACGAAATAGTGCCTAATCGGGCAATCCTTTTTAAGTGTTGGAATTGCTTACTATTTTCACCGTTTACAGGTTTGTTGTACAATTTATTTAGGGTTGCTTTGT
This sequence comes from Cochliomyia hominivorax, assembly GCA_004302925.2. Classification (NCBI taxonomy): domain Eukaryota; kingdom Metazoa; phylum Arthropoda; class Insecta; order Diptera; family Calliphoridae; genus Cochliomyia; species Cochliomyia hominivorax. Next base: position 64,516,742 of record PYHX02000413.1, read on the forward strand.
CAGGCTTATAATTCCAAATTTTCAATATATGCAAAGTAATTAAAACTTATTATGGACATTCACAGACACTCCTAAATCTATTTTGCATATTTCGTTTCAAATTATCACTTGTTAAATTTGTATGTCTTTTGCTTATAAAACTACAATAGCTTTTCCTTTCCTTCATACATATTTTTGTCAATTGCTTTCACAATTTTAAATGTCGAATTTGTATTTGCGACTAAATTTGGCATTGTTCTTAAAATAACATTTTCTTGCACTAATGTGATAAGCTTTGCAGAGATTGTCCCTAATCTTTTTCTGAATTCCTAAGGAACTCTCAACATGCCGAGCGAATCCGAAATTATGGCATCCATGCGTTCTTAAACAATAATGATGACCACGGAAACTGAGGAATTTAAAGAAATAAATTTTCTTAACTGCTAAAGTTTCGAGACTTTCGTAGCCAGTGAAAACATTATTATCAAAATTCTCATGAACCAATGAGAAATTTTAAATGTGTTGATTGGCATATGTTTAGATGTTTATTTTATACACGCCAAGTTTGTCTGTTACTATCAAGTTCCTCGACAAGGAATTGGCATTATGTTTATAATATATCAGCATAAGTAAGCAAGTAATGCATGAGAGCAATCGATTTTCCTATCATAATTTTGTTTCGACCCTTTCGAAAACACCATATGAGTTATAATAGCATTCATAACATCCATATCTTATCCTAACGATAAAAGTGGCCTACGATTAACTGAAATGGTATCTATGATATTACGTAATGAAGCACTATCAACCTTTAACATTTCAGAAATGTCAAAAAGGGCTAAAACATGTTTAAGAAAATTAGAATCTTTTTTCTGTACCTAATTGAATTTATCAACAAATTCTTCTTAGTGAATCTACATTAGTATAGTTAGTACGAAAATATCTTGTAATAAGAGGTTGAAAGCATCGCAATGGTCGAGTAGAAGATATTTATTAAGATATTACTTATCAGAAAAACTGAATCCACGTTGCCTTTAATTAAGTTAAGCATTAAAGATTATTACATTTCGTTATATTTAATTTACTAATCTAAGGAATTTGGAAGGTGCTTCTTTACCTTCATTAAGCAACTGAAATGGAATTTTTGGTACAGAAATTAGCGGATTTGCTTCAGAGATTTCAAGAATTCTTCTGTCAACTTTTTCGGTGGTTATTTTAGGACGTCCTGGTCTCTTTTTTAGTGTCTGTGTTCATTTTCATAAGCAACATCGACTTTTCGAACAGCTGTATGTGATTTGGCGAATTTAACGCATGGTATGGCCATCTTTTTACAGGTTAATTATAGCTTGCGTTCTTCGGTTGCCAATTACTTGAAATTACCCATTACTTTTTCAAATTTTAATATTTTCTGTTAAAATTTAGAAAACACTTCAATATCTCGAAAAAAAGTGAATATTCTTCACATTAGCAAATAGAATTGCATAAATTTACAATTTAATTCAACAAAAATTTTATATTAATTAATATTCTGGAAATATATTTTCATTGCCAAATTCCTTATTAAAACAGAATTTGATGTACCATTATTTTATTTAAAGAGAAAAATGTATATTTTTTACATATGATCACTGAAATAAATACATTTTAAAAATGCAAAAATATTTTTCAATTTTACAGTTTTTCAGTGCTTTAAACTTCCAAAATTTTAAATATGCTATTGAAAACTTATTTTTGAAACATGTGGACCTAATAATAATAATAATAATAATAATAATAATAAAATAAAAATAATAAGAATATTAACTTTATTAATGAATTTCAACTAAAAATCATATAATTATGTTTTTTCTGTACATATTTCGTTGCTGTTTGCGACTATAAGACGCCAAAATTTTCCAAATAGATTACAAAAGAAAAAGACTGCAATATAATAATAATAAAAAATATTTGCAAAAAAGTAAACATTCGAAATATGGAATTTCTCGTCGTTTTTTTTTTTTGCAGTCTCTTTTATATATGCAGGGTAATTTTTAAGGAATAGGAAGTCTTCCATGAAAAATGAATTTCTTTAAAATCACTAGTGACCGCATAATTTTATGTAAAAAGTGCTTAAAGGCATGTTTCAAAGGATTGGGACAATTCACCTATTATAAGCACAAATCGGTTAGGTCGATGATATGTTATCTTCCACAATCAGGATTGTATTCAATAGCATATCCCACGACAGAAACATTTATTGTTGTTGTAATATGTTCGACTATTTGAAAAACTTTGTCGTCTTATAGTCGCAAACAGGTATAAAAGCGAAATGTGTGCAGTAAAAAATCATAATAAGAGGATTTTTAGTTGGACTTCAATAAGTTAACATTTTTCATATTTTTATGATTGCAAGGATTTATTTGACAAATTGTAAAAATATAATTTTAGTACAAAAATTCATTAATTTATAATAAGTAACAGTGGGAATTTATAATTATAAATTAAATAAATTATACTCCGAAATTGCACAAATAATGAACAGATGTGAAACATCAACATAAAAAGTAATTAATTGTTTCAAAAAGAAATCAACACCTGTGCGTTTATTTGAATTAACTATTAAAGAAAAAATAATGTCAATAATTAAAAATGGTCGATACAAAAATGCTTCAAAGAATGCTACAAAGTTAAAGGAAACATTGACAAAGCCAATGGGTATTTTATGCAGAACTATAAAGAAAGGCGGTTACAATGCTCGCACGACCCGAAAAACGGACCACGTAAAAAAAATGTGAAAAAATTTTGCAAACATATAAAAATCATTTCGAACAAATCAAAATATAAAATTTTTGGTTAGATGCCCGATCTAACCAAAAACTTTAGAATGGAGACTTATTAAAATAATACCATAGAACGATAAGTCATGCCGGTGTTAGTATAATGGTGCGGAGATGTGTGCCGGCTTAAGATGTTGTCAATTTGGAATTTATTTAGGATATGATGAAGAGGATGGTACATTTAAATATTGTTAAAAACAAGCTTAACCAAATTGCAGAAAAATTAGGAATTCTTAATTAACAGGACGGTGTAGTTTGGCTAAAATACTTCTCCAACAATTCTCGTTATGATACCTATTGAGCATTTTTGAAAATACAATAGCGTAACTACCAAATTTTAAACCAGCTTGTGAGTGAATAGCAGCAAATATCACTGTATTATACTAAAAATGTTAAATACAATGCCAAATAGTTTAGATGAAGTATTTTACCTTAAGGGATATTCTACTAAGCAAAAATTTAATATTAATACACCTACAAATATATATTTTTAGATGGCAATTACAATTTTGCAGTGCAAAAATATACGGTTACCAGAAAGTTTTCCTTATTTTAATTATAACTTGCTTAAATTAGGGTTCCTAGACTTATACGTTACCTTGTTCTTATTACAGATTCAAATGTCAATTAAAGTTTTATTAATTCCATTCGTTATTATCAAATGTCAATTAAAGATTTATTAATTTCATTCGTTATTATCAGTTGTATGGTTTTGTAAGAACTAACACAGCACACGTATATTCGGCAATATTCGGTTTTGTAGAAATTATTGTTGAATGCTTACGAAAATAAATTATTCACACTATTAACTAAACGTTAGAAAAAAATCACAGTTATTATAAAAATTAGATAATATTTATTCTAAAAATAAAAAATATTGTTGTCCATTTTTGTTTTGGGTGTTTTAATAATATTAAAGCTCAAGTATATTTTACACAATTGTCCCAAACATCCTTATACTGGATTTAGGTAACATGTGGTTATTTTTAAGATGTTTGGCTTGCTTTTTGAAGTGTTTCTCTGAGTTGCTCAAGCATTTTCAACTTCTTTAATGGAATAGTGTTTAGTAGCATAATTGCGAGTTATTAAACGATTTACCCACGATTTACTTTGAAAAAGGATTAAATTTATTACAGTTGAATATTTTGCAGTGTTGGGAATACTGCTTTTTTATGAGAATCTGTAGCACTAGATTGAGTGAGAACCCATTTCCACTCTACCAGTTTTGTGTTATTAAATATCTCAGAAATTCCCTGAGATGCATATGTCGTCCTTTGTAATAAACCCATCGAAAATAAGACTGATAAACACGAGAGACACACAGCTTTACAATTTACTAGTCGATCGCAAGAATGGTATGGATTTCGCATCCCCTGGTAACCAACATATTGGTCAACCGATCCTAGAAAAATTCCTGATCTCATAGATATTATCATATCAATGAATATGGATCACAACTCTATGATTACGGAAAATTCATTTCATATCTTGTGACCATTCTCCAGTAATAATAATAATGATAAAAGAAAGCTTAGAATAAAGTGGAAACAAACGAGATCACTAGCTGCATGGCTGAGGTTGAGTACTGCTAGTAGAAAACTAAGAAAAGCTTTAAATGTGAAAGAAAACATCATAAACAGGAAATATATTGAAAGTTTAACAAATGACAAATTTACAAAATTTTCCCTTTGGAAGGCTCGAAAAATATTGAAACACCTGTAGAGACACAAAGTCCATTACGGATGGCACAAAGCTAAATTATTTGCTTATTATTTAATATTCAGCCTAATTCGCCAACAAATAATTTTGTATTGATAATAATGTATAACGTATCCTAATCCGAGGATTTTATTCTTAGCCCAGAGGATAATGCTAGGACCATAAAGGAAAATATGAATTTGAGAAAATCACCTGGATAGGATTCGATTACGCCATCAAATATCAAAAATCTACCTCACGTGGCAATAGTTTCGCTGTCTGTTATATTCTGTGGAAATATAATATTGGATTTTTTTTCCAAAAAATTTGAAAATCTCTCAAATTACAATGATCCCGGAAAAACTTAAATTTAATACCATCATATAGACCAATAAGTCTACTTTCATGTTTATCCAAGCAATTTGAAGAGCTAATTAAAAGGATAATTACGCCAATTTAAAATGATTGCTCCGTGAAAGACATATAACTATAGAAACAAGTAAATAACTATAAAGTTTTTATATAAGAGAGTTGAAATAACAATAATTGAAAAGCGCCTATACCAAGTATATATATTGGAAACTGTTTGGATATTTTGCAAAGTATGTTTATTTCCTGCTATTTCACTATCTTTACCATTTTTTTGGCAAAAATCAAAAAAGTACTTTTTTACTGTAGTATGAATAAAAATTAAACAAATTAATGATAAACATTTTTACAAATTTTCAAAAAAATGTAACATAGCGTTTTTGTTGATGAGAACTAATACAAAATCTCAAAAAGCAACTAAGAAAAGCAGCATATAGTCCCTTCCACTTAAGTAACTGCACTCCTTATGATGTCCTTAAGCAAGCTTATTTTTCCCTAGTTGAATCCAACATTAGGCATGGCATAACTGCTTGGGAAAGTTCTACTTACTGCAGCAGCATACAACAAACACAAAACCAAATTTTAAAAATTCTACTCAAAAACAAGCAACACAATAAACAAATAACACAACTGGATATGGTATATGGCAGAACAAATAATAACGTCAATTGCACAACAATCAACTATAACACCAATGCTAACAACATCACAACGGTTAACATTTCAAACTCTAATTACAACAACACAGCTAGTAAGAACAATACAACGGATAATGGTAGCTCGAATGTTACTAACATCATCATTGTCAACAACATAAATTTTAACTACAACAGCGCAACTAACATTCTATACAACAAAATAAATGAAAAGAATTTAACATTAAACAACAGCACGAACTCTTATATCATCACACCAATCAATAACAACACAAATACCAGCAATAGCAACTGCTCGTAATATCGACACAAGAGTAAACAACAATTCAAATATTAATGAAGACAACAACAATGCTAAAACTTACAATACAAATGTTAGTAGCAACATGACTAGCAGAAACAATAACAACGTACGTATCAATAACAACACAGCTTTTAAGAAGAAGTCAAACAACAAAAATACTTGACATGACATGACATTGCCAACACACTTTCCATACTGAAGATCAAAAGTTTACAGCATGACGCTTATCCTTATATATATATATATATATATATATATATATATATATATATATATATATATATATATATATATATATATATATATATATATATATATATATATATATATATATATATATATATATATATATATATATATATATATATATATATATATATGCCTACAGAATATTTCGTATTTCAGATGCAGTTATTTGCACATATAGAATATATTGATGAAAGTGCCTGTTCCGAAAAGCTTAAACTGTAAAAACCATATAAGTAAAGGTTTTTTAAAACTTTTAAACTCTTAAAGTTATAAATATGCTGTTTGTCAATAATAAAAATGTATGAGAACAAAAGAAATCCTAATTTAAAAATAAATATTAAACAAATAGAGAAGAATTAGATAGTGAAGATGAAGAAATGGAATACTGTGACCAGCGTTTTAATATAATTGATAATTTCGAGATAGAATTAATAAATACAATTTAATTTAAAATATGTATTAATTCGTAAAATTTTTAAAAGTAAAATTTCATTTCATAACATTAATATTGTCAAATCCAAAGGAATTTTTAATGGTTTCTTGAAAATTTTAAATGAATGGATAGCTAGTCCAAAAAATTGTGGCAGGATAATATTATAACGAGTGGTTTTGACAACTAATTTAGAATTAGTACAAATTTATCTTCATTGCAAAACTTCGATCCAAGTAAATCATAACGAATTTTTCAAAGGTTAAAAGTGCTTATTTTAAAATTTTGTAAAAACTAAATATAAAAAATTGCTCAATCGATTAGGGACAAAGTTAGCTAAAGTCTTAGCCAAAATAATTATAAATGCATGCATTAATTAATTTATTTCGACTTCACGGTAGTTATTTACTTTACAATTTTTATAATATCTTTTCAACTCTTAGATGATGCTTTAGTGTATCGGCGACTACATGTATTTGCTCAAGATCGTTCTTCATCATTAGACTCTATAAGAGAATTTTTATACAAGCACACATATATCAAGAAATTTGCACTATTTCAATGTACGTCGGTCTTTTTAAAAGAAAAATACATTATCGAAGCATATAAAAAGTTCAAATTACATCCGTGTGTTTTCGCTGCAACCAGGTGAGTTATGTCCATTTGACTGAATAACGTAAACTTAATTTTATCAAAACAGGCATTGAAAACCTAATCTTCTTCCGATTTTGCTTAGATATGAAAATTGATATTGTTTTAACGATTTCAACAATTCAGAGATATTTTTGTATAATAATAATAATTTTGTACTACTGACTGGATTAAAATTTATTATTGGATCATCTTGCTAAATCTTAAAATTTTTTTAGGTAGCATAGTGGGTTGAGCGTGATCCGTTTTGGCACTTAATTTTATTGTCATAATCTCATTTCAAAATAGCCACTATTAGTAAAATTTTTTAAACTGAGTCTAATATTCATACACAGTGGAACATCAAATTATGAAATTATGAACAGCAAAGAAGTAAAAATGTATTTTTTCTATTAACACATTTCTGTATTATTTAAGAGAATTTTATTGTATACATCTTGAAATATTCAGTGCAAATGATTTTTTAACTAAAATATTCTTAATATTAAACTTTTAAGATCTCTAATTGCCAAACGCAGACATTATAAAAGTGAATTAGCTGAATTCGCAACAAAAATTCACTATTAGTGTAAAGTTATGATATTTTAGTACTATTTTGAATTACTTCAATTTAATATTTGTACATATATTTTATTCCTTGAATATATATGTGTAGAATTTTATATAGATATATATGTGATATATAAGCTTATTGCAAATTTTAGAATTAAAATTTTGATTTAAATGTCGGTTTTGGTACATCCACTGTGTAACATTTTGGAACCCATCCCAAACATGGATAATAACACAAGTCAGAACTATGATACACATTGAATAATTGCAACTTCATAGTGCCTGCTGCAAAACAACGCCTGATTAAACATGAATCCCTTGGCTTTTCGTTGTTCTTGACTGAGTACCCATACGCATTTACCTTATAAGGAGCCAAACACCCTGTTTAATACACTTTGTTTGGGTAAGGAATTGCGGATATTTTGTCTAATAACAGGCCTTATTATCAGATTGAAAAGATTAAATTATATAATCTCTAAATAAAGCATAAAAAATCTTGTCAAAGCCTTTTCATTTTGTTAATCTAAGGTCTACAACTAATCACATTTTGAGGTAGTTGCAAAATGCGATTTTTCGACAATTTTGAAGTAATTTTAAAAAATGTCATTATTTTTGTTAATTTGTATATTTTAAATTCAATTGAAATGTTATGCCAAATGTAAAAAAGCTTAGATACGTTATGTCGATGCAATATGAGGCAGTTAATGCTTATTTGTTTTGTTAACTTTTTAAACTGGAAATATTTCTAACGAATAAATATATGTGTAGGAGTTTTTATTATAAATTACGTACATAACTTTGTTACTTGTCACTTACTGTAGGAAACAGGTTGTTTGATGTTTGCAAATTTGTTCTTTCTTTTTATTTAAAGTACATTATAGAACTGTAATACAGAGATTTTGTCCTTTTGAAATTGTATCCTGTTAGTTGGTTGAGAATTATAATTACAAAATTGTATGTTTTTGGTTTTGTAAAATACTTTTTTTTGGTGCTATTAGATAAACATAATCGTAAAAACGTGAACCGTCGACGCGAAACGGATTTTTCCAATACTAGAGACCATTTTCTAGTTTTGAGCTGATAAATTTAAATTTACTTTCATTCTTCTTACAGTCCATAATTGTTATCACTTGGAGAAAATATTTTGTTAGAAGTTTTATTTTGAAACTTTTGTCTTTCAAATACTTCATCCTTATACGCTTACAATTTTAATGTTTATCTGCATTTTTCGTAAATTTTAAACGGCAGATACTTACTCCCATTTATATCTCTTTAATTATTCTTTATGAGTTATTGTATGATATTTTAACTTTTCTTTGAGTTAAAAAAATTTCTTTCTTTATTTAAATTAAACTTTTATTTTATATGTTGGGTTCTTATTCACCCTTAAGTTCAATTTCAATTCAAAATATATATTTATTATTTATTAAAAATTACTCTGTTAGCAGCGAGGCAGTAAAAGCAAAACAAGATCAATAATTATTAAAATTTAAACAGAACCAAAAAAATGCGTATCAATATTTTAATAAAGCTTACGCATATTACATATAAATATTTTATATATATTTATATTTCATAAAGTTTATATCATGTGTATGTGGGGAAGGGCATTAAAGATTCCCCACACATGCTTTCTAAAGTAACACATCAGTGTAGGTTTTTTAAATAAGATATGCTTTAAAGTTAAGTGCAATTAAACTTGGAATCTTATTTTTAAACAATTGTTATTAAATTTGACTAACAATGACCTATATATTACTTGTGAATTTGGATTAATTAACCACCTTATAATATAATAATATAACATTCATACAAATTTTGTACATAAAAACTATCTGTATAAAAATTTAATTATATTACTTTTTTATAGGTCACACAAGTTGAGGTGGAAACGGATAGAGAATAATTTAATTTTACCTTTAAACTTCAATCTTTATCAAAGACCGAGACGTCAAGACTGGGATGGTGAGTTCGTTGAGACTGGAATGTTCTATTTTTCAAATAAACAATTAGTAAAGCAAAACTGTTTACAAAACTATAGGTAAGATACAGACGTATAAACCTAATATGTAGTTAACAAATGTTTAAATTTTTTTACACATTTAGGTGTGCTATTGTAGAAATTAATGCCAAAGACTCGATTGAGATTGACAGTTTGTATGATTTAAAATTGGTACAATATATGCTTGAAATGAATTTCTAAAACGAATCAGTTCATGTATATAAATAATATAATTTACCGTGTTTAATTTAAATTATATTATGTCCATAAACACATTTTAATTAAATGCTTAAAATTCTAATTTCTTATTTAAAATAATAAAAAATTATAATTATACAGTATTTAAATAAAACATATTTGGATGTAAGTAACATTAACTTTTTCTAAAGAAAATTTTATTTTTGTTTCAAAATTAATATATGTTTGAATGTAAACTATGAAATACCGTCCCACAAGCTGGATATAATATAACTTATGAAGCAAAAATTTAGTGGCTTAAGTGAAAGCACCGGTTTTGGGACACATCAGGACATAAAAATATTTAAAATGATTTAAATCGATTTTAAGGATATGCATGGGTTATGTTAGCAAAAAAAATATTATTCATTAAGAGACAGTTCCTTATTTATTAGTTTAAATTAATTTAGCACGCATTTTACTTAATCCTGAAAAAAAATAAATAATAATTAGGTTTTTGAGATGTCGATTAAAAAGCTAACAATTTCGAAATTATTACGATCCAAATGTATCTTTGTTCAAATTTCTTTGAACATGCTTTTTCATTTTCATTTTTATTTTCTATAAAATTTTATTATGTTTTAACATAAATAAATTCTAGGTGCGCATGTGTATATTAGATTTTTACGTTTGCGCACAAACAACCCTAAGAGATAAAGAAACATTCTCAAAATTCTTATCATATAGGAAAAACACTCACGTACGCATATGTTCTAGTTTAGTTTCAGATTTTTTAATGTACCAAACACTCCTTTGCAAGCCAATGCTTGTAAAACTATACTGAACCATGCTCACGTCTGAAAATTTTTGCAAACATTCGTTCGAAACAAAAATGTATGAGAATTTATTGCAACGCCAAAACAAGACGAATAATCTCTGAAGTTCAAGCATGGTTGTCCACATATTAAGGGTTTTAGGGGTTGAACTGCGAGAGCCTTCTATATGCTAGCTACAGTGTTGTGAGGTGTTCGGCCCTCCTCTTAAGATCATCTGCTTAATTATATTTTTTATTTTAGGCTCCCTTTTTATTACTCAAAGGTGTTAGGGCCTAAATGTTCTTCTATGCCCCAGTTTAGTCACGATTAAACTATGTAAAACTACAAAAATATCAGAAATAGAAAACCACTAATTATCTTCTTTAGGTGTTAAGAGAAAATGGCCTCGTAATCCACGCCTACATATGATTCAATGGCTTACTAATTTTCCTGAAACCCCACATTTAAATCTGTAAAATAGTTTTACATTACATCCTTTCTATTCATTTCAAATTAAAATACTTTTTTTAAATCTCGTTTAGCAATTCATGTTTACAAAATTAAATTTTATTTATAAAAATTTTAATAAAAAAATCTATTATTATTTAAATATTTACATGAAAAAAATATTTGCCAAAAAGATATCTACCTATAATGACCTAACATACTGATATTACATTTTAAATTAATATTTTTTAACGCATATAAATCCTAAAATTATATAGTGTTTAGCAAAATAAAAAGAAAAAAATAATAAATAAGCGAAGTAAGAATCAATCATACCAAAAGAGAGATCAATCAAACGAGTATTGTTAACATATCATTGTCTTATATTTTGCTCTGTTTAGTTATTAATAGAAATTTCGATACATTTGTTTTATTGTACAGTTTAATTCATAATTATCTAGGTTAAATTTTAATAACTCTATCAAATTTATTGCGTATATTAATATATGTTTAGCATAGAAATAATAAAATTTAACATTTTAGTTTAGGATTTATGTTATTTGTCTCATATTTTTATTGATTTTTGCTTTCTTCAAATAAAAAAAATAAATTAGTATCGAACTTACCACATCATACTTGTGTTAATCTGGTGAAGGCCTCCAACAGGAACTAGACAATGTTTAGGTTACTTAGAAAATTTTCGTTGAATATTTTTGTATCATATTATTATTATTATTATTATTATTATTATTATTATTATTATTATTATTATTATTATTATCATTATTATTATTATTATTATTATTATTATTATTATTATTATTTTTGCCAAAGCATTAGTATATTTAGATAATATGTTAGGTTTATGTATAAAAATAAAGTTTTATTAGCATTTCCTTGATAATTTGTAATATTAAACAGGATTAATACATGTATATTTCAGAAAAGCTTGATTATAAATTTAGCATAACATTTTTAAATATTTAGTTTATGATAAATATAAATATAGGTTTACTTTAGAATACATTTATATAAAATATTTACTTAAGTTAACCAGACAGACATATTAGAGAGAGATTTAAAAAAATTCGGAAAGTTTTTTGATTAGTTTTATAAACTTTAGTAGTAAAATAAAATGATATATTGAAAATTTATTTACATAATTTTATATTGATATATACATTTATATTTTCCTGATTTAAAGTTTGAATAGGTAAGTCCATCTTTTATTTAATTTTTATACTGTAAGAATGAATATTGTTTTTTGGTAGTGTTAGATAAGATTATAAAAAATAGTTAGGTTTACATTCATTAAGGTAGTTTCAAGTTATTACGAGAATAGTTTTAAATAAATGGCAAATATTCGCAATACGAGATTTAACTGCTTATTTTTGACCATGTTAACTGACACAGCAGGTGGGCTGTGATCCTGGCAAAATGGGTTATAATAGCATGTATATGCCACGTGACTTGGGACAGATTCCTGATGGATATAAGGAACAAATTTATTCCTCAAAATTCGTCAAAAGATAAAAATATTATTATTACTATTATTTGTAGTCGATTATTCAACTTTAGCTTTTAATCTCATGTATTGGTATCACGTTTTTCTTCACTTTAATTTATTAATAATCACTTTGTTAAATCTTAATATTATAGTTTCAAATATTCAAAATCAAAAGAGCTGATCGTCAAGGGTTTAATCGCCATTAAACCTGGTTTTGCGACTTAATATTTACCTATACATTCTCAAGTACCAGAAAAATCTTAACGAAAGTGGTGCAAAAAAAGATATTGAAATATTTATTTTATATATGGTGTGTTTTTCGACGAAAATGTTTATTCATCAAAATTTTATGGCAGTTTCCCTTATTATTTTTAGTTTTAGTTTTACCTTACGGTATTTTATATTAATAAAAATTTCAATACTTTAGTTAGCAAAAATGATTTTTTTATTCTTGTATTATGCAAATTAAATTATATTTTTATTTACTTATTTTGTTTTCCATTTCATCAATTTGATTAATTTTAGATATGTATTATTTTAGATATGTATTAAATATTTCTTTGCAAGAATTAAAATTGCCTTAAACAAAAGCTCTTTAAATATTACCATTATGTAATTTCTTTAATTATTAAATATGAAAATTATTCAATTCATTATTATTTCATAAATAATAAAGTCCAGACTTAAGCCATTATTATTTTACTACGATTTCATTCATAAAAATTTTTAAACTATGTAAAATTAAATGTATATAAAAGAATAAAAATGTAAATAAGAATACATAATCATAAAAACTTTCATTGATTAAAAGTTAGGAATATATGAATGATATTACAAGCTAGCTAAAAAAGAAAAATCATATACAGATAAATTAATACTCTGGTATAAAAGTTTGAAGGTTGCTTTTCCTTTGCTTGTTTGTTATCCAACCTATAGAAGGTAAGATGCAATATACTGTGTTAAGTTGCGAAAAATAATGATCGTTATCGTTATTCATATTTTAGCACTTGGATAAACCTAATGACTGGATATTGTTAATTAAATACTCTGAAGTGATCGCAAAAGAATAACACCAGATGGAAATTGGATTTTCATTCATATGTGCGTATTAAGAGGTATCTAAGACATCTAGACACATTTTTTAGTCACTTTAACCCCTTAAGAAGCCGAGATTGATTATGACAAATGTGATAACAATGACTTAATCTTAGAAGTTTACAATAGTGACGAGTTCTACTGTAGACCAAATTCGAAAGAAAAAGCAACATAAAATAAAAAAATAAATAAATGAATAAAAAAATTATCTACATATCGATAACGACCATTATAATTTGATTAATATAGATTTTTAATTCTATATTAATCATTTACCGAGTGAGATGTAATTTACTCCAACGCCTCAATTTTTTTATGCAATTAAATAGATAAAGTGTTTGTATTCTATGTATAAGTTTACAATCTATATTCAGTTTATCAAATATAATTGTGCAATTATAAAAATGTGAAAAAATTTAATTTAGTAAAAAAATCCAACTAACATTTTTTAATTATCAATTTTTTTCTGTACATATTTCGTTGTTTATGATTATTAAACGCCAAGATTTTATTTTTTAAATACAACAACAATACAAGAAGAAATTTAATAACTTTGAAAAAGTCAATATTTGTAAAAATTTTGACAACATTAAAAATATGGAATTTTTCTTCGATTTTTTTAAGATATTTTTCATTTTTAAATGTAATGTAATTTTTAAGGAATAAAAAAGTGTTCATTGTAAAGTTAATGTTACTAGTCATTAGTGACCATGATATTTGCATGTAAAAAGTGATTAAAAGGCAAATTTAAATATATTGAAACATTTTAATTGTTCGTTCGTTAAGGAAAATGATTTTATGTGATATTCCTCATTCAGTATTATATACAGTACCATATCTCATAACGAAAATTAAAAAACCCCAAATTAGATACTAGTTTAAGCACTTTTACAAATTTGGTTTAAAAATGTATATTTGAAAATTATGATATAAGATTACGGTTGTTTCTCTAGCCAATAGTGTTAAACGTTTGAGATTTTGTAACACACTTAAAATAGTTTCATTGGAAACGGTTAACCTATAGTCCTTCTTCGCTTGAACAGGTGATCCTCTAATAGTTATAATCAACATACAATAATACATTAAAAAGTACATAAAAGTAAAAAATTGTACTTTATGCATAAAAGAAGAACTACAAAAAAATCATGTTTTTGACACTTCATAGATGTAAACAGGATCAGCCACGAAATGTTTACAGAAATATGTATAATTAAAGAATTTTTAGTTGGAATTCATTAATGATGTTAAATTTTATCACATTTTTTATAATTGTAAAGATATATTTGACAAACTGTATAAAAAAATAAATCTGTATTTGTTTGGGACTTATAAGCAGCTAAACTACTGGACCGATTTTACTAAAATTTTAACCAAATGATCCTAGTATGTTTTAAAGTAGCATATGCTATAAAAAATTTTGGGTAGGATCATGGGAGGGGTACTCCAATACAAAGAAAATATTATTGAACTATTAGAGAGAATTTTCTAAAATATTATCCCATTCACTTTCTCGATGCCCAATACAATAACAGTATTAACTATCGAATGTATAAAGAGCTTTTACCACGAGAATTTTAAAATTTAGTAAAATTTCTCAAGGCACAGTTTTACTGCACAAAATCTAGGACGGATGGAATCAGGTTTAGTGGTAGCCCCCATAAAGAGCGAAACAATGATTCTCAAGAAAGAATATTAATTGACAAATATTTAAGTACTTTAACAATTATATCTATGAAATAGATTTTTTGTCCGAAATACTTTATACAAATAGGTTGATAATGACATGACGAATGTCGGCGTACATTAAGATTTAACTAATTATTTATTTAGAACAAATATTTCTAGATATAAGTTTGAAAATAAATATAATGTTTTAAGTAATTCTGCGGCTTTTCAGGCTTAAAAGATTTATTTATTGGAGTCCAGCTCTTTAAGCTACCACGAGTAATAAATAGTACAAATTACTTCTGAACAAATTTAACACGAGCGCTGTTAACTTTGTAATAAGGATCCCAAATGACGGAACAATACTCTAAATTAATAGATTCTCCCTATATAAGTCGCCAGGACTAGACAGTATTCTGCCAAAGATGTTGCAGAGTGCCAAATTATTCATCATATTCCGACTTGAAAAGATCTGCACGCTTTGCCTTTCTCACGGCTACGTTCCTGGGAACTGGAGAAAGGTTAAAGTCGCCACTATTCCAAAAATTGCAGAAGTAATGAGAATGCGAAATGCTTTATACCTATAAGTCTGTCTTCCTATTGAAGACACTTGAGAGATTTATTGATGCGCACATAAGGCTGAGACTGGAGGGCACCAATCTGCACTACACGAAGTGGTGAGGGTAATAGAAAGATCTCGATTATACGAACAATATAACATGGCTGCCTTTCTGGACGTCGAAGAAGCTTTTAATTAAGCAACCACGATTGCAATTCATAATGGTCTAGCCAATCCAGATGTTAAAGGGTATATCAACGACTGGTTGGTGATTATGCTGAATTCAAGAATGGTCACGTCAAGTTTAGGTAACAGCAATTCGTCAAAGCTAGTAGGAAGAGGTACTCCTCAGGGTGGCGTTATCTCTCCTCTACTCTGGCTTATCGTTGTTAACTCTATTTTTGTATATTTGGTCAACAAGATGATAAAGGTCGTAGCTTATGCGGACAATGTTCTGATGTTGGTGTTAGTCCAGTAGAAGTTTAGAAAGGATGGGTACTTAGTACTGGTTGAAATTATTGCTATTTGCATGGCTAGATGTGTCTAGGCTGCTTTCAGTAATCACGGGTCACTGTGTGCTAGGAAGCATGCAAGCCTTGGCGATCAAAAGAAATAGATTCCTGGGCAACTACACACTGGACTCTCTTTGTGAGGTATCACTGGTCAAATTGAATGACCTTAGATACCTTACAAAGATGGGATGAGTCTAGTACTTCTAACTAGTGGGAAACATACACTAAGTACCATTGTCTTAAGTGTTGCATGGTCATGTCAAAACGGAGTTATTCTTGGCAGCTCTTAAGCTTATTGAACTACCATAGAAACCCAACCTTTACTTCAATATTTGTCGAACTAGAGACGTAAAAAGTTTTTAATCAGATTATAATCAATTAATTCTTTTCCCCATCGTTAATAAAAGCTAGCCTTACATGTTCATATATAAATATGTTGAGTTAAAGTATGTTTAGAATCGAACAGCAAACCAAGGTCCAAAAATTCGGATAATGTCTCCACTTCATATCCGTTTATGTAGAAGCAACCATTGGTTCCAACTCTTCTGCAAAAATCCATATGTTGGCATTTTTAAGGTTGAGGTCCATTAAATTAATTTTACACCAAGTAAAAGTGTTGTTCAAGATTTCATTTAAAAGTAGTTGATTTTGTTAATTTATGGAAGTAAGAAAAAGATTAACGTCATCACCATACATTAATATTATTGCAGTGTTTGGTTAAGGATACGAGATCATTTTTAAATTCAATAAATGACATTGTTCCAATGTGGCTACCTTGCGGTCCTCCGAATCTAACATATAATTTTCTAGATATTGTTTTGTGAAAATAAGTTCATTGCTGTCTTTTTATCAAGTACGATTTAATCCAGTTTAAGGTTCTATTAGAAATTCCCATTAAATGTTGTTTTTAAGTATGGTTTTTTAAATAAATGCTTTGCTAATATCTGTATATATGAAATCAGTGAAATTTTGATTGCCAAATTTGCATTGGCAAACTCATAGCTTATGTGAGATGAAAGATGTAGTAAGTTAGTTGCAGTTGGAAGCCTTTTTAGAAAACCATATTGACATAAAGACAGTAGTGGTGATATCTGGTGATATAGAGACTCATTTATACATTGTTAATAAAGTTTCGGTATTGCGCTTAATTTGGTTATTCCTCTAAAATAACGTATGAAAGATTTGTAACCAGATTTGCATATTGGAATAATAAACGACTCTTTCCATATATAAAGAAATTGGCCAAGATTAATGGATGCGTTAAATAGTATTGCGAGGATTGAGGAAAATTCAATACTTATTGCTATTAGTCATATCCAATTGATTTTTTCTTAGAATTCTAGATTGTTTAAATTTCTTGTACTGCTTGTTTTTTAAGGTTTCTATCCTCGATAAATTTTTAGTAAGTAGGAATATACATACATGTTATGAATTCCAATGGTTATACGATCCATGTTCTGAAAAATGTGTTACTTTCTCTAGAAACAGTGTTACTGGCTAAGTAGGTTCTGTGACAGAGATAGACTCCACTAGAAGCAAATATTAATCATTGATCAGTAGCAGTTTCACTTACAAAATCAAGAAACAGTTTTACTTACAGAATGTATAAGCATATGACTTGGAGAGATAGGCCACTTACAATGCAAAAATTTATTTTACATAATCTGTACAACTAAAAAATGTATTATAATTCAAAAAAGATATAAACAAATATTTTTCATTTGAATTATATAATAAAAATACAATTAATACAAGAAAACGCTGTCAATGGATGCCAAATGAAATTTATCTGCTCGTATAACACAATTTGCAATATTCGTTATTTTGAACAAAATCTATTTTATTTTTCGAAATTTTTAAAATTGTATCTTAAGTTTAATTGGATACTTTAGAGAAACTCAGTTTTAAGTTAAACTATACTTAACTAAAAATGTTAGTAATCTACGATGAAAAACCTAATTCTGCTCGATCATTATTTATTAAACATAGAAAGGTTAACATGCTACATATTAGAATATCGGGAATTATGTCTACTTTTCAAAAATAGATTTCAAATAATAAAATTCATTGCGTACTCTTTACTGAAAAGTGCGGTGGAAGTAATAGTTATTTTTTTTTCAATAAATTTTTTATTGCATGAAAATTTAATCAGTATTCAACAAAATTTAAAAAAAATTTATGTTATAAAATAAAAATAAACATTTTAATTGGTGACCTCGAAATTTTGCTAAAAACTTGTAAATATGATATACAAATCGTTGCGTTCTTCTTGGTGAAATGAAAAATCTTGCAAATGGCGGTGTTACCGATGATTTTTTACGAACAATGTGGTTAGAACGTTTACCAGCACAAACACAAGCTTTTCTAGCAACAACATCTGAGCCTCTGACAATATTGTTAAAATGACTGATACAATTGGTAATATACAAGTTTCATGTAGTTCAAATGTGTCTGAAATGACCAATTACCTTCTGACATTAAAGCACAGGTTTAAAACATTAACATTGCACTTCGTTATTTTAAAATTCTAGAAGAAGTAGATCAAGAGATTCACCTGGAAGTTCGAGTCGCAACTCATCTTCAGGTCGAATTTATTACTATCATCGAAGATTTAAAAATAATGCCCGCAAATGTCATGTTCCATGTTCGTTTGTGAGTATTTCATAGGGAAACTTAGAGCGCGGTCACTAAATACAAATAGTGACCGGGGAAATGAACCCTTTTATGTATGATAGATCTGTTGGAAAAAATTTTCAGAGTCCATTTCCAAGACATTGTCAAATATAAACTTTTTGCTGTTCTTATTGTCATCGTTTGTAGTTTGAAAAATGTTTCATTGGAAATTTGTGGTTGCTGACGTTTTTTATCCAATAATTGTGGCTGATTTTTTAAAACATACCAAAGTATTATTTTTGATATCCAAAATACTTAAATTATTGATTTAACAACCGGTTTATCTCAACACCATTTGAACCATTTTTTTAAAGTATCCACCAATAACCAATTTTTCTACTGCTGTTGGATAAAAACTGAAACATAAGTTCATCCGGTAACATCAGGGCTTCGACGGCTTCCGCCAGACAAGCTTGAAATCTCAAAGCGTTAGTTTAATTTCATTATAGAACAGGGAATTTGTAAGGATTACCGTAGGTCAAACTAAACCCGATAAATATTCTACACCACATTTTTATGATTTCACTCATGGTTTTCATGGTAAACGTATCTTTTCGATCCTTGATCTGGTAAGAGATTAAATACTCTTAGCTGAATATGACGTTCAAAAAACTGCAATTACCACTCCTTTCGATCCTTTTTAGTTCAACTTTATGACATTTGGATTGTGTAATGTTGGTCAAACCTTCCAGCGATTTATTCATGAAGTTGCTTTCCTTACATAGACGATATACTGATCGCATTAGAAGAAAAAGAATTACATATTGAAGAAGAAGTCGTCATTAATATCGACAAACGTATTTTGGGTCAGCCTGCTGTAAATTTTCTTGATCATCGAGTTAAAGAAAACGGTATTAAACCACTTCCTGAAAAGATCTCAGCAATTGTAAAAAACGGTAAAAAAATTCGTCGCTTAGTGGCAATGTTAAATTTTTATAGAAGATTTATACCTTAATCCAAATACCTTTATTGGCTTATCAAAACAGCAATAAGAAAAACTATGAGAATTCAATTTTCTCAATTTTCTACCGATATTCGCCACATAAAAGGTATCGACGAACTGGCAGCAAATACACTTTCTCGTATTGAAACAATAGCTTAAACATTTAATATTGATAATAACAATTCGCTAAAGATCAAGCAAATGATCCTAAACTATAACAATTTCTGTCAAATCCAAAATCTACCTATTTAGTTTTAAACGCTTTTAATACAAAATTTCATCCTTTGTATTGTGATACGTCAACTGTAAATAGACTCTTATTTCCAAAAAAAAGGAAAAAAAACAAAGGTAACAAGTTTATGATGCATTCCATGATTTAGCTCATAATGGATTTATGCCGACTTATAAACCAATTCGGAAAAGATTTGTGTGGCCAAGAATGGGTAAAGATATAAAATCTTTGATACAAACTTGTATTACTTACCAACGAACAAAAGTTTCCCGACATACACGCAGTGAATTGAGTTCATATCCAACACCTCAAGGACGATTCTGTCATATAAATATAGATCTTATTGGACCGTTTCTATCTTGCAAAGGTTTCACTTATCTATTAACATGTGAAACCTAACTTACCCGTTAGACCCATGGAAAAATGTAAAGCAACAGTAGAGGCTGAAGCCTCCTACAAAGGATGAATAGTCAGATTTCGTGTTCCCAAAAAATATCTACCGAGCAAGGAAGACAATATCTGCAAATGATATGATCGAAAGATGGCAAAGGTGTATCAAAACAGCTTTAATGTATCACAATTCCTCCAATTGGTATGATGCTTTACCAACTGTACTCCTAGGTCTTCGACAAAGTTTTATTGAAAGCTTCAAATGTTGACCATCAGAACTGGTTTATGGCACTACACTTCTTTTACCAGGAGATTATTTTATTTATTTATCTGATAACCCTCCATCAATAAATTTGTACAATCTCTCAAAAACAAAATGAATCCGTTAAACTAGTCCAACCAATACACAAAACAAATCGTACAGTCTTTGTGTTCCAAGATTTTCAAAACTATTATATCAATTGATGAGATTAAAACAAGCCTATATTTTTAATAGCAATAAATTTTGCATTGCATAAAAATTTTTCAGTATTCAATAAAAAAACTTTAATTTATAATTAAAAAAGAATTCAAGAAGCGTGTTAATAGAATTTAATAATAATGAACAAAAATTGCGATTCTAGTTAAGATTTGCGCTAAGACATACAGATTGTCAAATATATCTATGCAATCATAAAAAAAAAAAAAATGTTAACTTTGTTAATGAATTCAAACTATAAATATCCATTTTTTGTACACATTTCGTTTTTGTACCTATTTACGCCAAAACTTTTTAAATAGACGGACAGTTTTCAAAAATAACATTGTAAGAAAAAATTTACTCATTTTAAAAGGTATCAAATAATTATTTGCAAAAATTATGAAAATATTGAAAATATGCATTTTTTTAGCGATTTTTTTAATGTAATTTTAAAAGAATATAAAGTGTATCTTGTAAAAATAATGTTCTTAAAGTCGCTAGTAACCTCATAATTTTATATGTAAAGTCTTTAATAGGAAAAATTCAAAAAAATTTCAAATGTTCCAATTAGAACTATTATAAGCGAAAATTCCTTAAGGAAATAAGGAAACATAAAAGATTGTATATTATACCATAACCAATACTAAAAATGAATAAATACCTTGGAAAACAAACGTACTCTTCTATCATAATATTGAAAATAAATTAAAAAAAAAACACAATTACAGTTTCAAAAGAGCACTGTAAGTTTTCTGAAAAAAACCTAAAAGAACATTAATATCAAATCCAACTCCCAAAGTGTAGTTTCATGTTTTTTTTTTTTTTTTTTTTTTTTTTTTTTTGAAAAATTTCGTCTGAGCATTTTACAGTAAGTGCGAAATATTTTCATTGTTGTAACAAATTTGAGTTGGATTCTAATGATACTTCTTACCCATAGTAATTTTTTAGCCAGTTTTCACACTGTTACCTATTTCATCTTGCCTGTGGGTAATTTAACTCGGGTCTTACTTCATTTTTATCTTGGTATATATAAGGGTGGGTCGGAAAAAAGTTGTGTCAATCCCCCCATAGAATGAAAAAATTAATGCTGTTTTCAGAAATGCAAAAATTATTTTTTGACACTCATCAAATACGGGCCTTTATGTATATAGCGCCAGCATTCAAGTACGATAGCTGCATTTTAGGATGTAACAAAAATAAATATCTCTATAGAAATTGGTATTTTTAAACGAACCGAATTATACTCCCCAAAGATTGTTAACTCAGCTATAGCTGTACCATCCATAAGTTTTTCCTTAGGTAAAACTACTCGATACCACCTAAATGTTGCTGTCCTTGTGTGAGTGATGGAGCAAAAAATTATGTTGAGTGCTCCGCTCAAATTTATAACATGATTTTTCTGCAAAGCTAATAAAAAATGCTTTAATATACCTTAATTCGAAACATGATTTTGTAGGCATAAATAACGGGTGCAGATACCGTAGATACATAGATGATAAAATTTCGTCACGAATAAAACAATATAACAAAATAAGACTATTATATTATAATCCGAACATTTATTGCTTACTTAAACTAGAATAAAAATTAATGTGTTTGAGGATCACATTGTAATAATCGTACAATTGATGGATCGCTTTTTGCTCCCTCTATAAATTCTTCAAGGCTTAATCTTCCATCCTTATTGCGATCCATTTGCCTAAATATTTTATCAGTTCTTTTTTCGGGTGTACTTTCGTCTTCAGGCATTTTCATGACTGATCCAACCATTTTATATATAGCCTGAAATGAAAAAAAAAAAAAAAGTAAATTGAATAAAATTTTAAAATTATTTATCAGTTATATTATACTGAATATATATATATATATATATATATATATATATATATATATATATATATATATATATATATATATATATATATATATATATATATATATATATATATATATATATATATATATATATATATATATATATATATATATATATATATATATATATATATATATATATATATATATATATATATATATATATATATATATATATATATATATATATATATATATATATATATATATATATATATATATATATATATATATATATATATATATATATATATATATATATATATATATATATATATATATATATATATATATTATATATTATATATTATATATTATATATTATTATTATAATATATAATATATAATATATAATATAGTTTTTAAGATTTAGTTTAAGGAAGTCTTATCACTGCATGAACACCTTTCGTTACTTTATATACTAAATTGTAGTTTTTAAACTCTGCTTTAAGAAAGTCATATCCTATAATAGGTTTGTTTAGTTCTGCTACTATATAGAATTAACAATTTTTATTATTTTCCTAAATATTCCATATATTTTATTTTTTTAGTCCTCTTTATCCACCAGATATGTACACCACCCTAATACAAATACATTAGTACGTTAGCATTATAAGTTCTCAAGAAGTCCTATGACTTTTTGTTGTCTATCATACATATGCATAGGCATATGCTTTAAGACATTCCTTTGAAGGACATGTGAGGATATTTTATTAGTTTTTTTTTTTAAATTTTGTAAATGTAAAATGAGCAAAAAATGTTCGTTTGCATGTTTGTTTGTTTATTTTTTGCACAAACTATTTATTTATATTTGTACAACATTCTAATCACAATGTTACAATTTAAAATAAGTTCTTAAAAGAGTATGTATTTTTTATACTAATTCAGATATTACGGCACATTACGTATACTTAATGTTTAATTTTTGTAAATATAACTCATACGTTTCTGGGACTTATAGACAGGATCGGAGAGAGATACCCCCATTCAAAGGAAATATTGATTGCTAAATATCTAAAGAACTGTTAAAGAGTTTTAAAATCAGTTCCCAATCACTTTCTCAAGGAAATGTTTAACCGGACAAAATGTAGAACGAATAAAATCAGGGGGAGAAGAAGCCTCATACAAATCAAATGTTCTAAGGAACAATTAAAGTAAGAATATTAAGATTTCATTCAACTTTAAAGGCTTTACGATTTTAGAGCAAATGTTAAAAATTTAGAAAAATTCCAGCGAGTCTCAACTTGTTTTTTCTTTTTTTATAAAAAAAAAATATTTAAAAAATAAATAGCGTAGACACTGCTTTAGCAAAAAGTTTCAAGGTTTTTATTTATTAAATCTGCCTCTTTGAGACCTCACAATAAAAACATACATACATCATAAAGGCCAAATTTAAATTTTCTTATCTAAAAAAAAACATTAATATGTTATTGAATCTGTCTGCACATCCCTTAAACGTCTGGCAAGCGGTTTAGCATGTGCCTCTAGGTTATAGGCCGTAGAATTTTGAGTTGTATCCTCAGTATTTTTATTTGGATATGATATGATACTTTCTAAAATGGTTTATTCAGGATGACTTAATTCTCAAAGATTAATTCCGAATAAAAGTTAATGAAACTGGTTATATCCAACACCACCACTGGTGGTTGGGGTATAATGCGTTTGTGCTTAAGTTTATAACGTACAGATTTAACAATGTCCGTCCTTCTGGCTGGCTGCCCAGGTAAATTTGTAAACAATATTCAGCATTTTTTTTTTTTTTTTTTGAGATACGTCAATGAAACTTTCAATATGTCATTATTTTGGTCCAAGGACGATGCCTTTTAAAACTGGTGATGATGGGTCTCATATTTCTCCTAGTCTTCATACAAATATTCCTTCCGGAATGGGTTTTAAGGTCATAAAATTCCTGAATATAAATGTGTCAAATTATACGAGGATAATTTCTCATAGGTCCCATATAATTCCCCTTAAAAATAACACGAAGGGCTATAGTCTCATCTATATGCAAGTATTTTGATAAGAAGTGGTAAAATTAGGATAAATATAAGCAAATTTTAAAGCGCACAAATCATATACATTAGTATCATAATATATTGCACTCCTTTGCAGAAATACGAGGGTCGATCATTAATTTTTGATTGCTATCATTAATAACCAATAATGTGATGTAAAGTATTAATAGTCGGGTTTAACGGACTATAACTTTTACTTGTTTTTTTTTATGGCGACGCCCTGCAAATTGGTCTATCCAAATGAATTCTTAGGTATGTAACATAATAACTCTGTGGAATGTTAACAATTTAAGACAAACTTGGGGACAGTTTTCTCTTCTAAGTGCGAAGCTGACGTTTTAACTTTTTAGTTTAATTGCTTTAATTCTCAAATTTTTGATGAGATTATGAACATGTTTGAAACAGTTTGGAAAACATAAAAGTATAGAAATTTATTAGATTATACTAGATTATATTTACAAACAGACGTTCTCCTCTCTTTACCGATATTTTCAAAAATTTTCGAAATATATGTATTTACATACCATGTCAATATTAAATTTTAATCCCACTTAATGTTGAATTATATAATTAGAAAACTATTTATATGAAAGAAGTAAAAATGTCTAAAGATGTTAAAAAGTAATGTATTCAAGATTCAACAATAAATGACTACAAAAGCAAATTATTTGAGGAAAAATAATTTTTGATAGATCAAAATTACATAAAGTTGCTTTGAGTAGCGCAAATGATATAACATCTACATATCAAAAAAAAAATACCTCTCCTCGGGGACATTTTGGACTTAAATGTGACTTTGATAATTCTTAAATGGATTTCTTGAACACTGAGAGTGAGTATAAAGAATGAAGAAATTTATGTTATATATTTAATAATCAATATCTATATAAATTTCCTTTTATTTAAAGTTTAAATGTATTTGGAAATATTAAAAAAACAATAATAAATAATTTAATAGTATGTGGTTTTCAATAAACTATTTCATTAACTCTTGATTAATATAATACCATACCAAATGAAGAAATTTATGTTATATATTTAATAATCAATATCTATATAAATTTCCTTTTATTTAAAGTTTAAATGTATTTGGAAATATTAAAAAAAACAATAATAAATAATTTAATAGTATGTGGTTTTCAATAAACTATTTCATTAACTCTTGATTAATATAATACCATTTGTTATTATCTTTTAGTGGGTGATCTATACATTGGTAATGTTTTCGATCAGAAATCAAAATCAGAATTTTTCATTTTGAATTTACCGTATGTTAATGGATTAAGAATTATTAATATAGTTAAATTATTTAATATTGTCTTAAATTTTTTTCAATAATCCATTTAAAATGTAAGAAATAGCAATTAATAAAAATTATCCTTTTTAAATTAGATTCTTCCCTGTTAGTTTCATTGAGATTTCTGGTAAATGAACGTTTCTAATTGTATTTTTATACAGTCATCTTCAATCGAAGAAAAATTTTCACGGCTGTAATCGTCGTTTTCAATGTGTAGATAATTTTTATTTCTTCTTTTCATTCTTGTTTTTTTTATTCTCTTTTGAATTTTGTCTACTGTAGAACTCGTTACTATTGCCAGCTTCTAAAATCAAATCATTGTTCAATCACACTTTTTATACCGAATGTAATTGCATTTGATATTATCAATTGTCATTAATGTTCCGCATCTTAAAGGGTTAAAGAGACGTAGAAGTTGTGTACAAATGCCTTAGGTAACTCTTAATACGCACATATGAATGAAAATTAAATTTACATCTGGTGTTATTGGTTTTTGGATCACTTCAGAGATATTTTATTAACAATATCCAGTCTTTAGGTTTATCCAAGTGCTAAAATGTGAATTATGATAACAGGACAACATTATTTCTTCGCAACTTAACTTACTTTCTGTATTTTGAATAACAAACAGAGAGTCAAGAGTATCTATTAATTTGTATACAACTTTGTTTTGTAGCTAGCTTGTAATATCAATTATATTTTCTAAATTTTAATCAAGGGAATTTCTTTTACGCTCATTTATTGATGTTGTTTTTCTAATTGCAAAGTAATATTTGAAAATGTATGTTAATAATACATATATAAAATAAAATATAAAATAAATCTAATTGATGAAATAGAGAAAAAGAAGAAAAAATATTTCTTTTTTTGCATTTTGTTTAATTAATATAAAAGATCGTAAAGTAAAACTAAAACAAGTAATAATAAGTGTAACTCTCATAATACTTTGATAAATAAACATTTTCGTCAAAATATATACCTTACGTAAAAGAAATATTTTATTACTTTTTATTGCAACATTTAAAGAAAGATTTTTCTAGTACTTTAGAATGTAGGCGTGGGTTACGACGCCATTCTCTCTTAACACCTAAAAGAGATCATTAGTGCTTTTCTATTTCTGATATCTTTGTAGTTTTATACAATTAGATGGTGACTAGACTGGGGCATAGAAGAACATTTAGTCATACATGCCCTCACATCATTAAGTAATAATAAGTATGAATGATATATTCGACTAAGTCGAATCTTAAATACCCTCCACCAAATTACACCAAAAACTTATTCGCTCATTAGCTTAAAGGCCGATTACGGAAAAAGCACCTATAAAAACTATAGTGAAATATGGCAACATATTCTTGAAATTATCTACAAATATTGTTACCGAGTTTTTTTTACTAGATTTTTATGGCCCATTTTATTAAAAAAAAAGTAATGTTAAGGAAAAGAAATTAGATACCTATATGAGAGCTAAAGCAAAATATCGACCGGGATTGATCAAATTAATAATATATATTAAAGATAGTTAAAAAATAACTGTTGTTTGGGGTCTTATATGAGCGCTATAGCACAATATGGCCTGAGATTGTTCAAATCGAAAATATATATTTAATATAGAAAAACCATTGTGCCAAATTTCAATGGAATTGGTCTTTATTAAAATCTTTTATAAGCTCAAATACGTTTTCCGGAAGGTGGCGATATCAAAATATGGACCGCTTGTTTGTTTTTCAGGAAAGCTAGAAAATTAATTGTGTCGAATTTTATTACAAATTGTACTTCTTTAACAGTTTTATAACCTCAACCTCGTTTTTCGTAAAGGGGGGTTATATATGGCATGTTTTTCATATTTCAGCCTATAACTTTTTCTTTTGGTTCGATGAAAAATATATAACAGTATAAAATAGTTGACTTTTGGTTAGATTTTGATGATTTTTGCTACGATAATGAAAAATATATAACAGTATAAAATAGTTGTATTTTGTTGGAAAAATTAAAACAGATCTTTTCCGAAATTTTGAAATTTTCACACATATCGATTTATAACTTTTTTGCTGATGAACCGATATAATTGGTTTTTAATTAGATACTGCTTAAGACAATAGCAAACAATGTGGCCAAATTTCATCGAATTCTAGGCATGAGAATGTTTCAAACATACAGAAATACATAGCTAAATCGACTCAGATTTTGATTTGATATGATTGCATAAAATCAGCTAGCTATGTCCGTCTGTTTTGGCGTTACACACGAAATGGCAATGTTGTAGTGGTGGAAAATTTTATTTCAAATGAACTCATGAGAAATTTTCAGATTTGAGCATGATTATAATTCAGCATTGTTTTACAAGTATTCATTCACTCTGAAGGAAAATAATTTATAAATATTTATTTTTAAGGTAAACTAAGTTAATGAAACTTATCGTATAACTTAAAGTAAATGGTAATAAGTATTCGCTGTACTATAACAATCATTCCTTTTAAAAATTATATAAAAAAATATTTCATTAAGTTTATTAAGTCAACATATTCATGAAATATTTATAAAAATACACAAGACACTTTTACAAATTTGTTGCCTATAATTTTAAATGAACACTATGTAGTTGGATTATCAGACATTTTATTATACTTGAACAACTACCAAACTTTAAAATTTTTGGAATAATATGTTACAAAGCATAAACTGACATATAAATTCATATTAATTTCCACATTTTAATTTATAATGATTTAATTTAGTTATTAATTGGGTACAATTTCCTGTACAGACAATAGAATTTAATTACAATAACGGTGGAATAATAAGAACTCGTGGGTATCAAGCAATTTTTAGACTCTGGAATTCATCATTTCGATAAAGGTAATAAAATTACAAAAAACTTTTTGACAGTGGTTATTTCTTAATATCTTTTGATTTAACACCAGACCATTATAACAATTCCAATTGTGAAATAATTTGAATAAAAGGCCGTTTTGAAAAACCAAATACATTATTAGTATACTGTTAATTTGATAATTATAATTCAAATGCTATAATCTCAATAAATATTATAAATACTTAAATTCAAATAATTATACAAAATAAAAATATAAAATTTTCCCACCTGTTGTAAAACTTTAATTCTATATATAGCTAACAGTGATCCATATTTTAAATCCGAACTGATTAGCTTTTACTTTCCTGAAAATAAACAAGCAGATTTTTTTGCTCTGCAAGTAAACTCCAATTAAACCATTTATTTCATTCTTAAAACATTTGTCCACTATCAAATGGGAATTTAAAGTTAAATGTTTTGTGGAATTTATTATTGTATTTTTATTGACTTAAGTTTAAAAATTTGTCTTCCTCCAACTTTTGTAAAACAGAATATCGTCAAAACCATCATACAATGCGGGGAACATTTATTGGTGATAGTGCTTAAATTTCTTTTATTTAAATTTTCTCCTTTGTTGAAGTAAGATTGAATGTAATATGATAGATTGTATTTATTTTTTCAATTGTAATAGTTTGGTGTATAATAAATAAATGATTATTTTTTTGCCTAATTCAAAGTTTAAAAGATCTTTACCATTTTCCAAATTTATATATCAGACATCTTTGTTATTTCTGGTTTATTATTTTTAATACAGATTTAATAATAATAACTAAGAATTTTATGGAATTTTGCTATTTTCCCAAGTGAAAAGTGATTGAGATTTCGCAGTAGACGTTTTTGAATTGGAGGCGATATCATTTTCATTGAATTCAAAAACATATAAACCATGTTTTGGTTTCTTCCTTAAAATAAGTTGTTCATTGTTAACTCCTTCTATTATTATATCAATCATTTATAATGAATATCAGCATTTGTAATTTTAGTTAATTCCATTTTTCGTTCTTATTTTTAAAAGTTTATTAAACTAAAAATTTAACTGCAGATGTCTTATTTAGATAATCCAATTTACCTAACTATACATAGAAGTAATACTCAAATGAGTAATTATAAACATGTTTAGATATATTTAGAAAGGTACACCTTTATTGTTTACGAAAATTTCGTAATTTAAAATTTTTGCTAATATATGCTACTAATCTTTTCAAGCCATATGGCTTAGCGGGTGTATAAATAATATTTATGTAATATGAATTTAATAAATAATAATAATAATAATAATAATAATAATAATAATAATAATAATAATAATAATAATAATAATAATAATAATAATAATAATAATAATAATATGATTAGTAATTTTATGTAAAACTAATAATCTAAAAAACCGAAAACTATTCCTTCATATACCAATTCATAAAACTGAATTTGTTAGAATGACAGAAAATGGCTTGCAAATAATAACACATACACTTGACTTATTTGGAATGTTTTCGTGTTAACTTTTGAACTGTTAGCGATATCTTAATGCATTTTCATAAAATTTAAGCAGATAGTTATTGTAGCAAACATTAAACAGACGCCTTAATTTCTGCGGTTTCTAGTTATCGTATGAATGTCATGCTTGAAGGTTGGCCACGGCTCATTGCAGGCAATGAACAGATTTTGCCGCGGTCAATAAATGCAGATATGGCACAACTGAGATCGGGATAGAGCAACAGGCTCCATCCTCAAGACATTAACTGGCAGTACTTGGGGCATGGATAAAGAAACCTTATTGGCCAGCGGCGAATTATGCTGCTAAGCGATACGCAGTGGAAAAATGTCCAAAGCTGTCAAAATGCAGCCTTAAGAACTATAATGGGCTGTATACAAATGTCCTCAATTCACCATCTACATGAGGAAACAAAGATCCTTCTAATAAAGGAAAATAATGAAATTCTAAGTAAGCAATTCCTACTAGGATGTCATCGGAGAAATCATCATAACTTCAATATTACACAATTGGAGTTACCGCAGAGGCATGTAAGAAACATAGCATACATAAATATGTGCAAGATTCTTTGGATCAGAATTCGTATATTATGACAACTTTAAACGACATTCACATAGACAAGTTACCGTATGAATGTCTCGCTTGGAGGCCGACGTCCGCTCTTTGCAGACAATGAACAGATTTTACGCGGTCAACAAGAGCGGTTCTGGAACAACTGGGATCGGGATGGAGCAACAGGCTCAATGCCTTTTGATCTCCCAAACCTATGTTTGGGACGGCACGCTTTATTTTGTAAATCTTTTACATGTAAGACTTCTTGCTTAGTGAATTTATATTTCATTACTATTTTTCTTGTATTTCTTAAAACAAGTTCAATTAACGGTATTTTTCATTTTGCACCCGTATTTTTGTTATCTATTATATACTTGATATTTCTTTTAATTTAGATTTTAATCCACCCCAAACTTTATTGTTTGCTTGATCATTTCTATACTCTTAATTTATTACTTGGTGGGAAATGTTTCATTTTAATTCTGCTTTAACTCTAATAATTATCAAAATTATATTTCTTTCAGCTTACTTAAATTAAATGAGATTTTTTCAGTATTATTTTCTTATTTTTTTAAATATCTTTGTAATTTTTTTGTATGATTAGAATTATATAATTTATATACTTTGTTAAAATTATTATGTTTATTTTTATAATTAATTCTAATAAATAAAATTAACTATAAAGATTTTGTTATAAAAATTGTATTATGATTAAGTAGAAATATGTAATCGAATACGGCTAGATTACTGAAATTTTGTGAATAAAATAAAAATAAAAATAAAATAAAATAAAATAAAATAAAATAAAATAAAATATAACTATTTTCATTAAAGTCTATAGGCAGATTTAGGTATAACTTTAACATACACTTTACAAATAAATTCCTTCCTCTTCATTCCTCATTCAAATCATGTCTATAGTTTCTATATTAAATTTTTTGTGCAAACTATTCTTAAAACTCTCATTCTTAAATTTCTAAAAATTCTGACAATTAAATGTACACTAATTACATACCGTAACAATTTCAAGCATTTCTTGTCTGGATATGTAGCCATTTCCATCTAGATCATACATTGAAAATGCCCATTTCAATTTTTGTTCTAATTTTCCCCTCGATGTTACACTGAGAGCACAAAGAAACTCTCTGAAATCGATCGTACCATCACCATTAGCATCAAACGTACGAAAAACATGCTCAGCAAACTATAATTAAAGAATAAATAATTTTAGTATGACATAAAATAATTAATCATAAAAGAATTATCGAAAGAAAACTCCCTTATCATTTTATAGATAATATCGAAAAGAATATTTAACATTTTTGAATTTAAAAAATACTACTTTTTTATATTGCATTTTTTACTTTACACTTCAAGAATAAGAGTATTTCTTGTCCAGAGAGTAGGTCTCATAACAATGGAGTTTTCAAACTTTCAATGATTTAACCTTTTTCAAATATTCTTTATTGTCAAATATTTCTTATAATTTATTACAATAAATATGTAGTTTAAAGTAAGTCGAATTTTTATGGAGTTACTGTACACTTTTTCTTTGTGTGATGAAACAATATATTGAAAATTTAAATTACTTTCATTTGGAAATTTTAATAAATTTTCTTAATTTATTATATTTTAATTACATTAAGAATTTTTCCAATTGTCTTTCCAGTACATTTTTAGAGAATAAAATAAAAAAAGGTTATTGAATAGAGAAATAATAGAACGAAGTACTGGTGGTTAATGCTGTTAATACATTACATATTATAGAATTTCTATTAATTATATTCTTGAAGAGATTCTTTATGATATTGAAAAGTGCACAGTAAAGAAAGTATTTTTGAAGGGAACCTTATATGCATAAAAATTTATTACAAAATTGCTTACCTTGCTCGCATCACCATAAGGGAAAAAATTTCCATATATTTTTTTGAATTCTTCCACTGATAAATGTCCGCTAGGACAATCTTTAAGAAATCCTTTATACCACTCTTGTATTTCAGCATCTAAAATTTGTAGTTCATAGAAAACAAGAGAGAAAGCATGTTTATTTTTTCTATGGAAAGATAATTTTAACAAATTATAATTATTTAAATATTTAACATTTTTCAATGATTATTAAAATCATTTGATACGTATATACTCAACTCGATTCAATAATTCTTAAGGTATTTGCTAATTTATATTTGATTATATTTTATGGGTTGTGATTTTTATATGAAATATCACTAAAATTGTCAATAAAATAAATTTATATTTTTTATAATATATAAGAAAAATAATAATATAAAAAATATATAAGAAAAAATAATAATATAAAAAATATATAAGAAAAAATACTATATTTTTATATAGGATCGGAGGATTGCTTTAATTGTTAAACAGAACATAGGCATTTCAATTTAATTTAAAAATAACATTTTTTCAATTAAAAAATAATATTATTTCTCCTGTCTTAAGAGATAGTATAAATATTTATAAATATGTTTTTGTAATACGGAATTTAAAGAACTTACTTTGGAAAAAATTACCACCTGATAAACTAAAAGGGAATTGTTAGAATAATTATTCCTTTTAGAAAGGAATAAGTTAAAAGTGAATTTTGCTTGACCAATATGAATAATAAGTGTTGACACGACGTTTTTGTTATCTCTTTCTTTAGAATGAACTTTTTGTGTAGTATTTTTCTTCTTTTGCATAAAAAATAATTTTCTTATTTTGTTTTGATTCCTTTGCTCTTAACAACATATGTTTCTTTTACATATGGAATTTTGAAAATAATACTTTGTATAATCTGTGGTTTGGCATCCAGTAAGAGGAAATTATAAAAAACAGGAAAATAATATTGTACTTAAAAGATGCTGTTGCTCATACTGAAACTTTTAAGAATTGAAAATCGAAGCCTCTAAAGAGTTGAAACGTGTAAGTATAGTTTCCGGTTTCCCGGTTTAACGAAAGATATAATGTCAGATCTATTTGTAAAATCGAAAAATTCGTTGAATGGGGTATTTTTTAATTACGGTAGGAAGACATTAGACAAACAAAATAAAACTTTGTTTATTTGACAGAAAATAACAAAAACTATACATTTATTTAGTTTTAAATCCATCAAACGATTATGTTTCCATTTTTTTAAATTTTCTCTCTTTCATTGCTCTTCTGTCTTTTTTCGTAATATGTTTCATTTGTAATAAAAGATATTCAAAAAGAAAAGTATAGCCATTCGTTTATTATTTTATTATAATCTGATAAATAGTTTTTCCGAATAATTCCTTCTTGGCGTTACCTTTTATCACTACTTTATTTTGAGATTATTTTAAATAATCAACCGAAACCGGTTTATATATATATATATATATATATATATATATATATATATATATATATATATATATATATATATATATATATATATATATATATATATACTCTATTACTATCTATCAATATGATGGGGTTCTAAATACAACAACTCAAAAAGGACTTTATCAAACAATTAATAAAATGTTTTATTTGAGTAAAATAAGCTCCGCGAGTTAGCTACGTTTTCTGATTTTTCACAGACTCTGTAAACTCTGTAAAGTTAATAGAATAGATGAGAAGTTAGCTCCGTTTTTATATTTTAGGTATGCCAAAAAATTATACAATTTGTGCTAACAGAAGAAAATTATGTTATAAAACTTTAGAATAAAATTAAAAACAACATCAATTAGACAAAACTAAAATTGTCTAATTAATGTTGAGATTTTCAACTTTTTAGTATTGAATTACTCGGCTCTGATTATAAACTAAATAGTTCAGAAATTCTTGAAATAGTGGTTTTCAAGGACATTATGTCTTTTTTTGCACTTTTTATTTTAACCCGGTTCTTAATCCTTCAATTTAATTTCTTATTTACTGATTAAATACATTAACTAATACTGAAATATAAAAGAATTCAGAAAATTTTTAGATTTGTCTAATTCATGTTGTCTTTAATTTAATTTTATTTATTTTACAGAGCTCTGTTAAAGATCAGAAAGCGTAGCTAACTCGCGGAACTAACTTCACTCACAGGTTTCTTTTCTAATAGATTAATTTGTGTTAAATTTAATCAAAATATAACTTGTTTCGAGAACGTAATTTGTTTCCCAGGGTTCAACTTTGGCTCCACATCTTTTTAACATTTTTTTATTTCTGATTTTCCACACATTGTTTACATTTTAGTGGGACTGCTATACGCAGATGATTCATTATTTTATGTCCATAATGAGTCTTCAAAAATTGCTTTAAAAATGTTCCCAATCATTAAAAAAATATTAATTATTAACTATAGATTAGACTGATTACTTTGGAATAGAGCTCAGTACTTCGAAATGTGAGGCAATTTGCATTCGTAATGACTCTTGTAAATATTTTGTGGTTCCTGAGTGTAAAAATTTAAGTCTTTTTATTGGACAACATTTTGAATCTTATTAAAATTGATTTTTGTATACTAATGCAAAGGTCAATCTAATAGGTTTATATATTTGCGATTTGTTAAATAAATTTATTAAATGAGTAATATTTCATGAAAATCTATTTATTATGTATTTTAAATATTTATGATACTCAGACAAATTTTAAATGGACAAAAACAAATTATTCCTCACCTATTGGATATGTAAATTTAATTCATTCATTCCATATAAATTTTTCAATAACACATATATTTTATTTTAAAAAGACGTCAAGTACTCACAGGGGTTGATTTTTATTTTACTTAATTTTTAATTGGTTTTAAGCATATAAATTAGTTTTAAGAAAATAGATTCTCAAACTTATGTAAGCCTCGTGAGCAAGGATGAATACCTTTCATCTTCATAATATAATTAATTGTTCTATTGCGTCGATTACGTATGGCAATCGAACTTGTCTGTTGACAACGCAACTTAATATATGAATATGTGTGGTAACTGGTGTAAGTTGCCATTTTGACAGTGTGACGTCTGAAAAATATGAATGATGAAGGATAAATACATACACATGTACTGTGTGTGTTAATTTAAAAATAAAGAAAATGTTGGTTCTGTGATATTATTTATATTTTAAAATATATCTATTTTAATACTTGTATTTAAAAATATAAATAAGAAATTTTATCTTTATATATTTTAAAAATAAATCTGTGTTTGTTAGTTTGGGACTTACAGTCTTTACCTTTAAGTTTATGCAAATTATTGCCATAATATTAAGCTATATATACTTGATTACAATTCTAAAATTTCTAAATCGGATCAGTAGAAAAAAGTTAGAGCCAAAAATATAACTACTTTTATGACTCATTAAATGTTCAGTGTTATATTTAAGAAAAACTTTTATACATTATATACGTCTGTGAGTGTATGTGTGAGTGTGTATGTGTATTTACGCTAAATTTACTTCACGCGCATTTGTGGTGGAATATATTTAAGGTTTAGCATAAGCGTTTTAATTTTTTTTTTCTATCAACAAAATATTTGAAGCTTTCATCTTTAGCAATTCCTCTTCAGAAAATCCACCATTAATAATTTTTCCATTAAAATATACAAGTTGATACGTCATAGGATTGGTTACAATAATTTTGTTTATTTTAAAAATAAATTGATTTTTATATTTGCTAATGCGTACTAAGTATTTTACTTTATATCTCCTCTCTTGAAAATCTTCAGATTACTATATAAACTGATTTGGGTCTAGTTTTTTAAGAGCTATGATGTGAAAAATTCTATTCTTTCAATATTGTATTTAATATATCTATCCAATTATAATTTCCATGCGTATTAAATTGTTTTCACATTTTATTTTTTAAAGTTCTGTTAAAACGCTAAACTATTGAAGCTTTCATACGTGATAATTTTATATTCTTTCATAAGAGCATTATAATAAAAATTATAAAATTCCATAGTGATAATTGTTGTCTGGCTATGATATATTTTTATTATTTAGATGAACGGTGTAATTCTTAAATTTAGAATGTTACAGGTTATTAACAACACTTCATTCATTTTAAATTAAAAAAATATATATATATATTTTTATTTTTTATTAAGTTTTTAACTTAAGATATTACTTCTTTCACTAAATATGAAATAATAAATATAAGGCTTATTTCCTATTAAACAGACGCCATTGTCTTTAATATTTAGTTAGCCAAATGTTAATTTTTCTACATATTGACAGTTGACTCCTTCTCTAGATGCAGTGTGAAGTGACAGCTGTTTTAACTGCTCCTCTATTGTAGACAATAAATTCTTATAATCTTGCATTTGCATCCAAAAAATAGATGCAGATGAAAGTTCCATTTCCAGCACATCATCGTACCAGAGATCGCATTCAGGCACCAAGACAAATGATAATTTCTCCATGATAATATAAATATATTTTTTTAATTTTTCAAATTTTAATACTTGACACACAAATTAGATTTAATTCAATTTCTTACTTATGGTTTCTTTTTTACATGATTAATTTTTTATTTTCTATCAATCAAAACAACAATAGAATTTTATTTCATTTACCCAAATTTAGAAGTGATAGGGATATTTTTTGATATTTTTTCTTGAACTTAGAATTTTATTTTATTAAATTCAGTCGGAAAAATGTTCAGAAATTAACGGCTAAATAATATAAAACATAAATAAATATAATAAATTAAATAAAAATGGGGTGTCGAAGACTTTATCCCTCATTCGAAAGTATATTAGATCAATTTATTGTTGTGTTTTCAGTTTTTAAGTAAATAAAAAGTTCCAACATTTCTGTGAGTGCACTGTAGTAATATTGTTCAACTAATTTTATTTACCTGTGAATTCGGTGTTCTGCTTTAAATCCTCCAGTACTTCTGGTTTTAACTTGCTGTTTTGTTTTCCCATTTTTTGCACACATGCCGAGTTAAATCTTAAATTATAAAAATTAAAAAACATTTTAATAAATAGTGACACGTTTTCCACGAGTTTCACATTGTCAAAGTCCCTAATAAAAACAATAAATTCTAAACACTTTCAAATACATTACAAAATATATATAATTTTCACCTGCAAAGCATCGATAAAATTTCCTTAGTTATTTTAGTTTTATATATATATATATATATATATATATATATATATATATATATATATATATATATATATATATATATATATATATACATATATATATATATATATATATATATATATATATATATATATATATATATATATATATATATATATATATATATATATATATATATATATATATATATATATATATATATATATATATATATATATATATATATATATATATATATTTCCTATACTTTTACTAATGATGCTATCTCCCCTTAGTTCCATAAAAAGTAATTATACCTATGTTTCCTTCCAGGCATGCAGGAAGAAATAAAATTGATTTTTATATATAAATTTCTTTCAATGCGTTCAACCAATTTTCTTGTGAGTGGTGATAATCTTATTCGCGATACTTTACAGTAAGATAATTAATTTAAGCCAGAAACAAATCAATATTTGTGTCTTCACTTTTATGTTGTTAATTTCGAAATTTTATTTTGGCATTACAAACATATACAAATTCGGTACCACTTCAGTTTTCATAAAGAAATGTCTTTCACGAAAAATATATATAAGAAGTCTAAAAATGGTGAATTTCTAGTTTTTTTAGACTTTATGTACATGTATTTTTGAATAAAGATTAAAATTAATTTTAACATATGTTTTACATAACATTTTCACCTTTTTATTTTTTATGAAGCAAACGTCAAACCTCCAATTAAACTTTTTTATAATTTTGTATTTTCTTGTTAGTTCCATACAAAACTATACAAATTGATTTACATAACAAATCAGAGTACGCATATAATCGAAAAAATTCACAAATGTTTGGATAATGTATAAAAATTTCAAATTTTTATACCTTCCACCATCACAAGTGGTGAAGAGCGTAAATTAACTTTGTCATTCCCTGTGTGACGTTAAGAAGGAATCATCTAAGGCCCTATAATATGCCACTGTTTGTTGTTGGCACGCTTACATTCACAATAATTGACAAAACTCAATGAACTTTGCCTCATTATTTGTTATAGCCTGAGAAGTTTTCTATTTAGAATCTGCAAAATCGATTCAGTACATTAATATAGACCGATATTGGTGGAGGATATAGAAGATTCGCCATATCCGAATATATAATTCTTACTTGTTTCGAGTCGCTCTGTATATGAGCAAAATCAAAACAAATGCTTTTGAAAAATCATAGAGCACAAACAAAACAATTGAATTTTCTCTTCTCCTAAGTTTATTTTATAGTTTCAATTTTACATTTACAAATGTCGAAAATTTTTGTACGAATTATTTGTTATGTTGTTGTGTAATAAGCAAATCAACCAGAAAAGTTTTGCGATTTTTTTTCTCAAAACTGATGAGTTTTTGCTTCTTGTTTTCTTTTTCTATTTTCGTATATTTCAAATATTTTACGTATTTTGCAAAATCAAAACCACATTGTAAACTTACTCCCATTGTTATACCTTACATCATCGAAAGTAATTGACGATGTCCGGCCGACTGGCCGGAGGAAGCCTATTGAAATTGGCTCCAATATTTCATGTACCTCCCATAAAAAAGTTCTTCTGGGAATGGGGTTTTAAGGTTATAAAAGTCTTAAATATAGCGATTTAAACGAAATTGGGCACAAGTAAGTCTTATAACATGCGATGGTCAGTCCATTATTTCTCAAAGTTCCCATACAAACCCCCTTTCAAATATTACTTTGGGGGGCATAAATCTCACATTTACGTTGGTATTGTAATAATAATTAGTTAAATTATGATAAATAAAAGCATAAATCAATGTGCAAAATTATAGGAGGGTCAGTACATTATTTCTTTTAGCACCCAGTTACCGTTATATTTGCTAATAAAATTCAAATTAAATTATTGTTTTATGACATTTTATTGTGTTAAAATATATTAATTTCTTTATAGGAAGCCCAAAAGTATTGCTATATTATAGTACCGAAGAGTGATACAATATTGAACCCGAATTTTGCAAAAAAATTGTTTGAAATTTTCCACGACTTAGGAAGCTTATACAGAAGAAATGCAACCAAGTATTAAAACTGCTTACCAAGTAAAATATAAATATTATATTTATATTGTCCAAATTGAGTGTGAGCTTAGTTATAAGTAAATAAGTCATTAAGTGGCTAAACAGTAAACCATAATTTTTATTTTAACTTATAAACATAGCAATATAAAATTTTTAATATGTGTCCCATTTTAAGTGTGAGTAGTTGCACTTAAAAAGGGAAGCTATTGCCACAGCATGTGCTTTATGTTTTGTCTAAAATTTTGAGCAATTTTTAAGTTTACAACATAAAAAAACAGATTTTTTAAACTTCTATTTAAAAAGAATATAACTTTTATTTCATTCGACAGAGATATGTGATTCTTGCAAAAAAAAAAAAAAAAAAAAAAAAAAAAAAAACTATTAAGAAAACACATCAAATTTCATCAAAAAGTATTCAATAGTTTCAAAGTTACAGAATTATTTAAAAAAAGACTACAGTGCAACATTTACAATAATTCCAAACATTTAAGACATAATATTCTTATGAGGTTGAATTATATCGTAGCAGTACATGATATCGCCTATCCAGACCTTTATTTTAATTTCACTATTTCAATTTCCAAAGATAAGATTAAAAACCAGTATATTTGATTACCTTTTTTTATTATTTTATCTAAGTGTAAAAGTTACATTTACAGAATTATCTGTATTAACTTTTATATTAAGTACTTGTTGAGTCATTCTTCTATGTGATAAAGTCCATTTTTTATTAAATTGAAAGCTAATATCGGCGACTCATTAGAGGCCGTAATATTGTGTAGTCCGATCAATTTGGTTTTGGCATATCTGAGGTGAAAATTATGTACAATACTGGATCTAAGTACGATTTTAATAGAATAGAAACTTCTGTTTGTAAGGAACTATCCGTAAAGAACTGAATTCTACGTAAATAAAAAACTAAATCTTCCAAAAGGTTGCTTATATTTTACGAAGATATGAAAACATAAAATGGAAGAAGTACTAAAAAAACAGCATAAATGAGGAGTGAAAAACGTAATTTTCTCTGACGAAAGAAGTTTCTTCCAAAACTTTTTCAATGGTTGGCAATATAGCCATTGGTCTATAGTTGTTAACATCACATTTAATTCCGCTCTTATATATAGGTTTAATTAACAAAGTTTTTAACATCTTTAGTATATCGGCGCTACAAATGCTGGAGTTTACAAATAGTTATTATTGATGTTAAGAGACTTACGTTGTTTTTTATGCCCACAGGTCTGATGTTATCGATTTCTTCCTCTGTCGTTAGAGTCAAATAAATTGAATTTGGAAATGGTAGTTTACAATATTGCAAAGTTTTAATTTCACACGTGTGTAAGATCCTTTCATCATTTTTACTGAAGTTCATTACGCAGTTTTTAAATTACTATGACTGTGGCAATGTTTTTATATTCTTTGCCTCTTAATTCGTTTATTAATTGCCAAGTTATTCGCGTATTGTTCCTATTTTTTGCATTAGTTAACATTTTACTCACTGAATTTCAAAGTATTTATTGTTATTATTATTATTTCTCCATTTTGAATAAAGTTTTTATAAATTGTATAAAATATAACACTTGCACTTTTGTTTGCACCAATCATTTGATTCCAATTATATACACTTATATATTTATTAATATTATTAGTGTTTATATTGGCACTCTGATTTATGGTTATTTTTTCATCCTGATTATGTCCATCTTTTCTTTTGATCAGATATTGATGTTCTCACTATAAATGCTTGTGTGTTTGTTGCTGCTTTTTTTGATACGAATAAAGAAATGATCAATGCATGTACTTGATTTTTGTTTACATCTTCTCTTCTACTTTTTAACAATACATTGGATGAGAGCATTTCTGTGTGGTTTGTTGTTGATAAATTTTGTTTAAGAATATCAATATTAACCAACAACAGTTGTTTCCTGTTTATTATTTATTTTGATAATTGTTTGGTCTAGTTTTTTTTTATGTATACTCTTAAACATTATTTTTTGGCGGGCGATAAGTAAAGATTTTATTGCTGGTATTTACTTCTATTTAAACTGATTCAAATTACTTGTTGTTTGCAGTTATATTTGCGTTACATATTACGTTACGTAATATGTTAGAATTCTATTCTTTCCCCTCTACCTCTACCATCACAATTTATAAATTATGAGTTGAACTAATACATATGATTTTCTTCATCTGTTATATTTGTCTCAAAGAGAGCAAAAGGTTGATATTTTTATAATGTTCTGTATTGAAGCAAGGAATGGTGTAAAATTATATCGGAGTGAATGAATATTTATATAAAGAATAGTATTGGGATAATTTATATAAATTTTCTCAAATTCAATCAAATTTTAAACTTTTTTGTTGGGTTCATATTTTGGTTTATTTGGTAATTGAGGGAAAATATGTTTTTGTTAAAGATATTTAAATTACGGAAGTAATACTCTTTACATCCGATGTGTTGTTAATTATTATTGGGTTCTTTTTAGCATAGATATTTCCATTTTTAACCCAAATGAATTTCCAGTTTGATTATTTTACCTTTGTTTTTGCAGACCATAAAAGTTGCGTTTTTGTGCGGTTAGCTCTCTTTTGTTGTTGAGAGTAGTAAACTTTATGATTTTTTGTTATTATTTATATGATTCTTTTTTAATATTTGTACGATTTTTTGTTAATGTTTATATGATTTTTTGTTAATATTTTTTATTTTATATATAGTATACCAATAATATATAAAATATATATACTAATTATTTATAAAAATAAAAAAAAACATAAATATTAACAAAAAACTATATAACTATTAACAAAAAATCATATAAATATTAACAAAAAATCATATAAATGTTAACAAAAAAATCATATAAATATTAACAAAAAATTCAAATAACAATCTACCACACAATGATGTTATAAAATTCACTGTGCTGTAGTTGCAAATTATGTTTTTGTTTTTTATAATGTTGTTATTTATGTTGTTGATGCTATGTATGATATTGTTGATATTTGTAATGTTGATGTTATTGCCATTTGCATTAAGGTTGTTGTGTATATTTGTGCTGTTATCATTTATGTTGTTGCAGCTAATTATGTTGTTATCATTAGTATTTTCAATAATTGGTTTCGACTTATTTGTTAACTTTTACAGCGTGTTGAGTTTAACCGAGCTGTGATCCCATGCCTTAAGTAACTTTCGGCTAAAGAGAAGTATGCCTGCTTAAGGACTGTGAAAGTTCAAATGGAATAGACTATATCCTGCAGTTTTTAGTTTTTTTCCGAAGGTATTGTTTATGCGTCAACCATTTAAAATTGTCGTTGATTACTTCACTATATTTATCAGATTTAAACAGATTTGA
The DNA here is from genome assembly GCA_004302925.2 of Cochliomyia hominivorax. Classification (NCBI taxonomy): domain Eukaryota; kingdom Metazoa; phylum Arthropoda; class Insecta; order Diptera; family Calliphoridae; genus Cochliomyia; species Cochliomyia hominivorax. The sequence continues at coordinate 64,560,483 of PYHX02000413.1, forward strand.
GTCATGTTGGCAATATAATTATGAAAAATTAAAATGATTTTTAGAAGATGAGGAGGTTTAATATACATGATTTTGGTTTTATATGCGTTAATGATTAATCCATTATATTACACCATTTAAAGATTATGTTAACCTAATTTTGCATTTTTACATACTACTATAGTAGTGTTATCTGCATAAGCAAAAGCTGTACCTTTATTGATAACATTCATCAAATCCTTTGAATATATTAAATAAAGGAGTGGACCAAGTTTTGACCCCTGAGGTACACCAATTTGATCAGCAAAAACTTCATCACTTAAATTATATCCAATTTTTACCCGATATGCTCAAAGTTTTAAGTAATTATCAAGCCATTTCAAACATTTTCTTAGAATTTTACAAATCGTGTTAGTATGTCTAACAGTCGTATACGATCTAGGGTGTCAATCCATATTGGCATGGATTTAGTATTTTTTATTTTTTAGAGTTTACAAAAGCAGTTATTAAGGGTGTGGGATATATGGGATTTTATTTGATATCTTAAGGTCTTATTTCATCTATACTCGAGTGTTTAGTTTCTGTAAAATATGAAATATTTCGTCCTCATTTGTAGGTGCGAAGTAAATTGAGTTTTGCAGTGTTGTTTTATTGTATTGCAATCTTTAAATATCGCATATGTGAAGAATTTTCTGCACGTTGTTTTTGAAATTTATTGCGAATTTGTTTGCTATATCCAGCAAATTATCACTTTTGAAATTTTTTATTAATGTTTTTCAATATCACTTGTTACTTTTCCCGTCATTTCATTTATTAATCGCCACGTTGCTCGCATATTATTACTATTTTCTATGAGTTTCGTTTTATGGTAATTGTTTTTTGCAGTATTTAATTTTTTATCAAATGAGTTCCTGAATTTTTTATATTAATTTTAATTATTTACATTGTTTTTATTTTTTCGCCATTTGTTATAAAATGAATGTTACTCGTTAAGTCACGGATTTATTTTTCTTTTTTATTTCTATTATTTATTGATAATGTTTTTTATATGTTTCACTAAATTTATCATGGATTTTAATTAATAAATCATTATTATTTAAATTCAGTAAAACTAACTCATTCCAATTGTATTCACTAATATATATTCACTTTAAACTTGTTAATTCCCTTTCACCTGATTTAAACTATTTTCCGTGCCCTGGCTTTGTTTATTTTTATTTTCTTTGTGTCATATATACAACAGAAAAGAGCGTAGTGACCAAAAATACATGTTATCACTACTACCACTTGCACTTTTGTTGTTATATTTTTGTTGCGTATATGTATTTTTTTATTGTAAAATTTTGTGTGAGAACATTGATATATCTCCAACGATAACAACATCTTGTTTGCTTATATATAGTTTATTAATTTGTCAAGTTCTATTATAAAGTTGTCTTCGTTATCATCTTCATCTCTTGGTTGTTTTTGATTAGTTTGTTGACAGCCATCATAGGTTATTATGTGATAGGAGTTGTTTCTACTCATTGATGCTTTCCTTGTTTTACATTTATGGCATCTTTTCTCTTCTATCAGTTGCCATAGGTCTTTTTAGATAATGAGCAGCAAGGAGAAAAATGATAGAGTTGCAAACAAAATATTTCACATATTTCGTTGGGAATTCACAATTGCACTGAGACCACAGACTCATTTTTTAAAAATTTCCTTTTTTGTTTTATTCGTTGAAATTAAAAAAGTAATATATATATATATATATATATATATATATATATATATATATATATATATATATATATATATATATATATATATATATATATATATATATATAAAAAGTAATATATATATATATATATATATATATATATATATATATATATATATATATATATATATATATATATATATATATATATATATATATATATATATATATATATATATATATATATATATATATATATATATAAAATGTTTTGGGTATAATTAAAGTTTGTTAATTGATTTATAAACAAAAGTACAATTTGTTTGACTTTTTATATATTTTCTTTTCTATATTTTTAGGCAATCGGTTATATGTTTTTAGAATTAATTTAATTAATTAATTTTACATTAACTATAATATGCACATTAGCACTTAAATTTTGACTTTATTGGAGCACACTATAAACACAACCACTCGCAATGAAATTGAAGTAGAACTATTATTATTATTATTATTATAACGAAGCTGTAAAATCCTTTAAACATTAAGGTGTAAGACGGCGGCAATTTTAAATGGTTGTCGCATATACAATACCTTCGGAAAAGATTAAAAATGTATATATAGGACATACAACAAATACGGAAGAAGCAATAAAAAAATATTAATAGTAAATTGTTTCCTAGTCCACTTAAATTTATTTTATTGATAAATATAAATGCACATTTCATATCTAATTCTAATCCCGCGAAACCATCTTGGTTTTTCTGCAGGATGTAATATTAGATAATATTATATATAATTTATGACATATTTGTTTTCGTTGGGAATTTAAAAGATATTTTTAATACAGTGTTTTCTTTTTAAAATATTTTGTGTGTTTGGTATTTTTTTAATATATTTGGTAGGTTCACATATAATATGTTTTTTTCCATAGTTTTTCATAAAACGTTCGATTTTGCATCATCCTTCGTTCCGCCTTCTCGTATTGTATTGGTGGTCAAGGGGTATTAGAAATTTGCTATCGTTGCAGAACTCATTTATTAACGTAATTTTATATATGATTTTCACGTTTAATTTTTGTAATTGTTTAGCTTTGTTTGTGTTATTTTTATTTGAGTTGCGGTTTGAAATATTGTTGTTTGAGTTACTGTTACTGTATGAGTTGCTGCTGTTGTTTGATATATTATTGTTTGGGTTATTGTTGTTTTGGTTATTGTTGTTCAGATTATCGTTGTTTAAGTATCTGCTGTCAAGGTTGTTGTTTGGGATATTCTTGTTTGAACTGCTGTTGTTGTACGAATTGCTGGAAGAGTTATTGTTTGTTATTGTTTTAATTGTTGTATGAATTGTTATTATTTGAGCTTATACTTGTTGTGTTATCGTTTATGTTTTTGCTATTTATATTACGATTATTATTTCTTTGTTGATTTTTGAATTAGCTTGCCCATGCTGTTATACCTTGCCTAATATAAGATTTGACTAAGGAGAAATACGCTTGTCGAAGGACTGGGTACGGTATGCAATTGCTTAAATGAAAAAGCCTATAAGCCGATTTTCTGTTCTGTATCTGTTGTAAACTTTTGCAATAAATGGAACTTCCCCATGCTGTTATACCATGTCTTATATAAGATTCGACTAAGGAGAAATACGCTTGTCGAAGGATTGGGTACGGTATACAATTGCTCAAATGAAAAAGACTATACGCCGATTTTCTAAGCTTTTCCCTTAGATCTTGTATTAACCACTTAAAGTTTTCGTCCACAAATACGCCTAAGTATTTTATTGTTTTAAATATTTCAATAACAGTTTTGCAGGTATCTCTTTTAGTGATGTTTATTTTGTGTAGGCATTTCATGTGATCATACCATATCTCTTCAATATATCTATTGTGTGTGAAATTGTGTCAAAAGTTTAACTGAAGTCGACAAATAACGCTAGGCAGTGATAATTTTCACTAAGACATTTTTTGATGTGACTGGCAAAGTTCCTTAATAGTTTGTTTATGTTTTTACCTTTTTGGAATTAATACTGGCACGAGTTGATAATTTTGTATTTTCTTAGGAAATCAGTTAATCCCTAACTATTACTTCTTCAAGAACTTTATCGATGATTGGCAATATACCATTCGGTCTATAGTTGTTAACACCATTTTTAGCTCCGCTCTTATATACGGGCCGAATTACTGATGTTTTTAACATCCGTTGTATACTTGCGCTACAAATGCTGGAGTTTACGAATGACATTATAATTGATGTCAAATGATGTTATTTTTATGTCTTTTATTTTTTATGTCTTTTGGACTGATGTTATCAATATCTGATTCTTTCATAATATTTACGTTTTTTCGAGTATTTCATTCTCTGTCGTTGGAAACAAATAAATTGAATTTGGTAATAGTTTACGATATTGCAATGTTTAAATATCACACGTGTGTAAGATTTTTTGTACACTTAACTATTTATTTTTGTTTTTTTTTGTTAAGTTTTGTGCTACTGTCAAGTCGATGTATTTATATTCTTTGCCCGTTAATTCACTAATCAATTGCCAAGTTACTCGTGTATTGTTTCTATTTTGTATAAATTTACCTTTGTAATAAACATTATTTACGTTGATTAACATTTTATTTTATAAATTTCGTAATTGTTTGTATTCATTCTCATAGTTATTATTTCTTCATTTTGAATAAAGTTTATACCTAACATTACAAAATTTATTTATAATTTATTTTTATTTCTTTGTTCTTTTAATTTTCTTTTATAGAGTTGCTATATAGATTTTACTAAATTTTTCATAAATTTTATTTAATATATCACTTGTACTTTTGTTTTCTCCAACCATTTGATTCCAATTATATTCACTTATACATTTATTAATTTTATATGTGTTATATTTGCACTTTGTTCTGTAGTTGTGTCCTCACCATGGTTTTGTTTATTTTGTTTATTTTTTTCTTCAAATACACAGCAAAAGAGAGCGTAATGATCAGAGATTGATGTTTTACTACATATGTTTGTGTGTTTGTTGTTGCTTTGTTGATGTCTTCTCTTTTGTTTATGTCTTCTCCTGAACTTTCTTTAATTATACATTGGGACATTTCTGTATAGTTTGTTGTTGTTAAATTTTGCTTTAATATATCAATATTTATGTCACCAAAAATAATTGTTTCTTGCTTATTTTTTATTTTGTTAATTGTTCAGTCTAATTCTTTTATGTATATTTTGGCGGTCGGTTAATAACAATGAGAGAAAAGGGTTTATTGTTGCTGTTTACTTCTATTTGAATTGATTCATATGAATTGTTATTTGTATGCATATTTGTACATATAATGCGATTTCTCCGCCTCTGCCTTCTCTGCTTAAAAATTTAGAGTTTAAGTAAATTATATTGTATATATTATTTTCTTCATTTGTTATATTTGTTTCAGCGAGAGCAATAAAGTTAATATTGTTTATGATGTTTGGTATTGGAGCAAGAAATGTTGTAAAGTTTAAACGAAATGATCTAATATTAGACAAAATATTTTTCTCAATTTGAATAAAACTTTCAACTGTTTTTGTAGGGTATATAATTTAGTAATAGTACTTTTAGCTTGTCAATCAACTAAAAAAACAAAACTACTGCACATAAAACCTTTGAAACCATTACATAAAACTTATATATCATGACATGGAATGCCTACACAACTTAAGCATCACTGACAGAGATACCTGCAAAACCATTTTTGAAGTAGTTAAAACAATAAAATACTTAGGCGTATTTGTAGATGAAAACTTAAAGTGGTTAACACAAACACAAGATCTAAGAAATAAACTAAGAAAATTGGCGTATAGTTTTTTTCATTTAAGCAATTATACACCGTACCCAGTCCTTCGACAAGAGTATTTATGTTATGCATAATATAAGATTTCTGGTCGAATCTTATATTATGCATGGTATAACAGCATGGGGAAGCTCCACTTATTGCAAAAACCTGCAACAGACACAGAACCAAATTTTTATAATCTTATTCAAAAACAACATAAACGATAACAACTAGTATACGCTCAAATAACAATTTATACAACAACTCAAACAACAACAATAACAATCCAAACAAGAACTCTTCCAGCAATTCGTACAACAACAGCTACTCTAACAACAATAACCCAAACAACAACCTTTACAGCAGATCAATCAGCAACAACTTTCACATCGGAAACCTAAACAACAATAACCAAAACAACAATAACCCAAGCAACAATAGATCAAAAAACAACAGCAATTCATGAAAGAAAATATGTCATAAATTATATATAATATTGTCTAATATTACATGCTGGAATACTAGAGATACCCGCGGACCAACCGAAATATGAACACTTTTAAGGACTAGGTCGTAGGCAGCAATGCTGAGGTCCTGAATGATCAGTTAGTGTTTTGAAAGAAACTGATAGCTAACGGCTCCCCTCCAATGCCTATGGCACGGATTGAGCATCGTGAAGCTAGTTTGGCAAGACGCGGTAATAATCTCCGGTATACAAAACTCCCCTACAGCGGAAATAAGGAGGAAAAATCAAGAAATGGTGCTAGGGCCTCCATAAGATGTCTTAATAGAATGGTGAAACGAGACTCGACACTCCTAACCAGTAGGGATAAACATATGATAAGGAAGCACAGAAAGAATATCAACCGGTTCGAAAGAACCTATGGTTCTACCTGTACGAACCTTGGATTGTCAAATCCTGTTGGTCTATGGGTATTTTTAAAGAATGGTTCACTAACCATCCAAAGTGATGGAGAATCTACCTCTGTGACTACTCATCAACCCAGTACTCTGAGGAACAGCTCCAGCCAAATGTCAACGGACAAAACGAAGTCCACGACGGATGGTGCCAGGAAGGAGACTACGTTGGTGCATAAGTCTGATTCAAAGTCAGCTAAAAACTCTGGTTCAATCCTAAAGGAATCAATCTGACCCGGATCAGGCATATGCGCAAGCTCACAGAAGTGATCCGGTCCTGGCTTGTAAATTTGGAACTTCCTTACAAGAACTCACCAGACAAACTAGACTAGGAGCTGATTGCTTCAGTGAGAAAAAGAGTGCTTGTTTCAAAACACAGACTGATTCCTCAGTCCCTCCAAGAAAGGACAACGAAGGAGATAAGCCTGTGGAGTGGCACAAAGATTGTCTTGACAAAGGCAGGCTAAACACCGTAACATTCTGGGGAGCGGACTGGGTAAAGGGTATCAAAACTGACTCGATGGAAGGATAGATTGTTACGGTTTGGGCACAATCAGTTTATTTTACACGAAACCTGATGTGATCAACGAGGCTGCGAGTGGTGCAAATAAATATGCATCACTGTGAAGCGGCTTCAACTGAACTTCTTATCCACCTCACCGAGAACAATAATACAGAAGCCCTGGATCAACAGCAGGGTCAATGGTATTAGTGTCACGGGATATACATTGTTCATACCGTCTACGGATAAGAAGGTAAGAACTTGTATATTGACGAAGGAGCTGAATCTAATAATTCTGAATTATTTTAGTGACAGCGATCTGACTGTGGTCAAGAGGGAGATGGTTGACGGCAGGGCAATAATTCTGGCCTCCGCATACATGCCCTACGATGCGGCGGCCCCCCGGGTGTGAAGACGCAAACTCTGGTAAATATGGTCAGACAACGAGGCAAAAAGCTGGTTATGGGGTGCGATGCTAATGCGCATCACTACAAATGGGGAAGCGAGGATGTGAACAAAAGTGATTCGGTTTTTGATTTCATTGTGTTCCATGACATGAACTGGAAGGTATCGGCAGAGTATTTGTTTTCTGATCATAGTAGGATATCTTTCGAGGTGGATTTTGGCAGGTCGAGTAGGGAAACCTTTCATAATAGGAGAAAGACATAACGGTCTACGATCAGAAGGTTGTTCAATGGAGCAAAGTACACTAGGGACTCCACGAACTGGAATAAATACAGGATGAGCTTCAATAAGTATATGGGGGACATGTTTGGATGAGGGAGCAAATGACCGTGATCTATCTGGATCGCTGCGGTCTGCGGGTCTAGCGTGCAACGATATGATAAGGTAGCGTGGGCGATTAACACTTTCGGGGCGTATAAATCACCAGGGCCGGATGGTGTTTTTCCGGCTATGCAAAAGAATGTCGATGACGGTCAAATCGGACTACTGGAGGTTGTCTATAGGGCTTGTCTAGACTTGGGTACATTCCGGTAAGATGGAGGTAGGTTAGGGTGATCTTCATACCCAAAGCGGGAAGGGCTGGCCACTCAAAATCTCCTGTCAGTCAAAGACACTTTGAGACGATTCGATGCAAGGGGACGGCCTGTGTGGATGACGACGCCATACTGGAAAGGGAAAATTTCTTCCAACGATCAGTGATGTCATGTAGACGTTACTTAATGATCTCTCTTCTTGGGCTGTGTACAAGGGGCTGGGAGTGAATCCGTCAAAAACGGATTTTTTTAACTAGGAGATATAGACTCGATAGATTTAGGCCTCCTATACTGGCCTAAACTGCCAAATACATGGGATTCTTCCTGGATAGCAAGCTATCCTGGATGAGGAACACACAGGAGTGATACAGGTGGGGTCTCAATGCCTACTACACATGCAGGAGATCGATAGACAAGAGTTGGGGGTTAATCCCAAATGTGGTAAATTGGATTTACACCTCGGTGATAAGACCAATACTCTTCTATGGGTGTTCTGTTTGGGGGGAGGCAATGGAAACTAGGAGCTGATGGGATATTCTATCTAAGAGGTGTGCTGCTCTGGGTATCACGGTTGCGATTAGGAACACGCCGCAGGCGGCCCTGGATGTAATTCTCGACCTACTGCCTATTGAGGAGTTTGTCTTGGAAATTGCTACAAAGGGTCTCTTTAGATTGAAGGATATTGGTGTGAAGATGGGCTATACCTATGGGTGTTTTGTGTGGTGGGAGACAATGGATCAATATAAATAGTAGAACTAACGACAATAATGACAACAACATAAATAGCTGCAACTATATAAATGATAACAACACAATTATACACAACAACCACAATACAAATGAGAATTTTACCAACATTACAAATAGCGACAATATCATAAATAGCAGCAACATAAATAACAACAGTATAAAAAACTACAACATAATTTGCAACAACAACAGCTATATAATTGGTAACAATACAAATACTAACAACATTATCGCAAATGTACATAATACCAATATAAATATTAATATCGATACAAATGATGTCAACAACAATACATATACAACTTTATAAGTAACTCAAATAATGATGATATCATACACGACAACAACAGAAAAACAACAAATCCAATTCTAACGATATTGGTAACAAAAAAAATAGTAACGATAACACAAACAGCAATATCAATATATACAGTAGCAATAACGGAAACGTTCATAACAACAATCCACAAGGAAACAACATATCGAAGAAATTACAAGTACTAAACCTCAAAAATATACATAAGCCTAATAAATGAGTTTTACAACAACAATAGAATTCTACAACCGATCTATCATGCCTACAATACAAGAAGTAAAGCTGAAGGAATATATAATGTCGATCGCTTCAGAAACAACTATGGAAAAACTAAATTAAATAAAAATAAAATATTACATTTTTTCAAAAGAAAACGAAAAAAACAAAAAGCAATTATACCTCTCTATTATCAATATAACAACGTGCTACCATCAAAATATGTTACATGTTACTCTTGCAACGATGCAAATTGAACGGAGAATCGACTGGAGGTACCATAATGCAGGCTACGTTACAAACTGCAATGAGAACATTAACTAACACTCTTACAACGCTAACTTTACAAGTAAGTGATAAATTAAAGGAAATCAGTGTGAGAGCAATAAATTAAAGGAAATCAGTGTGAAAGCAATAAATAAAAGAAAATCAGAATTAACGCTATGGACAAGAGAATCAATAATTTAGAACTACTATTAAATAAAAACATTGAAACAAAAACTGTTACATACAACAACATTCACCCAAATAATATTGTTAAAATGATTGCTAACTTTGTTGATATTCAAATAGATGGAGAAGATAACAGCAATTTGTAAACAATAAAGAAATCTCAAATGTAATCTTGGAATTCTACTCTCTTCATAAGAAAAAAACAAATTGTTAACTAAAATTAAACTTTACAGGGTGGATGCTTCGTTAGTAAATGAGGACCCAAATACCCCATTCAAACGGCGTTTGCTATGGTATTTGCCAAAGCCAAAGAAGCCAACTACTGATTCGTATGAATTAAAAACGGGTATATTTTTGTTAAAAAAATAAATATCAAACCCAATTACGTAACAATTTAAATATTATTTTTATTATTTTTTTTTTCATATTATTTTTCTACAAAATGATACTAAATAAAATAACTTATAATTACAACCAATTACCAAAAGAATTCTTAAGTTATCCCACAACAATAATTTACATAAATATTCGTTCACTTCGTCTAAATTTTACACTTTTTCTGGCTAGCTTACATCCAGTCATAAATAATATTTATTAAATTATACAAATACCAAACGAAAAACAACATATTAATGGTTTTAAGTCGTACTTTGTAAACAGAGAAGGAAGAGTTGGAGGTGTAACTATTTTTATTAGAGACAACATAATTCACGAAAATGCTCCCAAAAACAAAAATGTTAAAGCATTAAACGGAACAGAAGCATGTAACGAATCCTAATATTAATACATGGGAAGTATACGATATAATATATAAAAATTTTACTAATATTTATGATAATTCAAAACTACTCAATAAACAAAATCAAAAACTAAGAAAATAAAATCCATGGATGAATAATGAATTAATAACTTGTTGTGAAATTCCTGATAAACTTTATACAAAATGGATAAATAATAAGAACAATAAAAAAATGTTTTAAATAAAAAATTATATTATGCGATTTGCTTGGCAAATCATAAATGAAATGTTGGGTAAAAAAGTTAATAATATTGATAACACAATAATAAACAATATCAATCACGATAATTTAAATAATATCGCAAATAATTTTAATAACAATGTTCTCAAAATTAAGTGATATAATATTATTTACAATTTTATTTTATCACAAATTCAATATATGTGTTTATCGCAACTTAAGTATATATTAAATTGAATAAAAGTCCAGAAGTTGACGGAATCAGACTTAAAGACCTCAAAAATAACGCAAATTATCTATCAAATATCACTACATTTAAAAACAATAATCTGATTATCGGAAATATATCGAGCTTACTGAAAACTTCACTAGTAAGTCCTATTTATAAAAGCGGCGTAAAAATGACTATAGTAATTACAAAGTTATTTTCATACTGCCGATAATTGAGCAGATATTAGAAAAGATTCTAGTAAGGATGCTTAATGAATTTCTTACTAAATACAATGTGTTAAATATTAATCAGTATGGGTTCCAGAAAGGTAAACATATTAAAAATCTATTAGGAAATTTATTACGTAAACGCATGTTTAGGAGATAATCTACACTGCATTCGCAAACGTAACAGCATCAGAAATAACTGATTTAGAGCTAAGAAATTATAGAATTAAAATCGGTAATGTCTTAAGCAATCAGACAAGTTCCACATATGGGGTACCTCAAAAATCAAAACTGGGTTCAATACTTTATTTAATATATTCAAATAAAATATTGAACATGCTCGAAAATTGCTCAACTTTCGCGTACGCCGACGGCACAGCTATGGTAACATAACATACAAATATAAATATATACACGTGAATATCTATATCACTCGACGTGATGCAAATCACTATAGTCAAAACAGAATAGAATTATAACCTTAATAAGAAATAAACATTATAACCAACAAAAACTACATACAGTATACAATAATAATTTATAATACAGAAACAGATAGTTTCTGTATTAAACACACAAAATCTTATCAAAAGAAAACACTGTATAAAAAAACATTACTGAAATTCCCTATGAAAACAAATGTATAATAAACTATTATGGTTTCGCGTGATTAGAATTAGTGAAATGTGTTTGCTATACACATCAATAAATAAGTAAATAATAAAGAAATTTTAATAATAATAATAATAATAATAATAATAATAATAATAATAATAATAATGATTATAATAAAATAATAATAAGAATATAACAATAAATAAGAATCTCTGCAATATATTAACAATTTAAATAAAATACTTTGAATGAAATAAACAATAAAATTTTTATACACCGTGTGCATACATATATACACTCTCATAAACGCATACAATATAGAAACATTTTTCTTAATTATAACACAAGAACACTTAGTGAATCATAACATTAATTGTATTTTTGTATAATTTTTTTTCTGCTAAACCGATTTTGATAATTTTTAGAACGATAATTAGATACATATATAATTAATATTTTTATTTCATTTTGTATTACAATTGATTGAAAATTTTACGGAAGATATTTTCTTGAATTTAGAAGTTGCCACAAATATCGTTATATATTTTTAATATACTAATAACAATTAGTCAATTATTGTGGAAACAAGAATTTATGTACATTATGGGGTCTTACATGATTCTTTTACAGTGTTACACACGGAATGATAAAGTTAATATATACTCTTCACCACTTATTGAGGTGAAGGGTATAAAAGCACATGTAAAGTATATTTATGTCCTTACCAAAAACATATAAATAATAAAACGCGTATTTTAAGTAATTATGTTTATTGTGCATATCTTATTATATAATACAATTTTAAAAGAAATGTTTAAATTATGTTTAGGGCGCCAGCATTTTAGACAATTCTTCGTCTTGAAGACAGCCTTTTAAAAACTCTTCTTGCGTTAATTGACCGTCATTATTCTCATCCATTTTGGAAAATATATTTTTCGCTCGTTCCTCTGCTGAATCAGCTGGTCGATTTGATGAGCATGCTCCTAGCATATCATAAATAGCCTAAAAAGAATATAATTCATGTTAGCAGTAAAAAAACCAGTAAGAACGCTATATTCGGCTATACCGATTCTTTCAATACCCTTCTCCACAAATGCGTATTTTTATATATTATATAATCGTTTTTCTTAAACTTAACACAGAAACACCTAATGAGTCATAAAATTAGTTATATTTTTAGCTATAACTTTTTTCTACTGAACTAATTTTGACCTTTTTCGGAATGATAATGAAGTTCACACAACTTAACTTATAATTGATAATTTTCAAAAATTTCTTCACTTGAAACTAGAGGTTGTTCTGATATCTTTTAATATAGTAAACAGATTTTCCTGGTTTTAAATATGAAACTTCTCAGGACTATAGTTAATACTTATGTTAATTTCATTAAGCTCTATCAATTTTTGCGGATGTTAGTGTGCCAACAACAGACGGACATAGCTAAATCGATTTAGATTTTGTTTCGATACAAGAATATATATATACATTATGAAGTCTGAGATAATTACGTCTTAGAATTACTCACGAAATGACAAAGTTAGTATAACCTCTTCACCACTTGGGGTGGTGTAGGGTATAAAACAAAGAATTTATTGAAAGTAGATTTTAGCGACTGCGAAAAAAATCTACTTTTAATTGCAGTGAAAAGGACAACACAATTCGTGTTTGTGACGACTATAAAGTCACACTTAATTCCGATTTACACACATACGATTTTTTTGTATACAAAATGATTATGTTGTATTAGCATTTGTTTCTGCCTTTGCAGCTTTCTGCCATATCCAAGTATTTTATTGAATATTGCTGGAGTTGCAGTCTTAATTGATGGCATAAAAATATCAGTAGAACTGAAGTAGAACACGGATCGAAAACATTGACATTACTTATATTTAAAAAATATTATACTAAATATAAAAATAAATCAAAATATGTTAAACACAATAGCAAAATTTAATATTGGCCATCATTTAATTTGCGGTGAATTTGACCTACAAATTTCACTATGGAGATCCCTGTTTAGATCTCAAGCAGGAAATCTATAGATATTATTTGCCAGTATTTTAAATAATGGTTCTGTCCTCGCGAAAAGTACAAGTGTATTTTTTAAACAACACGTGATTTTCTATATCCAATTAATGTTAAAATAAATAATAAGCGAATTGACACAATAACGTTTTAATTATCTTCATTAGAAGCCGTTTTATCCTCTTGATTGATAAAGTTGGTAGCAATTACAAAAAGTTGAGTTGTTGATTACAAAAATGATTAAAACCTCTACTAATATATCTTCGTGAGCCCAGCTCTAATAACCTGGTCAAGACATTTATCGACCTTATTGTAAAAAATAGTTTCCATATTATCCGAATTAAGAAAATTTAGTGCCGACTATTCTGCCAGGATGCCCTGTATTCAAGAAACTATAGAGGAAACGAAGTTAGGAACAAAACCAAACCAGAAATAGTAATGTTTACTTCACAAATAAGGGCCTTCCGAGCCTAATCGATCAGATTTTCCATTGGAATGTCAAAGTAACAGTAATCAATAAGCATCGCAAGCAAACATTTAAAAAGGGTATTATCTCCTTTTATGTAAATATGACAATGTTCATGTCATTCATGCAAAAAACAATTCAAGAAGTTTAAGAAACCAATTGATTCAAATTCTCTTTACCAAGAAATGAGTTATTTGAAATTTTGTTTCTGAAATATTAACGGTTTGAAACAACATAAATCTAAAAATAAATAATTCAGGACACATAATATAGATGCTCATATTGTTTTCAAAAACACGTCTTACTTTCATTAACACGAATCACCCAGAAATGGTCATACTGAAATTCTCATCAGTAATAAAATACTATTTCATGCCCTTGATTAATTCTCGAAAAACTATATGCAGATGGATTTTGCACCACCTATAGTTCACGCAAGTAATCAGCCATAAACGGAAACATTTCAAATAACGTCCAAAATTTCATACAAAGGCAGTATTTTCAAAAAATATTTTTAATTTTAAGGGTTTCCTTAAGTATGTAACAGTTTGTTTGCTCACAATTTTTGGCTCGAAAAAAGGTATACCAATATACAAAGCAAACCTTCTACAGAGATGGACGCTAACGTTATTAGTAAACGATTTTGATATAAAGTATACAAGTACTAAAGATTTCGGACATGTAGATATGCTTTCAAGACTCATAAAATCTCACGAGAAACCTTCAGATTATTATATCGTGTCATCAAACAATCCGGAAGAGATTTTGAAGACAATCTGAACGAAACGTTATCAACCTTACCAGTCACGCACAATATGATCGTTCAAAACTCCAAAGCGGACAAAACAATTCAGAATGTCTTGTATCACATGAATTTTGGCTGGCCAGACAACTCCAACGATTTGGACTCTAGAATCATTTATTATTTCAACAGAAGATAATTTCTTTCTTTCGCTGATGGTTGTTTACTTTTGAACACTCGAATAGTGGTACCTGAACTATACCGCAAACGTATATTATGTTAACCTTATCGTGGCAATGGAACGATGCAATGCAACTGCACGGAGTTACGTTTATTGTCCCAACATTGACAAAGATATCAAGGATATTGTTGGAAAATGTGAGAAGTGTCAGTTAACTTTCGAAAATCCAGTTAAAACAGATCTACATTCCCAGCCGAACACAACACATAACCTTGAAAGAGTTCATACAGACTACTTATTTAATTATAATCGATGCTCATTCTAATTATATTGGAATAATGTTTTTAATAATTACTTTTACAAATAATTTTACTTCAATAAACACTTTTTAACAACAGATTATGGGCCCAGTCATCAAAGAAAATTAAATAAAAAATCAAACAAATTCTTCAAATAGTGTGTGTAATTGTTTCAAGAAGAATAAAAACAGTCGAGAAAAGATTTCAAATTATTGAGGAAAATTTCAGAAGAGAAAACAAAAATGGAATTTTGCAAGAATACAAAGCAATTATCTGGTGAATCAAATTGGTCTATTTGGAAAAGAAAGATAATGGACTCCTTGAATTATATGAAGGATCGTTAGAAGTCATCGATTATAAGCTTACAAAACCCGAAATACTGGAAAATGGAGCAAATGAAATTCAACGCTGAGAATATCAAAAACAGAGTGAGTTGTACCGGAAAGTAAATTGTTATGCTAAGGAATCTGCATTCGAGATGTGGCAGGCATCAACATGTTGCTTCAACAATTTGAAGCAACATCTAAAGATCAATTATTTAAATTTTTACGGAACTTTTTTCGTTTCAATGCATATTTCAAAACTAAAAAATTTATTCATTGAAATTAAGAATGGTTTGAAAGTAACAAATGAAAATCCATACAGAAAGAGAAAACAAAACAATAGCAGAGATGGTATTCAAAGAAAGAAGTCGTGTTTTGTGAAGCAATTTACATACTCAACAGGATGGAAAAAAGCTCAGTTGAAGGTGTTAGTCCATTTGAACTATGGCTTAGAAAAACTCCCAGAATCAACCACTTAAGGATTATTGGTTCAACATGCTACATTGACCTACCAGATTAAAAGCGTAAGAAATTGGACAAGAAAGCAATAAAAGGTTTTCTTGTGGGTTATGATGAAGATGAGAGATATAGAGTAGTATACATAAAAGAAACAAACAATGTAAAATTCTTTCGAGATGTTTAATTTTTAGGAGATCATAACAATGAATATAAAAATGAAAACAAAAATGAAGTGTCAAAAAGGCAAATAGTAAAAATAATACAAATCTAACAGTTAAAATTAAAAATAACATTGAGTCAGAAAATTCAAGTTTTAATGATAGTGACTTGAAGATTTTGGAGGTTTCGATAATACAGATCAAGATTCCGAAGAACGGAGTTCTAGAACTCAAAGCATAATAGAAAGTGCAAAAGTTACAATTCAAGATGCCCAATCGCGGACTAGGAAACGTAGACGGGAAGAAGAATTTGATATCGATATTCAAAATTCAAAACGTTTACGTAATCGTGCAGTTATTATAGATAATCTACAACATAACAATATTTTACTGATGTCTCAGGAATTTATTAATAAAGTTAAAATTCCAAATGCTTATAAAGAAGCTATTGAGAGTAAGCAAAAATATGATTGGATAAAAGCAATAAAGGCAGAAATGAATCCTCTATCAGGTAATAATACATGAGAACTTACAAAGATACTTAAAGGTGTTAAAGCTCTTCCAGAAAAATAAATTTTTAAAATTAAAAGAAATGTTGATGGTTCTATAGAAAAATACAAAGCTTGTCTTGTCATAAAAGGCTTTATGCAAGAGGAAGGAATTGACTATGATCAAACATTAAGTCCTGGGGCAAAAATGTCAACTATTCGGTCTATAATTAGTGTTGCCGCAACTGAAGGTTTACATTTAGCTCAATTTGATGATTCTACATAATTTTTGTATGGTATTTTTTTTTTTTGTATTAGAAGAAAACATATATATGAAACAACCAGAAGGTTTCAATGATGAATCAAATTGAGTATGCCATTTAAAGAGAAGCTTTTATGGACTTGAACAAACTCCAAGATGCTGGAATAAAATAATTGGAAATTATATTAAACAATTTACTAGTACAACTGATTCCTGTTTATACGCGAGGGAGAAAAATGGTAACTATATAATAATTGTATAATATGTTGATGATGGTTTGGTTGCAGCATCTGATGAAAATGAGCAAAAGATTTTATGAAAGAGATGCAAGCGGAATTTGAAATAATACAGATTAATATTTACTATGATTAGAAAACGAGAAGAAAAATGAATATATCAAGATACATCAAAAAGCATATACTAAGAAAACTTTAATTTTTTCTGAATGTCACCCAGTTGTTACACCAATGGAGAAAAATTCCAAAACCAATAAAGAGAATTCGCATATAGACAAGCAGTAGGTGCTTTAATGTAGTTAAAGTTAGGAACGAGGCCTGATCTGGCATATAGCGTAGGTTATTTGTCAAGATCTCTAGAAAATACAAATAAAGATGTTCAACGTGTAAAACGTGTATTTCGATACATTGCTGGAACATTAGATGTTGGAATAATGTATAATAAAAATGGTCCTAAATCATTAGAATGTTTTAGTGATGCAAGTTTCGGTGCATGTGTTTCTTCTGGTCGTTCAATATCCGGTGTGACAGTGACATATGCTGGTGGGCCTATAATATGGTTGAGTCAAAGACAAGCAATTGTATTAATATCTAATACGGAGGCCGATATTGTTGCTGCTAATGAAGCTGCTAAAGAGCTAGTTTGGTTAAACAAATTTTTTAATGAGGCTGTGAATTTAAATTAAATACCAAGTATACAAATCGATAACACCGCTGCCAGTACAATTTCCGTAAGTGCCAGTACAATTTCCCTAATCTTACATGCAAATATTCTTCATGGTTGAGTTCCGAGACGAAAACCTCTCATATCGAAATTCTCATAAGTATTAAAATCGTGATAATTCATTTTTTGATAATATTATTTTTACTGTTGAAAGCAAATTCGAAGTTTTTTTGAAAGAAAAATCCGACTAAAATATAGAGAAGTTAAAAATACACAGTTTGATGGGGGTGTGTATGGCAGCGATAGGAATGGGAAGTCTAGTTTATATAGAAAATACTATGAATAAAACAAATTATTTGAACATTTTGCAATAGATTTTACAATTCAGTGCAAAATTATTCATTATATTAATATATACAAATTCATATATAAATTCATATCAAAATTCGTATATAAATTCATATATATTAACCCATATATAAAGTTCATATAAAAATTCATATTTACATTCATATATAAATTCATATACAAAATTCATATATAAACTCATATATTAAATTCATATATTAATATATATAAATTGATATATAAATTCATACATAAATTCATATATAAATACATAAACAAATACAATTATAAATTTATACATAAATATACAAATAAATTCATATAAAAAAATCACATAAAAATACATTTATAAATATATATAAAATTCATAAATAAAAAAATGAATATCATATTTAAATTCATAAATATAAATTCATATATAAATTCATACAAAAATTCATATATAAATTCATATATACATAAATGCAAATTATGTTATATATATATATATATATATATATATATATATATATATATATATATATATATTATATATATATATATATATATATATATATATATATATATATATATATATATATATATATATATATATATATATATATATATATATATATATATATATAATATATATATATATATATATATATATATATATATATATATATATATATATATATATATATATATATATATATATATATATATATATATATATATATATATATATATATATATATATATATATATATATATATATATAATATAATAGAATATAATAGATATCGGTCTATTTCTTTTAGCACACTGAATCGATTTCGCTGGTTTTAAATAGGAGGCTATAACAAATATTCAGGCCACATTTCATTGAACACTGTCAATTTTTGTGGATGTGTACTTATACAGTTTTGATTTTTAAATAACTTTGTTAGTGTCAACCTTCTTTAATGATAATTGCATATAAATAGATTTATTGAACTTAACCGAAATTATAGTAGATAATAAAATTCAGAGAGTTTTCTTTCATGCATATAATAAATAACAGATATTGAAGACAATTAAATAATAGGATCGGTCTATATTAACCTAAAATTCAATATCGGAAAGGGGTAAAGGACCTTATGGAAACTACATGAAAATTGATTTGCATTTAAGTCTATGGGGATCTTATATGGTAGCTATAAAAAATATGGTCCGATATTCGTAAAATCAGTAACATAAGCTTATGCTATTTAGAAAAATAATTGTACGAAGGAATATCATATATAAGAAGCATGTAATAAGTAACAGATATTGAAGGCAATTAGATAATAAAATCGGTCTATATTTAAAAATCTTATTAACCTAAAATTCAATATCGGAAAGGGGTAAAGGACCTTATAAAAACTATCAAAATTGGTTTGCATTTAAGTCTTTGGGGATCTTACATGGTAGCTATAAAAAATATGGCCCGATATCATAAATGTACCAAATTTCAATAATTTTAGTTTATATTTATAAACTCAATGCCGTTCCTGGGAAGGGGGCATATGTGGAAGCTAGATCAAATAATGTCTCCAGTACAATCTAGTTTCTTTGGGTTTATATTACATGAAATAAAATATATGTGGCAAATTTAAGAAAATTATCTTTAAAATTGTCACCTACATGAGAATCTAATCTTGCATATTTTATACCTACGATATTGAATGAACACATAACGTTATATTGTGGTTAAATTTTGTTAAAATCTGGTAGTTTTGGTTAAAAAATTTAGAAGTTATCTTCTTTGGAATTTTGAGGTTGTCTCAGATATCGGTTTAGTAATGTTGATCGGTTTATAAATATCTATTATAAAGCAAACAGCCTCGGACAACAACAAATAATGTGGCAAAGTTTCATTGAATTTTGACTAATATTGTAAGCGTGAGAATGTCTCTAAAAGATAGTCGGACGTAGCTATATAGACTGATTTTGATTTGATGCAAAAATACGGAGGAGGGCACAAATACAAGTTTGATTTTTTGACGTTTACAATAAGAAATCAACTGTAAAATTTGTTTATGAATATATACTAAAAATTCTTAAGAATTTCAGCTTAACGTATTTTAAATTTGTTATTTTACATTTCTCCAGACATTTTCTGAATTTCGGTTAATCGATTATTTGACCCAAATTATTATTAATTCATTATTCGAAAATTGCCAATTATAAATTAATCGAACAGTTGATCT
The DNA here is from genome assembly GCA_004302925.2 of Cochliomyia hominivorax. Taxonomy (NCBI): domain Eukaryota; kingdom Metazoa; phylum Arthropoda; class Insecta; order Diptera; family Calliphoridae; genus Cochliomyia; species Cochliomyia hominivorax. The sequence goes on from PYHX02000413.1 coordinate 64,581,019, forward strand.
ATAAAAATTAATCGATTAAATACCCTACTTCTTACCCAGGATGAATGGAGGATATTTCTTGTTAATTATATGGATATCAATAATATGTTCATGCGGATGTTCCTGCAGAAATTCACGTTTTTTCTGATACTTCCGAAATGTAATATGCCGGTGTTTGGTTTGTTCACGTATCAAGTACGAGAGGAATCTCACTCATTTACTTTCACGTGAAAACTTATGTTGTCCCTATTATATCGATTTCATTGCTCCGAATAGAACTTTGTAGTTCAGTTTTGGCGTCCCACAGTGTTTCAAATGAAAAATGTAATGGAGATAAATCTGCAACTTCCAATCAGCTAGTCCGATTTCAATGAAATTTCACACAGTGAAAGTAGAAGAGTAAGCAAATTTAGGTTTTGAGATTTTATATGATTTAAACATTTCTGGGAATTTTTGAAAGTTTTTTGGAATTGCGAAATTTATTTTAAGAGAAAATTCCGCAATCCCATAATAATATTAATAGTTTGCGATTAAGTATCAAAAAATCTATTTATATTTTTAAGATAGATTGACTAACGGAAATTTTACTTGAAGATTAAAGTTAAATAATTTTGCAAAAAAAACTATTCAACACTTTTATATCACTTTTGAAAAGTAGACAATATTTCCGATACACTGATACATAATTTGTCCACCTTAACCTTTCCATGTGCCATAAATAATGACCAACCATTAGAGCTCTTAGTAAATTATATTTGTTTAGGTAGTTCTAACGTATTGGATTTGATAATGTTACAAGTAAATTTATCTTTTTTCTATACCTGTAACTTTCATTTGCAAATCTTTGTAACAGGTATATAGTAGATACAGGTAAAGTATAATATGATGATATTAGTATATAAGCACGTTAGGTTCATTTCGATCTTAGTTGAAATTGGATAATTATAGAAATCGTATTGAAATACCTCATTTTGTGTGACATATTGTTTAAAAATCCATCAGATTATTTTCAGGGAAAAATAAGTTGAAAAAAGGAGAGCATTTGAGAAAAATATAAAGATATTTAATGTAAGATAGAAAATCTGTGAGGCGGTCTAGAAAAAAGTTTGAATCAAAGTATTCTGAATGGCTGGATGAAACCAATAATCGTCTGTTTTTGGAGTTCATCTTAAGCAATTGTGAAAATTGAGTCATTTGAGTCTGTATCCAGACTCAACATCGACATCAGTTTTTATAGAAGAAGACATTGCATTTATACTAGTTACAGTATAAACTTAAAATTTAGCCATCAGAATTATGTAACTTTAAGAAAAGCGCTGTTAAAAAAAGGAGTGGATATTTTGCCATCTTATGGTGCATAATATGAAAAAAAGAAGAGCATTTTACCATCTCCTTTACAAATTAGTGACTACAACGCCAGAATTGGAGTTGCTAAATTACTAGAAAATACTGCATCAAGGATTGTTTATTTAGGCATCACTGGACTTATTAAGTATTCGAAAATATGCTAACTGCGATTTCCCGTCCATCAGTTTTAATGAGGTTTGGAAATACTTAACACCTGGGTCAAAATACTTTTTTTTTATTAAATACACAAAGAAACCATTAGCTACAACACAAGCATTGGTAAACAGTATTGAAATAAAGATAAAAAGCCTGGAACCGATTACAATCCGAATATTTTACTGAATTGAAATTCTATAATGATTTACCTTAAGCTACTGTTGTTAACAAATATTTTACACAAAATCTTTCTTTTTTAATTTTAGTCAAATGCATTACTCATTACACCAATATCACAGGTAAAAATAAATGCTTGTTAATGAAAGTTACTAGGAGAAAGTCTAGAAAAAATTTATGACACTTGGAAAGGTGAATGTAAACAAATTATACATAAGTGTATCGAAAATTATGTCTACTTGAAAAATGTGTAACATTATTGATAATAATAAAATTCGTTACATACTTTTTCCGAAAACGCAATTTCATGTCACTTTTTAGATTTTTTTTTTGCAAATTATTGAACTTCAAATAAATTTTTTGTTAGTCAAACTATCTTAATAAAATTTTGCACATAAATAGATTTTTTGATACTGAATATTATTTTCTTTTTCTTAAAATAAATCCATAAACAAACTTCAAAAAGATACCAACATTTTGTTCACTGTTTTGCTATATCCTTTTAACCAATATCGGGGAAAAAAATTTTCTATTACTTAATATTTTAGAACATATTAAGCTTTGAAGAAATCATAAGCCGTTAAAATAGGCTTTGCGAAAAATCGCCAAATATAAATTTAAAGGCATATAACTTTTAATTGTATAAATTTATTCTCAAAATTTTTGCAAAATTTTATAATTAGTTCTCAATAAAAAAATACGAAATTACGCTGTAGCAATAAAACTTCGATAAGATCAGTCAAAAAGTAACATTTAAAATTTTTAAAACTAAATATCTCTTAAACTTACCTACCCATTCGACGAGGTTTCACTACCAAAAATTACTCATATAACATAAAGATATTTCAGGTATAAAGAATCTGGATCGTTTTAATTATTTTAATGATCCGAGATAACCAACTTTGGGACCCTGTTGACCGACTCCCATTAGCTTCACAAAGTTCAAAGTCAAAACTTAAACTTATCACTGTGTGAAATTTCACTGAAACTGGACTAGCTGTTCGGAAGTTACTGATTTATTTCTATTTCATTTTTCACTTGTGCGTCCAAAATTTGAAAATTATACTTTGGAAAATAGATATTCCCATCCAAAAAGAAAGAATTTACCATAGTTCTTTGTTGGTTTAGAAAACTTTCGGTTATGTGTATATATGGATGGTATCATAACAGACCGGAAGGAACCCTAACTGACTTGGATACTCCCACCACGATTTGGCAAAAAACGATATAAGGGAAATGGGCCAAAGTCGTTAAAAAATACGAAGAATACTCTCAATAATATTTCAGATTTGAAAAGGGATATTGAGTCCAGAAAGATTAAAACACATTCGGCATTCTCTTCGGAATATCAGAAGAAATTTTTTGACATGATCGTGCCATGGGATTGGCTCAAAATGTTAATTTCTCAGAAGATTATCTTTAATTAGAAAATATTTTCGTCAAATGGCTCATTAAAATAACTTAACCTTTTTCTCAACGGCAATCTAATTATGAGGATTTATAACCGTTTATTTCAATGATGAAATAAATATGTTAAGAGAACGTTTGGCAATTCCGACTCAAAAGATTAATTTCTCCGAGTATAATCAGAATCTTAATCTCGATGACAATGACCGTTTTTTGTCATTTGCGTGATAAAGTTACCTTTGTAAAACATGTCAGTTATTATGTTTAATGTCAAATAAATGAATATATGGTAAATCTGATTAAAATTAGAGACCAGAAAAAAGTGCGTACTTTTTAAATAGTACCGAAAGAACTTGTCCTTTGATAGAAACTCTGAATCATGAAGAAGGAATTTTAAGTAGGTAAAATAATTGAATCATTAGATACAACATAAGTTTCAAAAATTCTTTTACTCATAAGACTTCATAATCCACATAACCTTGCATCCTGTTAATATTATAAACAAGCCTTTGAGAAAATCTTGAATTTTATTGCATTTATAGAATTATATATTTATAATTATTTAAATTGAGGTAATATATGGAACGTTGTGGTTTGCTAAAATTCTTTATGAATGATTTGAAGTATTTAGCAAAGGTACGAATTCTTTTTAGAACAATCATCTCTTGGCTTTTTGAGTATGCACATTATGTATGCCTTGAGCTAAGGGAATTATTTTATTATTAATCTTGAAAACATAATTGCTTGCCTCAGATTTGTACACACTTCTATTAGAATTACATCATCGTGCAAGCAAACTGCATTGATTCGCCTCAGCAAGTATGTTGTAAAAGCTAAGAATTTTATTTGCAATTTGAGAAATTTTAAGTCGTATGTGCGGGTAAATTTCACGTTAATTGTTGTAAAATTCAAAACATATTTAATTTTTTTCAGTTGATTTTAATTTTCATTTGTCAAGAGGGAACACAATTTCGATTCCAGTCCAGTTATCAAAATTAAATTGAACCACTGTGCTACAGATGAACACGCGTGTTTGTTGGAGACTGATAGGCAACAACGAACGACTCTGTGAGGTTAACATTTTGAGGATTAAATCGAGTTTTGAGAAAAAAAGAGACACGCTTTACGATTTCCCTTGCGACCCTAGAATTGCTCAGCTGAACAGTGAAATCAGCAGGTTGGTAAGTGTGGACAAGCGGATTAAATGGTTAGATCACCTTAGCAAATTCAACAAAATACTGCTGTAAATTGTGGTCGACTGTCCGATCTCTCTAATCCCAAGAAGAAGGATGATAGGGTTGCGATTAAGTTTGCAGATAAAACTATTTCCGACCTTAAGGATGGCTAGCGAGCTTTTTGCCGACAATTTATTGAGTGTTGTTCGCAAACTTCAAACCTTCCAGTCATGGACTCACCACCATTATTTACACCTCTTAAAATTTCAGAGGTTAAAGAACCTTAGCGAGCGGGGAGTTGAGTATTTGACAATGGTTTTTAACTTATCAATGCAGAGCATGTTAATATCCGATGCCTAGAAAATGGGTAAAGTCATTATGTGTGTGAAGATAAATTTAAATTTATTTAGCCAAGATACAAACCACATGCTTTAACAGAGCTCTGGAAACACATTAACAGAGCACTGTAAACACATTGACAGAGCATTGCTTTCACAACACATACAAAATAAGTACGATTTTGTCATCATTTCTGGGATCGGAAAAATTAAACCATGTCAAATAGCGGCCAATTGGTCATACTAATAGGCCTTATAAGTCGTTTTTCCCAAATAACTTGGAATTTACGAAAATTAAATTTTTTTGAAAATCTGACCTGGAGAGGATCGGTGGCCATATCTGGATTTAGGGAAATGGCTGGTATATGAGACTATGTGCATATGGCCACCGATCCTCTCCAGGTCAGAATTCAGAAAACTCGAACTTTCTTAAATTCCAAGATTATTTGGGAAAAGCGACTTATAAGGCCTATTAGTATGACTAATTGTTTACCACTTCCACATAGTCTCATATACCAGCCATTTCCCTAAGTCCAGATATGGCCACCGATCCTCTCCAGGTCAGAATTACAAAAAAAAATAATTTTCTTAAAATCCAAGATTATTTGGGAAAAGCGACTTATAAGGCCTATTAGTATGACCAATTGTCTACTACTTCCACATAGTCTCATATACCAGCGATTTCCCTAAGTCCATATATGGCCATCGATCCTCTCCAGGTCAGAATTACAAAAAAAATAATAATTTTCTTAAATTCCAAGATAATTTGGGAAAAGCGACTTATAAGGCCTATTAGTATGACCAATTGTCTACCACTTCCACATAGTCTCATATACCAGCCATTTCCCTAAGTCCAGATATGGCCACCGATCCTCTCCAGGTCAGAATTCAGAAAACTTGAATTTTCTTAAATTCCAAGATTATTTGGGAAAAGGACTTATAAGGCCTATTAGTATGACCAATTGTCTACCACTTCCACATAGTCTCATATACCAGCCATTTTCCTAAGTCCTGATATGGCCACCGATCCTCTCCAGGTCAGAATTTCAAAAAAAATTAATTTTCTTAAATTCCAAGATTATTTGGGAAAAGCGACTTATAAGGCCTATTAGTATAACTAATTTTCTACCACTTCCACATAGTCTCATATACCAGCCATTTCCCTAAGTCCAGATATGGCCACCGATCCTCTCCAGGTCAGAATTTCAAAAAAATTTAATTTTCTTAAATTCCAAGATTATTTGGGAAAAGCGACTTATAAGGCCTATTAGTATGACCAATTGTCTACCACTTCCACATAGTCTCATATACCAGCCATTTCCCTAAGTCCAGATATGGCCACCGATCCTCTCCAGGTCAGAATTTCAGAAAAATTTAATTTTCTTAAATTCCAAGATTATTTGGGAAATGCGACTTATAAGGCCTATTTTCTTAAATTCCAAGATTATTTGGGAAAAGCGACTTATAAAGCCTATTAGTATGACCGATTGGCCGCTATTTCACATGGTTTCATTTTTCCGGTCCCAGAAATGATTACAAAATCGTACTTATTTGGTATGTCTGGAGAAATAGATGCTCTGTCAATGTGTTTACAGTGCTCTGTTAATGTGTTTCCAGAGCTCTGTTAAAACTTGTGGTTTGTATCTTGGCTAAATAAATTTAAATTTATCTTCACACACATAAAGTCATTCCCATTCTAAAACCTGGGAAAGATGTGAATGAGGGACAATCCTACAGGCAAAGACTCTTGAGGCTCTTTTCCTCCCCTAGCTGAACTGTCATCTTACAGCAGCTCGCCACCAGCATGGTTTTCGCAAAATGCACAGCACAACAACGCACACATCAGTCGTAACCACTGCAATAGCGCATGGTTTGAAACAACAAAAACCTTGTGAACGTACAATCATGGTTCTTGACCTATCAAAAGCATTTGATGCAGTAAGTCATTCGGTTCTCTTCCAGGACATCCTGCAGTCCACATTGTCGAACAATATGAAGAAATGGATTGTGAATTATTTGAGTGGACGTCAGTCATTTGTCGAATTTTGGGACAAAAAGTCGGATTCCCGTAGAGTTAAGCAAGGAGTTCCGCAGGGCGGTGTGCTCTCACCACTCTTTTTTAATTTCTACCTCTCGAAATTCCCAGCGCCTCCACCCGGAGTAGACGTGATAACATATGCAGATGACTGTACGATAACGGCTACGGGCCATAGAGTTAATGACCTATGTGGTTTGGTAAATGGTTATCTCGGCGAAATCCACAACTTGAAACTTTCACCAGCGAAATCAACTGCAACACTCTTCACCACCTGGACAAAAGAGGTAAATATGAACATAGGCATCACTGTCGATGGAGTACAAATTCCGACAGTTAACCACCCAAAAATGTTTGGAGTTACATTTGATAGCCTATTTATTTCTTCAGCACATGCTACTACAATTACCCACAAATCAATTTAATTCACCACCTACATGAGGAAACAAAGATCCTTCCAATAAAGGAGAAACCATCCCAACTTCAATATTACACAATTGGAGTTACCGCCGAGGCATGTAAAAACAGATATTCGTATATACGAACATTGCATACAAAGATATATGCAAGAACCTTTGGATCAGAATTATATGACAGCTTTGAACGACATTCACAGAGACGCCTCAAATTCCGCGGTTTCAAGTTACCGTATGAATGTCGTGCTAGGAGGCCGCCCACCGCCCATTGCAGACAATGAACAGAATTTGCCTCGACCAACAAGAGTAGTTCTGGCACAACTGCGATCGGGATGGAGCAATAGGCTTAATGCCTTTTGGTGACGTAAATGAAATCTTGAATCTTTTTAATTCCATGTAATTTGTTTTTATTACAAATATTTTAAGTATAACTTATACATCGGATTCTACAAATTTTGGAAATCGACTTGGTTTTGAAATTTTCAACTATAGCAACAGCTTGAATACTCGATGGAATTTGCATTCGAAATTTTAAATTACTAACAACAAAGAGAGAAATAAAATAGGGGTATTGCCGGAATAAAACCAAAAATAGTTTTAATGTTAAAATTCTCTTTTTGGATAGTATTTATTTAAAAATCGACTTTAGCCTTAAAGTTCTTAATAACTAATGTGTTTGTCAAATCAATAGTTAAAATGTCTTTTTGCATACGACCGTAAAATATAAAATATATAAAAATAATAAAGTTTATTACCAAAATTAGAATTTCATAATATTTACCTGAACTATTTTTGTCATTTCCTGAATGTCAATTACACCATTACCATCAACATCGTACATCCGGAATGCCCATTTTAGTTTTTCTTCTGGGGTACCACTTGATGTCACATCAATAGCCAGTAAGAATTCCTGAAGAAAAAATATGTAATCTTATAACTATGGTAAAGCTAAAAAACATACGATTCGGTATTTCATTATTTTATCGACGGATTATTTTTTAATATCAAAATAAATATGAGATTTTTGACAAGATGACAGGTTTAACATAAAGAAACAAAAATTAACTGTATAATAAATAATATTTGTAATAATATTTCGTATGTCATTCATTAACGAAGAAGTAGGCAAAATGGCGTTTCGGGAAACAGGCCTAAGTCATAGGAATGTTGCTAAAAATTGGCGAAGGCATATTGGAGGATATGAATTTTTAATGCATTAAAAAATTATAATTAATAACGTATTTTTATAAAAAAAAACCTTTCAAAACGAGGCTTGTTGTTTGAATTTTCTCTCAACTTATTACATTAATTTTTATTTAAAATGAAATTTATATCGTTCTAAATTTCTAAAAAGTAATAATATTATTTTTGATTTACTAAGAAAGGAACATTAACATTATTTCTTACGTTTTTTAATGTATATTGTCACTTAAAATTTACTAGATAAGAAAGGATATACATTTTATTATAAATAAAAATTAATGTAATATGTTGAGAGAAAATTCAAAAAGCAAGCCTCGTTTTGAAAAGGTTTTTTATAAAAATACTACGTTATTAATTATAATATTTCAATGTATTAAAAATTCATACCCAATATATCCTCGCCGAAACTGTATAATGCTTATTGCAATATATCTACATCTGTGATAATTTAAATTTTTTGTACATAATGCAATTTCTATAATATTCAATAACTAACGAACTTTTATTAGTTCGATGCTCTGGAACAACAAATAGAACCAAAATTGGGTATGAGAAGCGTTGATATTAAGTTTTCGTCTATATATTCTTGTAGAATATTTATTAAGTTTTGTATTAAGGTTATAAACATTTAATTTATTAAAATTTATCATATTTCAATTTTTCTGTTGAATATTTCATATAAGCATTTAGTAACTATTAAATCAATTTATTAAAAAAAACTTTGTGAAGTGAGCTTTTTAATGTGATTTTTTCTAGTTTGTTGAAACAATATATATTTGTTATATTCTGTGTATTTGGAAGTATGATGTGTCCTGTTACCATTTTTAATTTTGATTTTTTTATATAAATTTATATACTATTGTAAAAATTATATTTTTACATAGTAAAAGTATATTATAATAATTGTTCGTAAATATTGCATGCTTATTATTTTTTACACCACCATAATTAGGTTATTTAATGTACATACACATTCTTCACTTACCTTGAAATCAATGTAACCATTTTTATCCATGTCGAATGTTCGGAATACATGGTCACAAAATTCTTCTGCGTTTCCAGATGGGAAAAACATTTTATACATATCGACAAATTTGGCTGGTGTTAGTCTTCCATTGGGACAATCTTGCTGCATAAATACATTTTATTTATTACATTATTAAAGAATTAGACATAATTACCTTAAAACCTTTGTACCACTCCTTAATAGTGGCTTCATCATAACGAGTATGAGATTTTAAAAATTCCATATCTTCTTTTGTTAAACGGTCTTTACTACTTAAGCACCCCATTTCACTCAACGTCACACTAATAAACTTTTAACTTGAATCAAAACTTATCTTTTATATTAAAAGATCTTGAAAATTAATTATTTAAATAAAACAATTATACAAAAATACATTAATTCTTCTTTTAAAATACTATTAATGAATTGAATTAGTTGAATGTGAAACTGGTAATCGAATATTAATATATATATATATTATATTTCTAAACATGCGCAGTGTGTTTCATCCTGTGTAAATGTGGATAGGTTATTTAATGTAGAAAAATTGAAGGATAAGAGTTACCTTACTTTGTGAAGAGATAACTTAAATGAAGCAAGATTCAAATCATATATATATGTATATATATATATATATATATATATATATATATATATATATATATATATATATATATATATATATATATATATATATATATATATATATATATATATATATATATATATATATATATATATATATATATATATATATATATATATATATATATATATAAAATTAATTAAAAATTAAATTAATCCTTAGAAATTTTAATACAATATACAATACAAGTAATACGAAATTAAGCAAACAATACGAGAGTTAAGCAACTTTCATATGATATCTTCAATGAAAGCAAAATATTGCACTTTTCTTTCGATTTCTATATAAGGACCAATTGCACTATTAAATAAACAGGTTAAATTCCTTTTTGGATTTTGCTAAAGCACATATGGATTAGTCTATAGCAATATGATGGACCGATTAATTTAGTGGTTAATCTAAATTTGAACAATTCACGTAAAGGGTATTCAAAGAAAAAGGTAAAATCCGTAGCCTACCAAATCCAGGGGGTGGGAGTAATTTTATTTTTAACCTGTTTTTGTGTATATAGAAACAAGTTAGAATGCTTATACTTACAATATATGTACAGTTTACGTACACAGCTGATTAAAAAATTACAATTTTCAACAAAAACTTCATTTTAGAGGAGTTTTAAATGGAAAACTTTTTAAGACAATAACAAATAATATGGCTAAGGTTAATTGAATTCGGACAATTGTTCATTTAAATCGAGTCAGATTTTAATTTCATGCAAGAATATATGTTCTTTATGAAATTTTAAATGATTCATTCTTAGCGATACATACGAAATGACAAAGTTAATTTAACGCCATCACTACATGTTGTGATGGAGGTTATAATTATGCTAACAAACGTTACGAATTCTAAAATAATATGTTATCAGAATCATCTCTTAAACATAAAAACTTTAATATATTGGGTAACATATCGACTTACAGTAGCGAATTTATTTGCATGTTTTCGTTAATTTAAACATTTTATGCTGTTTTTTGATACTAAATATTCAAATAAAATTGTAAGTAAAATTTTTGAATTCCATGCAAAAAAATACCTCTGTCCCAAAAATTAAAAAAATACTTACAAACCATGAGAAATCAAGTAATGCTGTTATGGTAAATAATATTCAAAATTTAAGTCACAGTAGGTACACACTGCATTATATGTTCTTTTTAAATAGATTAATAAAAATGTAGTTTATTTACAATTAAAAAAATGACAACAGAAATAAATTTCCATTTTCTTCGAAGTTATAATAAGCTAAACATTATTTTATTAATTATTTATTTGAATTAAAAACGACTTTTGAAATTTCATATGATATCTTCTGTTTCTTATGAACTTTCAAGGCTTAAATTGTATATAGGTTCGAAAGAACCTATGGTTCTAAAAGTTCGATCCTTAGATTTTCAAATCCTGTTGGGCTATGAGTAGTCTCAGATGATGGATTACTAACTATCCAAAGTGATGGAGAACTTACCTCTGTGACTATTCATCAACCCAGTACACTGAGGTGCAGCTCCAGCCAGGCACAAATGTCAACGGACAAAACGAAATCCACGACGCATGGACCCAGGAAGGAGACTTCAATGGTGCACAAGTCTTATTCAAAGTCAACTGAAACCTGGATGGTAAATTTGGAACTTCCTTACAGGAACTCAACAGACAAACCAGACTCACAAACCTAGACGTGATAATGGCATCGGAACTGCCACTTCGTGGAAGCACAAGGAAAAGACTTAAGATTCGCAGTGGATCCAAATTCTCTGGATAAACTTGACTCGATGGGGGGATAGCTTGTTACGGTTTGGGCGCTATCAGTTTCCGTTACACGAGGCTGCAAGTGATGCAAATAAACCTGCATCGATGCGGCCTTAACTAAACTTGATATCCACCTCACCAAGAACAAGGAGTACGTGGTCTTAATACAGGAGCCCTGAACCAACAACAACAGGATCATGGATATTAGGGTCACGGGATATACATTGTTCATATCGTCTACGAATGAGAAGGTAAGAACTTGTATATTGGCGAAGGATGAGCTGAAAATAATGATTCTGAATTCTTTTAGTGACGGCGATCTGACAGTGGTCAAGGGGGAGATGAGTGACGACAGGACAATAATATTGGACTCTGCATACATGCCCTACGATGCGGCGGATCCCCCGGGTGTTAAGATGCAAGGTCTGGTAAATATGGCCAGACAACGAGACAAAAAACTGATTATGGGATGCGATGCTAATGCGCATCACTACAAATGGGGAAGCGAATATGTAAACAATAGTGAGTCGGTTTTTGATTTCATTGTGTCCCATGATTTGTCCGTGTGTAATAGGGGCAATGCGCTGACCTTCAGAACAAAGGATAGGGCTGCGGTGATAGATTCAACTCTGGCTAACCTAAGAGGGTATAATGTTAGGAAATGGAAGGTATCGGCAGAGTATTTGTTTTCTGATCATAGTAGGATATATTTCGAGGTGGATTTTGGCAGGCCGAGTAGGGAAACCTTTCGTAATAGGAGGAAGACAGAATAACAGGATGAGCTTTAATAAGTACAAGGGGGACATTAAACGGGCAAAACGGATTTCATGGAACAACTACTTTGGGTCCACTGACTCTGTTAACGAACTATCAGCTTTGCTTATGGAAAATCACTTCCCGGGATGTTTGGATGAGGGTACAAGTGACCGTGATCTATCTGGATCGGGGTATTCTGTGGGTCTGGCGGGCAACGATATGGCAGTGGCTGAAATTATTACGGTGGATAATGAAGCGTGAGCGATAAACACTTTCGGGGCGAATAAATCACCAGGCCCGGATGGTGGTTTTTCGGCCATGCTAAAGAACGTCGATGATGTTCAAATCGTTTTACTGGTGGTTGTCTGCAGGCCTTGCCTCATACTTGGGTACATTCCGGTTAGATGGAGGGAAGTTAGAGTGGTCTTCATACCCAAAGTGGGGAGGGCTGACCACTCGATAGCAAGCTATCCTGGAAGAGGAACACACATGAGAGGTACAGGCGGGGTCTCAACTACACTTGCAGCAGATCGATAGGCAAGAGTTGGGGGCTGAAACCCAAGGTGGTAAATTGGATTTGCAACTAGGTGGTAAGACCAATACTCTCCCATGGGTGTCCTGTGTGGTGGGAAGCAATGGAGACCAGGAGCCGTAGGGATGTTCTATCTAAGGTGCGGAGGTATGATGCTCTGGGCATCACGCGATTAGGAGCACGCCGCATGCGGCCCTGGATGTAATTCTCGACCTACTGTTTATTGAGGAGTTTGTCATGAGAGTTGCTTCAAGGGAGCTCTTTAGATTGAAGGAGATTGGAGTGAAGATGGTCTATACCTTTGTCTCTCGAGAATCTTGGGAGAAATGAGACTCATTGGATATGGAGGGACATACAACAAGACATCCAAATATATTTGCACTGAACTTGATTTCGATAGGATTCCGGAGGTGACAATTCCCGAAGGAAACAGCTGGTTGGAGGCGGATAGTATTTTCAGTGGATATTCCAGGCAGAAATTCTGGGAGTAATTAAGGCTGCCGAGACGGCCATGGAATATCTGGATGTCGGGACGACTGTCAACATTTAAGTTGACAGTCAAGCGGTGCTGAAGGCCATAAGGACCACTTTGTGAGGTCTGCGATGGTAAGGGAGTGTAGAAAGACTCTGAGGAGGTTATAGAATCACTCAACAAGACTATGCTGGGTACCGGGACACTGCGACTGGTCGGCAATGAAATAGCTGACGGGCTAGCTCGTGGCGATTCGGCACTCGTAAGGTCGGGCGATTGTGAAAGGGTCAGACCTGTTTTGGGTTTTATTCTTAATGATAGTGGATGAGGTTTTAGGTAGGTGTTAGCGGAAATGAGAGGGTAGGAGTGACTGTAGTGTCGAGGACGCTGTGGCTGAGGTTTGACTCTGTACGAACGAACCTCCTATTGGGCGCCGATAGACAGTGTCTGAAGAGTCATAGGTTTCTTAACTGGACACTGTCGAATGGTGCGCAGACCATGAAATGGGACTCCGTCAATTTGGGTATTTGTAGGATGTGCGAGGACGAGGATTAGCTAGAGTCAGTGGAACACTTAATTTGTAAATGACCTCGACTCCAGCTGACTAGGATAATATGGCTAGGCCGGCAATTGCTGGATGGGCTAGAGGACTTGGCGATCATAGAACTGTCAACCCTCATAAAGCTCATCCTGAGGGTAGCTGGCTACTGGACCTAACGGTTATTAGGTGAATAGTATATATTGGGTGACTATATCTGTCTCTTTTCTTTTTCCATCTCTTTCTCTTATTTTGTTCTTTTTTTCGATAATCAGTTCCCAAGTGATTTTCTCCTGTTGTTCCTTTCTTCTTTCTCTATTTTTTCTATCCTGAAATACATCTCTATCTACAGAATTATAACCCTTTCTTCAAGTTGGATGAAGGGATTATAACGGATCTTTAGGTCACCGAGTGAAGGTGTGCATTTTTGATGTGACAAAAATGCACACTACCCTTTGTAATTCGCTAATTTCGTTTGTTGGATAGCAGCAATACCATTAGCAGAATTATTTAAAATGTTTTTGTTGAGGTGGTTATTATTGTTTGAGTTTAAGACGGCAACGTTGAAACCACATTGTACGTCAAAATTCATTCTGCACACCACCATTTGTAAGTTAACGCATTTTCGAAGTAAAAAACTTGGTTCTATTCGTTAAACCGTTATGTCACTTCGGAAAGAAATATCATGAGTTTTTGTTAACAATGTAATGCCTCCAATTGACAAAACCACATCCCTGGATTTTTCTTCCAAAACCGCGGAATACGAAGTGTTACATTTTAAATTATTGGAGAAGAATCTGCAATCTTTTTTGATTATTTATATAGTCGAATCATATATTTTTTAATTCTAATCAAATATTTTCTAATTTAAATTTTTACAAATTAACATAAAATATTTAAGTTTTGTTATTGTTCTATTGGTATTGGTCAAAGAAAAGTCATTAGCTCATCATATTTATGTAAATCCCAAAGGGAACCTCCTTGACAATTTAAAAGCTTGAATACGACGCTTCAAAAGTAAACAAAAAATTTTAATTTCCTAAGTTTCGAGCAATAAAGTTTCATGTTAATTTTGTTTAATTATTATAAATTCCAAGGATATGGTAGTTAATTTTCAATATAATTTTTATATAATAGGCATATTATGAAGTTATTAATAAAAAAGTTCATTAATCTAATTATAAAGAACATATGTATATGACATAAGTACTTACTGAGAAAATGTTGATTAGGTTTCCAACAATACTATATCTTAACAAAAAGAAAAAAGTAGTGCTTGACCAAAGAAATTATCTTTTAATTGCGACTTGCATTTTCTTCACAAGACTACTAGCCAGCCGTCCAGAGGAAACAATGAACAAATCTTAAGAAAAAACTCAACTAAATAGTAATTCTTAACAATTTTAACTTTCAACAGTACAATGAACCAAAACATACACATTCACCAAGTCCCGATATGAATCCAATTAGCTAACTGTAGGATTATTTGGAAAAATTAATGCGTATACACTAAATTTCAAACAAAAATCAACTAAAAAAATAGCGTTTGAGTGAAAAGGAACAAATATATAAAATTCAAAAGCACCAAATGTAGGTTTTTGATTAAAAAATTGTAATTTGATTAAAAACTTAAGAAATCATAGTATAGTTTATAGTATTTGGTTACTCAGTACCTAACTCTAAGAATGTTTTTCTAAATTTGTGTGAAGTAGTATTAGTGAAGAAAAATATAACTCACATTATAATTTGTTCGGTTAGTTCTATTCTGCATTATTTTACAGCTGTATTTTTTCATTATTTTATATTGTTAATGTATTGCATGATTATAACTATAATTTTGAATATAATATTGCAAATATATATAATTTTGTAAGAAATAAAAAATAAACAATTATTTCTAATACTTCTGAAATACAACTCTATGCCATTGTCCCATACATATACAGAAAACAAATTTACCTTTGAAGCGTCAACAAATAAAAATTACAAAAATAAAATGAAAATTTCAATGTGATGTACTTGACCATAAAATAGATGAAGAAAAAATACACTTTTCCATTCAACAGTATTCAATCTCAAAATCACATGGAAGACAGCTTTGCAACATAATAATTGTAACATAATAATTTTATACTTAGCGTAAATGCGTTTGGTAAATTATATCCGATCAAAGTATTACTAAGTTCTTAAGTTTAAGTTTTTCTAAAATGTAGAGCACATACTTCATATTCATTCTTCGTTTACAATTTTGTCATCCTTTACATTTTATTGTTCTTTAATTTCCCCTTACGGATTATGCATGTACATATATGTATAGAATACTAAAACTATTTTTGAAATATAGAACCCAATATTTTACATTGTATTTTACGTGCATATTATATTAATGTTTATGATGTTTGTACCCTTATCGATTATACAATATGAATGCAAAGTAAACATTAAAACAGGAAACATTTTGCTCCTACCGAAAAAATAATATAAAAAGTGTTATTTTATTATTTTTGATTATATCTTTAACTTTTATTCGAAGATCTATTATTCTGGATTTTTTGGAATAGACCAACACGATTGTATGAAAATTATTTCCTAAGGTATATATTGTCTGAATTAAGATTTATCATGCACTTATGATTTTATTTTTTGATTTATGCATAATGTTTAAAATATTATAATGGATTTCTTAAAGTAAGATTCATTAAATTTGAAGCAATTTTTCACAATAGGTAATATGGGGACTATAAAAAATTATAAATATATTCTTGTATATTTAAATCATATATTTTGACGATGCTAATATTTGTTCTTTTTTGAGATTTAGGTACATCCAATGTTTTTATAAAATGCTTATTTTATAGTGCTATATAGGTAGTTGTCCCATTTTGGGGGAAATTTGTATAAAAATTAGAAGAGCAATATAATAACGCATGAAAAAATAGAATTTTTCACCAATTAAAATTTCAGTATTTAATTAATCACTGAATAAAACACTATTATAAAATTTTGCAATCATTTTTTTTTTGATAGAGAATATAGTAAGAGTACCACAGTTTCCGTTATAGAAAGCATTTATATTTGAATGAGCTTCGCCCCATTATCATAAATTTTAAATCTTATTTCTAAAAGTATATTGCAATTATGAATGATGTTTTAATTTTTTAAGACGTTCTGCGTTTTATTCGTGATTGCAACATTAACTGACAAAGAAAAGATAAACACAATTTGTATTATAATGTTAATATAGGTTATAAATGTACTAACAATTAAACATGAAGGAAACTATTCCCAATTTAATTCATTACATTTTAATATTTGTTTAACTTAAATCGTATGAACAACAATACGAAAATACTTTTCTTAATATTATAAGAATCTGTTGTTTGCGAAATTTGTATCTCAATGAAAAAATGAGTGACCTAAAAACAAAAAAAGAATGAGACTCATTTAAATCAATAACCTTTAACTATCAAAGAGATTTTTTGCAACATTAAAATAGTCTCTTAAAAACTTGATTCTGGAATTTCCTACTTCTTAAACATATATTTATGTGCATTTGAGTGTTCAGCATTAATATGAAATACAATGGCTGTATTGTTTTAACTAATATATACTTTTTAATTATACCACCAGATAATTATGAAAAAATAACACAAATGTCAGACAAATCCTACTTTCTCTAAAATCATGTCTACTATTCACTTACCAAATTATGCTCATATGCATGGAAATCAATTTATCAATTTATCAATTTACTTTACCGTAGTAAAAAGCATTTATTAGAAAACTTTGTACACATTTGATAATTCGAATGAAAAACAAAACAAAAGTATGCTTTAAGCATTTATATTAACTTTTAACAGGAAGATTCAAAATATACATGGTATATTTACTATGCATTCTCATAATACACCGTCAAAAAGGATAATGTTTTTACGTCCTTTAATGTTAGTTAGTTGACAAGTTCTATATATAATTTTTCTTAATGTTGGCTTTCATAAAATCAGTTTATTTTCAAAAAAATATTGAATTTGAAAAAAATGATTATAATATTAAAGTTAACAGAAGTAAAAATTAGTAAATTATTAATATTGGTACATTATTTCAATGAACTTGCTTAATACATTTAAATTCCAATATAAATATAATACGATAAAAGTTAAATTACATGCAACCATTTTTATTTTCAAAATAAATTTTAATTTTGTAATATTTATATTATAAAATACATGAAAATTAAATAAAATATTAACAAAATAGTTCAGAAAATAGAAAAAAATTAAAATTCTTTCTTGAGCCCATGGACACATACTGCTCTGACTCATGTCGATGAAAGTCCCTAAACGTGTGTGCATGACGTTTTGACTTTACATTGATCAAGTAAAGAACAAAATTCAATTTTATTTATAAAATAATAAATATTTTCAAAAATGTTTTCTTTCAGCTAAAAAGGATAAATAATTTTTTTCAAAACTGTCAAAGCAAAATATACAAATTTATTAAAAAAATTATTGCCGTATGTGTTAATTTTGAATTCAAAATTATTTTGATTTTTCATCCTGCATTGTCTATCTAATGCTACGTCCACTTACAACGTTTTTCGATGTGTTTTTCGAAAAACGCCATAAGTTTTAACAACACTATTCACACATTACTTTTATGTGTTTTTTTAATCTGTTACCATTCTTACAAATATATATTAACATAAAAATAACATAAGCGGGAACAAAATATTAATTAAAATTAATAATTTTATAACATTTAAATAATAAAATAAAAAATTGATCATTAGTTTGCATTTTAGTTTGGAGTATTCCAATACGAAAAAATTCTTCCCTGTATGGATATAATCTTCTTTTTTATGTGTTTAATAATTTAACACAACAAAATTTGATGGTTTTTTTAACGACTCGTTTTTCAAGTATATGTGAACGTAGTATTTGACTTTAGGGTAGTTCTTAAAATATTCTAAATATTTTTTTAATACGATGATATATTAAATATATTTCACAATATGTTCCATTAAATTTTGGCACAATGCTGTAGAACTTTTATGCTTTACTTTCTACCGTGCTTTCCTAATGGTGAGTTTGGTGGAAAATAGGCGTATAATTAATTCTTAATCATCATGCCCATTATTACGGAGTCAGAGAGTTGGTTCTGATTCAAATTTGATAAATATAATTTTTTGAACATATTCTACCATATTTTGAAAAAATTAATAATAAAAATAAATTTTAACAGTTTCCAACGAAAGCACATTTGTGAAAAAATTCTCTAACAATTCTAAATTCAATTAAAAGAAAAATTTTTTAATACTCTACATATAATAATTATGTCATGTGCAATATATATATGTATATATATATATATATATATATATATATATATATATATATATATATATATATATATATATATATATATATATATATATATATATATATATATATATATATATATATATATATATATATATATATATATATATATATATATATATATATATATATATATGAAATAAAAAAATTACTTATTTTCAACAGTTGCGACATTCCCTTCATCAACATTCTTTACGTAAATTACTTTAATAATAATTGAAATGCACTTGGTGCTTGGTTTTTAAATGCATTTAAAATTGCACCGAAAATTACCAATGTTTGTGCAACAGCACTCTGCCCTCAACCCATGAGGACTGTTCATTCAGCGCCTCATATTGTCGAAAAATTACATTGACGACCTTAACCAGGGATGATAATATTTCACCTTTTGATGTTCCCTTTTAGTTTTTTTTTAATATTGATGGTGAATATTCCAACCAACTAAATATCCGACGTACCTTAAAAGACTATATTGTCTACTATACTGTATTCAGTATATACATCTGAATTTAAAATTTCAAGAAATCAATTATATGCGAATGATACTGCAATTATTACAAAGAGTAAAATATTAATTTTGATTGATAAAATATGAAAAAGCTCTTTTATATGCACAGAAATATTATTCAAAATGAAAAATCATAACTACTGAAAAAAAAACTCAAGTCATAATATTTCAGTTCAATAAATAACCAAAAAGAAATGCTCCTATACCTCAATCTATTTAAGGAACATAAATGTTTGACAATGCTAAATATCTAGGAATTGCATTAGACAAAAACATGACTTTTGATCATCATATTTTGCAATCATGCGATGACACAATAAGATGTGGTAAAGCTTAATCAGAAGATTTTACTTTATAAAATGTATATAGGACCAATTATAACATATGGATGCCAAATTTGGTAAAAAATTGTGTCAACGCGTACGTGAAGAAGCTGCAATTAATTCAAAACTAAAACTTAAAAAATATGTTTATTCTACCTAAAATATATTCAACTAGTAGATTACATAGAAATTATAAACAAGATATGTTTACAGAGGTATTTAATTAATTAACACAACGATTTAAAGATAGTAATAGATCTTCAAATAATGATATAATAAGATTATTGTAATATTAACATATTCATTAGGTTTAAAATTAAAGCTGGTAGAAGCGTTGCTTAAAGAATTTCATTATATTTTAATAAGGATTTTCCTTTCATATAGACTGTAATAATTAATTTTAACAATTGTATACTTTATAAATTAAACATGATACTATATTTTGCAATACATATTTTTAAGTAATATGTCAAACATTGTTAATTCATAGGATAATTACAATAATAATAAAATCAAAATTTTTTATTCTATAGTTCTCTAGATATTCCTTTGACTTTTAAAATAGATTCATAAAAAAGTGATCGGACTTAATGCATTAAAATTGTTTCTATATAGTCATTATTATACTAATTAAAATGTCTCAATATGCATCGATTAGTAAGAAAAAATTTGTAAATTCTTTTGATTTAAATTAATTTTTATGGCCATGTTAAGTGTAGACTTCAGAAAAAAGTTATCGAAAGTGTAGAAATCGATATCAAATGTTTGGAAGTAAATAAAGTAGCCAACAGAACGAACAATACTTTTTTGTTTTCTAAAAATTTCTATCAAGATTTAATTTAACATTATAAATTCATAAATATTTATATTCATAAAAGATTTGCAATTATTGTAAGTAAAAATTGAATTAAATAGCTTACTATAAAGTAACAATTATATTGTATGAGTCATTAAGCCTCGCCTATGTTCATTGCGTTTTTCATTGGAAAAATATGCAATGATTTTAACATGTATGGGAGTTTACATATAACTTTAAAAATGAATAATATTAAAAAAATATATATTTTGAACTAATTTACTATTTTTCACATGATCATATTTGGATTATACACGTATATATTTATGCTTTTTATTTATGCTTTTACTTTTCTGGAACAAACCAAAATTAACAATATAGTATAAGAAAATTATAATGCATTAAGAAATTGAAAGACTATTTTGTAAAATATCTAATTTTTCTTTCACAAAATTATTAAAAAATTTAAATACTATTTCAAGAACAAAATTTGTGTACATTTTAGAGCTGCATAAAGCGTAATCATTAAAAACTGTGAGAGGTAAAATAATTAGTGAAATTTGAAAGGCATTAGGGAATTGGAATCGTATCAAAAACTGTGAGAATGAAAATGTCTCAACAAAGTTGGTGATATTGATGCACCATGATGACTATGCAAATCATCTTTGAAAAATTATACAAACTTCAAATCTACAGATTCATTATGATCAGAGCTTCGTTCAGAATGCCCTGTAATGTTAACAAACACCGATTTGGCTTCTGTTGTTGTAACAGTTGAAATGAATAGAAACATTATCAATTTTGGTTAATGTTATTGTTCAACTTGATTGGACTGGCAGTTGAATAGGACATATATTTAGTACGGCACGGTCAATACGTGACCAAAAGGCATTGAGCTTGTTGCTCCATATCGATATCTCAGTTGTGCCAGAACTAATCTTGTTGATCGCGGCAAAATCTGTTCATTGTCTGCAATGGGCGTTGGGCAGGAATTTCATAATCGAATATCCTTTATTACCTGCGGTAACTCCAATTGTGTAATATTAAAGTGAGGATGGTTTCTCTGATGAGAAGGGCAATCAAATGAAACTAACAAAATTTTTGTGTGGTTAACTATCGAAATTTGCACTCCATCGATCTTGATTCTAAATTCATATTCACCATTTTTGTCCAGGTTGCGAAAAGTATTGCAGTTGATTTCGCTAGTAAAATTTTCGTGCAGTGAAGATGTAGATTTCGCTGAAATACCATTTACCAAACCACAACTCTAGGCAATTACAAATTTTTCTTTTCAACGATTGTGGGATTCAATAAATATTATTAAATAAAATTTCAATATTTTAAGAAAGTGCTAAATAACTTAAAAATATAAATTTGAAATTATTGAAATAATAAGTAAAAAGTACATTTATTCATTTTAAAAAAATTATTCCTGACAGAATTGTAACAAAAAATAATCTCTTATATAAGATGTTTATTCAATATAACTGGGAAGAAACATAATTTCAGTTTAACCTTAATATTTGTGGAACCAGTAACTTATTTATTGCATTGTTCATTACTTTTCTGACAAAATCCTGGGAATTAATTTTCGTTAAGTACGGAAAAGCAAAAAGCAAACTTTTGGAGTTCTGTGCAGCCATATGATATGAAATGGATGAAGAAGGCTTTGTTACATCTCAAAACTTAATTTAATATGTAGTATCATAAAAAACATCTTCAAAAGAATTTTAGGTTTCTGCAGGACAGTAACACAAACACGCGGCGATATGGACCTGATATAAAATCAGTTAATAACGCCTCCGAATTTAACAGATCTGAACCAAATATGATTTTTGTGAAGTTTATTTCTTATTTATGTTGATAAGTTTAGAATTATTAAATATATTTTGCTTTTTAAAAGAAAAAATGGCAAAATTAATGTTTCAAATTATATTAGATTTTTAGGTAGATTTAGTCCTATTTTATTTAAAACCCCCATTCGTTACTCCATCTCATTAATTATATGTGAAGGTTAAAAATACTTGGATACATTTGAATACATTAAAGTTTTTTAGGTGTCCGGTATATTTGAATCCAGAGGAATTTAGTGTACATATTCTAAATGCCTTTTCATTACATTTGTACCTCCACTTTTAATTTTTTTTAAAAACATTTTACATTGCACGTTATCAATATACATTCAAAAATATTTCCATACAGACAATTGAAGATGATCCATAAGCAAAATTATCTCTTTATAAACATTTTTCAATGTTTCCAGCAAAAAATTCGGACTTTTTAGAAAAATATTTCCTTGGAATTCCGTGAAATTTATTTTCCGAATAGTAACACTAGTTTCGTGTTCTTACTTTGCGGTCCAAATATCCACATGGTATTCATCATACTACATCCTAACAAACACTTAATTCGCTTTTAATATATTGTATTGTCTCATTATCGTAAAAAATGCACTATACAAGTTTCAAAAATATTTTTACAAAGTTTAAGTATTTGAGTTTAATTATAAATAAACGAAATGTGTTTAAGCAATAATGTTACTCTACTTATGGTATAATTAAAAAAAGTCAAGAAATATTTTATTGTCGCTTACGAACTTGATTTTAAAGTGAATATATAAAGTTTAGAACAAAATTTACATTATATAACATATCTCCTTTATTTGATTCAATCTAAAATAGCATATACGACTTATAAATTTGCTTTGTGAAATCTATGAAATAGTGAAGGGAATTACATTTTGGAGATAATTTTTGGACTTAATTATAACCTCATAACTGTTATACAGTTATCGCCTAAAAAATAGAGTCAAATTTATTTTCTTCCGTTTTATTTAATTGATCGGAAAAATTTTGATTGAATGTAAAATATTATTGTGCAAGATCATAGCTAATATTGTATATTGTAAATCCATTATCAAAAAATCTTATTACAATAACAACAATAACGGTACATTGTACGTAGTTCGCCGGATAACACATTATCAAGTCCTGGTCTGATCAACTGTACAACCTTGCGTGCATTAATATCTCTGTGATCAGACCACCTACCCATTCATAATGGTTTCAATGGAGCTAAGTAACGATTTTATCATCTCTTAACCTCGTATATATATAAACCAAAAGAAAGCAGACTGGTGCGGCTTCAGAAAATTTATCAACGATTTAATAATCTACCAATTCCCTCAATGGTTAGACTCGCTGATGATCGTGATGAAATTTAAAATACCAACACCAGAATCGCTGAGCTAAACTTTGAAATCAGCATCATCTGCGATAAGATTGCGATTTAGTTTGCTAAAATCACAATATCCGATTCTATAAATTACTCAATAAATAGCCGACTAATTTATTGAGCATCTTGAGAGAGATAGAGTGAAATGAAGTGTAGTTCGTTCACAACTTTTAAGTCACGGACACACCACAATTGTTCACATAAAGTTACAGAGGCTATCAACACAGCTAATTCATTGAAAGCGATTGGTTTCGACGAATTTCTATGCTGATGCCTTGGTGAGCGGGGAGTTTAATATTTGACTATGGACTTTAACCTGTCAATAAGAAGGCTGGTAATACCCAAAGCCTGAAAAACGGGTACAGTTATCCCGGTACACAAACCTGGAAAACACACGATTTAAAGAAAATCTAAAAGGCTTATTTTCTTCCTATCACTAATTGTGAAGACTCTCGAGGCTCAACTCATCCCCCAGCTAAATTGTCACTTAATATAAACTCGTCACCACCATCGATTAAATTTAATTGTACAACAAATTAACAGACAATGCGAACGTGGCACTTGATCTGTCAAAAGTTTAACCAAACAACTTGAAGAGGTGGATTGGGAATTACTTGAGTGGACGTCAGTGATTGTAAACTTTAAAGTTTTTCTGACCACCTGAACTAAGGAGGTAAATACAAATCGATCGTAGTCGATGGAATCCAAATTTCGACTGTTAACCACCCGAAGATCCTAGGGGTTCTATTTAATAGGTTATAAAACTCTTCAGCTCGTGTCACTGCAATTACGCAAAAATTGCGTAGTGGGAATAAAGTCCTCAAAGCATTAGCCGGCTCCAGCATAGTCTCCTTCATAAGTGACACGCAATATATAAACATTTAAAGTTGCAAAATGTAGCCTTAAGAACTGCAATGGTTAAGGAACACAATGAAATGCTCAGTAAATAGTACCTTCTTGGATGTCATAGGAGGCATTGTTCTAACTTTAATATAACACAATTGGAGTTACCACTACGGCATTTTATAAAAGATTTTCGAATGTATGAAGAGGGCATACATAGGTATGTGGAAGACCCTTTTGATCAGGATTCATAATCAAAATCTTAAGCACTCATCGTAATATTCTTAATACTAT
Source organism: Cochliomyia hominivorax (assembly GCA_004302925.2). NCBI lineage: Eukaryota > Metazoa > Arthropoda > Insecta > Diptera > Calliphoridae > Cochliomyia > Cochliomyia hominivorax. Next base: position 64,606,318 of record PYHX02000413.1, read on the forward strand.
CTAGAAATAATAATTCATCAATATATTTCTTATCGCACACAAATGCACTGAAACATATGTGTGAAAGACAAGAGTTAATATAAATATGAGTCGCACTTGCATAAGAACAAAATATGTGTTTCTTACTAACCTAGATAATACAAAGCATAAATATATATAAAATGAACAAAGATAAATTAAAAAAAAATTAAATTTAAAATAATAAAATTTTTAAGACCAAAAATTAATATTTTAAAAAGATGTTTAAAGAATTTTAAACAATTATTATTTTTGACAATTGTGCAAATATTTTCCGCTTCTGGTTCTTCATACCACTGTAATATATCAATTATTATATTTATCTTCTGTATAATCAGAAAAGTTTTATGTTGTTTGTTAATTTGGGTTGAAAATATCATATCATATCATATAATTTCAAATTGTATTTTTACTAAAACTTGAGTATTTTTTATCTTAACATAAGATTAAAACATGGAGATTATCTTTCAATCTGTATATTGAAGACGTTAACTCAATTTAGCTTAAGTGTTGTTCAATAATTCCAGCACGTTAATTCGGAAAAATGTTTACTAAATTAAAAATTAGATTTTCTTAATTGGAATTTAATTGGAAATTTATCGTCGGACCGAAAACGACCAAACTCATTAGCAATTTCACATTTGGTTGTAATTCAAATATAAGGAGGGCTTCCACTTTGTATACAACACGTATTGAATAAAGTTTTATAGCCATAAAATCTTAATATTCTTCAAAAAAAAAAAAATTAAGGAAAGTATTAAAGTTTATATTTGATGATTAGCTATCTTAATTTCCTTCTTAAAACATATTATTTACTTCAAAAATATACCATAATTCAGGACAACTGTGTGTTATAAGTTAAAAAATGTGTAGGTAATTTGTTATGAAGTAAAATTAAATTACGTTTATAAATTTATCTAAAGTAAACCACCTCTTTTTATTTCTGGTGGAAATCTGTGGTTTAAGTAAAAAACAATATTTTTAAAAGTATCATAATTGAACTTTAACTTTAATTTCTAAATTAATTTCCTCAAACTCACTATTTAGGAGTATTTATGTTGAATTGAATTGTGTAAAAATACAGATATACATATGAATTGAAATTATTGTAGTTATATATTTTAAAATGGATTGTAGTGGGAAAACTCGTATATCGTTAATATGTGATTCCTGAATGGAACAATGGTCCTCAAGAAGAGACAAAGAAGGATCAAAAGAAGTTTTAAACGTTGTTTCTGCTTGTCGTGATATATATGTCTCTACTTCTACAATTTCTTGAATCTCCTTTTCTCTTAGGAGGACTGGACAAATTTTTTTGAGTAGATTACTTCATTCGAGTAATGTATATGAAGCATAAGTTTATTGGCCTTAGAAGCCTTTTTATACTATAAATAAATTAAGGACAGTGTGCTCGTCTACTTCCACTTCTACAGTTAAAGAGAAAGATATGTTGGTGTGATCAGTTTTAAATGCTTTAATACTTTTTGTTTTACTTTATATGATACAATCACGTATTTTTTTTTTTTGTAAATTTCAACATCGCTGTTACAAATGTCGTCAACAAACTTCCCTTCCAAGAACTCCTACAGTCATTTGACTGTCATTGCTGATTGAAAAATTCATCATTGTGTATAACAAAGTTTCTATCACTTGGTCACATTTAAAAAGATACGTACATACATGTACATGTGAATTTTTGTACCAAAAAATATGTGTAGTGCTAACTAATATCGCATTCAAATCAAAGATGATGGAAATATTAGTCATGTTTGGCTAATTAGGCATGATTGACATCACAAATGACTGATACTTAAGCGGACTTTATATATTTGTTTATTAAAATAATATAACAATCCTATAAATAATATAAAGAGTCAATAAACTTATACTAAATAAGAATACCCTGAATAGCAAAAATTACACCATTATTTAAATTAAGAATTTAGTTTATTGAGCTTAGCTCTTAGTTTTTTTAACTATTATATTCTTTAAATTAATTTTTTCTTGGCAACAAATCTTGTTTTTGTTCTGCTTTCCAAGTTCTTCTTCCTTCAATTTATTATTTAAATTTAATTTTGAAATCAGGAAACGCAAACCTGTTACAATGATGGTAGTATTACTGGTCATTTTACTGTGATTGCTAATTGACTTTTTTTATTTTTTTTTCTGTAATTAGGATCACTTTTAATATCTTTTTATAATTATACCCATAACCAAGTCTTTTGAGCTAATATCTTTAATAAAATCTTTAATTTTTTTTAGTAAAATCCATAGTGAATATTTGCTGATTAAAAGAAATAAATCGATCCGGGTGATCACTTAATTTTACCTCCCCCCTCGGTCTACGTTATTTTCACCTTGTTTTAGTTGTTTACTGTATAGTTTAGAGTTATAGCGATAGAACTCGTCTGACGCTGTTCGCTAATAGAATGTGATTGATATAAATATTATATTTAACCAAATAAAGTGAAATTATTGAGTTATATATAATCGACACATTTAATTAAATTTCCATTGCTTTAAAAAAACCTGCTTACTATTGATGATTAAAAAATTGTTATTAGTTAAGTTCATAAAACCATGTTATTTAAAGTGGAAACAAATTGTACGAAAGTATACTTAACCTATTAAAGAGTTTAAGAGATATTTCAACAGGCTTATTCCTAGGCGTACTATTTGAACTCCATTTATTTTTGTATTTTTATTTATCAATGAGTATAAAATTTCCAAAATGACAAATGTATTTAATTCGTAGTTTTGTGATTTTTTAATTTTTAATTATTAGGCTTTATGTACTTATTGACTCATTTGTTCGTAAAGTCTACTATAAATTTTTATTTACTTTGTAAAAATCTCTTGATAGACAACATTGTATTTAATAACACTTTTGGTACTACTAATAACTTTAAAAACAACATTACTTTCATTGCGCATGGCATATTTAAAAAAGATATTGATTTTTTACGTATTCCTAAAAATATTTGGTTTATAAAAGTTAAAAACTTTGAGATGCTTATTTCAAAGGCGATAAAAAATTATAGAATGTAAAAGCAAATTATATTCAATTAATGTAATAAAAATCTTATATTTTAATATGTTTAATTAATATAATTTCAGTCGAAAAATCGAAACTATTGGAAAAATGACTCAAATGACCCAAGATGAAATAATCAGTAATACAAAAACTGTTTTGCAAGGTCTGGAGGCTCTTCGTGTGGAACATGCATCCCTTATATCTGGTATTGGAGAAATAAACAAAGAAGATGAAAAATCGTATATTATTAAAAAAAATATTGAACATATTGACCTCGGTTTAAGTGAGGCTCAAGTGATGATGGCATTAGCATCTCATCTTCAAAATATTGAGGCAGAGAAACAAAAGCTTAAAACACAAGTTCGAAGATTGCATCAAGAAAATGCTTGGCTAAGAGATGAATTGGCTAATACACAGCAAAAATTTCAAGCTTCCGAACAATTAGTTGCGCAGTTAGAAGAAGAAAAAAAACATTTAGAATTTATGACATCTGTCAAAAAGTATGATGAAAATCAGGACCAAGATGATGTTAGTGAAAAGCCAAGACCAGATCCCGTTGTTGAATTATTTCCAGATGAGGAAAATGACGATAGAAATAATATATCTCCAACTCCTCCAAGTCAGTTTTCGAACCAGTCATCAGGATATGAGATTCCAGCACGATTGAGAACCCTTCATAACTTGGTTATTCAATATGCATCACAAGGAAGGTAGGATTTTTTTACATTAAAATCCAGATTGTTTATTGTTGTTAGAAAACAAATAAATTTAAAAAAAAAAATTGATGCAAAAGAGAGTTAATTTTCAATGTCAAATTCTCAAAAGCATTACTGTACTAAAAATTATCAAGTTATTGAAAGACACAGCTAACAAATAATAAAAATAATATGAGTCATTTTTTAAGCAGAATGTGGGATGTAGTATGGCTCATTTATATTAAATATATATTTTTAATGTTCAACCATTAATTCTTTTATTTTCGATTTGTACCTAAATAAAAAAAATTGGACGCACTGTGAGATCCACGCTTATAAAGCTACATCCCCTGCTAACGTATAAGTGTATTTGCCATAATAGGTCGAATTAATCTACTTATATATTTTTTAATACGTCATTTTTTCCAAATGGTAATTTATGAAATGTATATATGTAGAAGGAAGGCTCTTTAAAAATTTATTATAAAAAATTAAAATTGAACGTAGTGCTATTCTCATCTAAGTTGTCAAAAAGACTATAATTTATTAAAATAGTTGTTAGCAAAAAATCTACAACAAATTTAACTTAAACATATTGAATGTGATACGTTTAATTTTGTTTTCTTTCCCAATTTGACATGGCGCAGTTTCTTCCACAACAGATCATCATTATAATAAAAAATAAAAACATAATTTATACAAAAATTTTGTTAATAATTATAGGCTCTTCTTGCATGTGGGTATATTAATGATGCTAATGATTTTTTAAATTTACATTTCATAAATAATCATTTCAAAAATTATGTTGCCAAATAAAAACAATAAAATTGAAAGATAAATTAAAATAACGTTTGTTTATGTATTAAATTAATTTAATAGACAAAAGAAACATTCAAATAACGATCTTCATTTGTTTTTATGTTTTGTGCAGGATTAAACATCAATTTTTATAAAAAAAATGTAAAATAATATGATATGTCCAATTAAAATATTTTAATAATAGTTCGATAAAATGAAATGCTTAAAATTACTAGACTAGGTAGATAGGATTTTTTGCTTTTAGACATCTTATTGTAATTATAATAATTATTAGTTAAATGAAATATATTTTTAATATACAGAAAACTAACTGTAGATTAAATTTATGTGAATTAAATTTGTCTTGAATTAAGACAAATAAGAAAAACTCAAAGAAAAATTGTTAAATACAGATTACCTTCCTTTTTAAGTCGTTTGCAAATATTTTACATTTCACCAAGAAAATGTTAAAAAAAATTTACAACATATTTAATTTCATTCACATTTCGTCAAAATACCAGCTATATTATTTTTGTTGGCACATAATCTAAACATATCTCTTGACCATTCTATATTTCTTTAATATAGTGGTGTCCTTTCTTTGTTAGGTATTGGGTTCCTTGATTATCGCAATATAAAAAAGTTGAAATTTTTATTATTTCTTCTAATCCAAGTTCTTTATTGGGATTTCGCAGCTTGTGTTTGTAGGAAAATACTTTATTCAAATTAACTTCGATTTCAATGTAAATATTTTATAAAGTTAGTTTTGTTTTTTTTTTTTAATAATTTTCATGTGTAAAAATATTCTACTAAACTGAAAATATTCATTAAACTGATTACATATATACGGCCAATTCAAAATAAAAACTTGAATTAGAACTTCAAAAATTTTAAAATTTTATACTCAATGATAAATAAAAATACAAAAGTAGATGGAATTCGAAAGTACAAAGAATCAATTTAATTAATTTTACAGACATAACTAGTATTAATATAACTAGCGTAATTTTATTTGTTTTGATCATATGTACATCACTAAAATATTGTTTTATAATTTTAATTTATTTTTATATATTTCATAATTTTTTTTTAAGTTTTTTCTATTATTTATTGCCTAGGGTGATAAAAAATATGTGATAATTAAAACTGATGACTCAAACATAAAGGTATAGAAATAATTTCTCTTAATGTCGGTTTATCAAAGCTTCATTTCTACTTTAAATATTTGACAATTAGTTGATGAATTTTATTATAAAACTGTATTTTGAATATAAATTTAACAAATTTATTTTTGATTTATAAACCTTTTAAGCTTTTGTTATATAGAAAAAAATTGATTTTAATTATTTCATCAAAGTATATACGCAATTTTTCATAAATATTCGGGTTTTGTACATACATATTCATATACAAGAACACTTAATGACTCATTAAATTAGTTATATAACTATTTTTCTAATGAACCAATTTTGATAATTATTAGAAAAGTAATGAGTACATACACACTTATATTAGCAAAATTTTGTTTTAATCTGTCGATTTACTATTCTGCGAAAGTTTTTCGTTTGAACTTGAATTGCCTCAGATATCACTCTATATCTTTTTATATTCTGAATCGTTTGTAGTGGGGTTAAATAGGAAACTTAACAGGCTTTAAGAAATATTAAAGTCAAATTTCATGGAGCTCTGTCAATTATTGTAGATGTTAGCATGCCAACGACAGACAGGCGGACAAAGCTAAAAAATATGCATACGTATGTTGTTGTTTCATGAAATTGTAAATATTACAGTAATTTTATTCATGAGTTCCATTTTAAATAAATGATTGCTAAATATAATGGAAACATTGAAAATGTGGAAGTAAGAATTTTTTGCAATTCTTTTTTTTTTTCTTTTTCTTTTACAAATGAAATATAATTCTTAAGGAATACGTAGCGTATGGTGAAAAAATACGATCAAGTACAAAATTAACGAAAACAGTTGTAAAAAAAATTATAAAAATTCAAAATGTATTTGATTTTGATGCTTACTTGCTAAAAATATTTACAGAAAAATGGTTCCTTCGCGATGTGCTTTTCTTATTTTCTTCGGAAGATTTCTTATTGAAGCCTGAATTCCCTCTGTCTATTTTTAAGTTCCTTTTTATTTTCAAAATTAGAGAATCAACATTTGGAAGGTCTATTTTCTTGAGTACAAATTATATTTTTTATATTTTAAAAATTTTCTATTGTGGATAGAATTTTATTTGCTTTCGATGATATTTTTCGATAAAATTGTTAATACCATTGCACATTTTTCATTGTAAACTTGTGATGTAACAGCTAATCCACTTTAAAGAAAAACAGGTTCACTGATATCACTTTTACTAATGGCTAACTTTTATTCGGTGACTGCGTGACTAGGAAATTAAAATAATGTTTTAATTGCAATTCATCTCCTTCAACGGTGAAATAGATCTCGACGTACAGTACATATTTGTACTCTGAAGAGGAGGAAAAATAATTTCTGTAAATCTTCTGTAGTTTTTTTCTGTACTTCCATGGATTCTTAATATTTCTTAATTATATTTTTATCACAATTATGTTTCCTACCAATTTACGATACGATTTTGCACTGGTACTTACTACTTAACTTTTTAATTTAAACGTATTTTGGAGTCTTGCAAGTTCAAATTAATTTCAATTGACATATTGTTCACATATAAGTTTATTGTCTTGTAGAAATGTCTTTAAAATGCCAAAAAGTTTATTTTGGGTTTACTTAGATTTTCTTTAAAAAATGTTAAAAAAATTTCGGATGGTTCAGTTCTTTTAGAAACGAATTCTTAACTGATCCAAATAATTTTATGTTTTTATTTTATATCAAAAAGACAATACTGTTAAAATTATCGTATGTATATTTTGGTAAACGTCACATGTAATTTTTAAATATAGAGTTGTACTTGTTCGTATTTTATTCACCATACGTAAAGAAAATGATCCTTGTAAAATTAGTTTCTTAAAAAGTACTTGTGACCACGTATTTGAATGTTTAAAGTACTTGGAAGGAAAAGGATGCACAGTAGAAAGAATTGGTCTAACCACAAATTCAAAGATCCAATTCACATTTCTGGGACTTATTCCCATTTCAGGGACTTATTCCCACCTACAAACATTGGCCTTACTACAATTATTAATCGTCATTACGTTGGATATCCAAAGTCCACATCAGTCCGCTATCAAGAATTATCCCAAGGTATTTAGCACTGTTGGGCAGAGACATAGTCACTCCGTCTAGCGCTAATTCCTTTCGCTGTTGTAGCGTCAACACCTGAAATCGCCACGGCCACATTGTCATCATACGCTATGGTCCTTTTTATAGGTAAACCGTTTAAACCACAGCAGAGGTGACAGTACGGCAAACTGCGGAGTCCCTCTTAGCGCACTTCTCATAATTGAGATGTTGCCCATACTCGGTCTAATGTTCCGTTTTGACAGAAGGCCTATTTCAAATCCAATAAAAACTCTCTTAGATTTAACAAAGCTTTAAAAAATTGACCTCGTATTAACGTTGTTGAAAGAATCTTTAATATCCAGAATAATCGTCAATATACCACCAGTGTGTACCAGTGAATGTAATGCCGTCTAAACCTATTTATACTTCGTATAGGCATGTTGGGAGCATAAAAGGAGAAATAAAATTTAATATGTTTTAGTCTTTAATGAAAAAATATTTGTTTAAGAGATATAGAATAAGTTTATAATTTTAAATCTTAGGAAAACTATTTTTTTAATTTTTAAATAAAGTCACAAAAACAAACACATTTATAGTATATCTTTTAGAGCAGTTTTTAAATAAAAACACGTAAGAGTGCTATATTCGACTATGCCAAATCTTAAATACCCTCCAGCACCTTATTGAAGACAGTTATATATTTGTCATAATTTAAAATTGGAATTGGTTCATAAATATTTAATTTGGGAAGTGGGATTACTCACTGGAGTAATAAACAAATATGTCCGATGATTGTCAAACTAGTTTCATATATTAAAGAGAGTTTAAAAAATGTTTCAGTGAAGGGGCGTTATGTGGAAGTTATAGCAAAATATGAATCCATATGGGTCAGATTAATATCATATATTCAAGGCAGTTAGAAAAATAATTGGTTATATCATAATATAGATATATGATATAGCCATTCCGGTAATACTCCGATTCCTTGGAATCTATATTCTCTGTATCCCTTATACCGATATATCACCAAATTCCAATTTACCCATAAGTATACTGCTATCCAAAACCAAAAATAAATTAAAAATGTCAATGATTTTTGTAAAAGAATCAAATTTAGTGTAAAATCACTCAAAAATACAGCAGTTTTGATATATTAGCAATTTGAAATATCATATGTTATTCCTTAGTCTTCTCTAGAATAAAATTGATAATTTTATTTCTTTCCACTAACCATGTTCCATCATACGTAGAAGAAATATTTGTTTTAATGATATTTTTAATTAACTTTATCACTTAAAATGATCTAAACGATTCAAAGAAAAGGATTTTAAATAATTCTTGTTTTTATTTTACGGTTATAAATTAATAAAATCAAAAAATTAAATGTTATTGTAATTAATTGTATCTATATGAGCATTGAGACATCATTTTATTGCTTTCGAAGCACTTTTTTATATTTATGCGTTTGTATAAGTAAACCGTACATATTTGATTTTCAAAAATACATAAGTACAAGTAATTGTTAAAAATATTTCAATACTTGCATGTACGACTATTTTGGCTCAAGAACGAAGCTTATTGAAATTGGTGATATTGAACCCATTATTTCACCTAGCTTCCATACATATGTTCCTCCCCGGATGTAGTTTAAGGTCATAAAAATTGGCGCACATATATTTCTCATAGGTCCCATACAACCCCCTACCAAATATCATTTTGAACGGGTTTATATTGAAATAAGAATTTGTGAGATTAGGATAAACAAAAGCAAAAATCGATGTGCACAATTTTACGAGGGTCGGTCCATAATTTCCCCTAGCTTCCGTCAAACCCTTAGAAAATGGTTACAATTTCTTAAATTTTATTTTCCATACCCTGATTATATTTATATTTGCTTTAAAAAAACTAAATACTATATACAGCTAGTGTTTTTCATAATGGTTAAGTAACATTGCCAAAGTCTACACGTTGCAACATTTCATTAAAATCCTACTGAAATCGAACGGGTAGTTCGAAAGTTACAGATTTATTTCTATTTCAATTTTCATTTGAAACACTGTGTGGTGTCAGAGAAAGTCATCTAATTATTTTTAATAAAAAGAGAAGACAAAAAAGTAATTAATTACTATTCAAGCATATTTCTAGTGTAATTACATAAGTTTAACTATTCAAAAAGTGTTAATTTGTTGTAAATTAAACCTTTCGCGACATTTTTCTGATAGTCACCTTTTTGGTGCATATTTACGAAAAGTAACAACGGTAACGCTGGTCCTCAGTATACTATGTAATTTTTAAAAATTTCCACCTGTTTGTGGAAATCATAAATTTGAAACTTTTGTTCATCGTCGTTTGAAATAATAAAAACCAATTTTGTAGAAAAATATTACGTCATTGTTTGCTTAACATACGAATCACGGTTTAGTTGATAATTAGAGAAATCCATATTTTTGATATATATTCTATTTTAAATTTAAATTCCTTATTAATTGTTTAATTATAGATTTGAATAGTCAAATACATAATAGATTAATCAACTGCAAATAACCTTATTTGTTAAAAAAATATTAACAAGAAATTTTATTATACTTGTAGATATGAAGTTGCAGTACCCCTTTGTAAACAAGCTCTGGAAGATCTAGAAAAAACCAGTGGACACGATCACCCTGATGTCGCTACAATGCTAAATATTTTAGCATTAGTTTATCGTGACCAGGTAAATGTTCTTATTCAAATTAAAAACAAAATTTTTTAGTATAATATTATTAGTATTGTTCTGTTGTGATGTGGTTGTATAAAAATTTGATAATATGATTTTTAAATGATCACCATAAAAATTAGAGATGAGCGATATCCCGATTTTTAAATCAATGTACGTCAAAACAGTGTCAGTAATAAAAGAATTTCAAAAGAAAAAAATAATATTTTTATGATGTTTGTTTCAAAATAACGATAACTAATTTAGCTCATGGGACAGACGTTGAAAGAAAATAACGTAATGAAAACCACGGAAAACTATCTCTCTACAATGTTTCTTCGACAATAGGATTTTCGTTCCGGAACGAACCGACTACCAATCGACCAAAGGTTGTTAACTCAGCAATAGCTGTATCAACCGGAAGTTTTTTTCCCAGAGAAGAAACTCAACAACAGCGAAACTGTTACAAGAATAACAACTTCTCTTTAAGACCTCCAGGTGATTAAGCTATTCAAAATGGCTCAAAAAAACAGAGGAGTCTCTTTAAGAGTTCATACTGCGTACAGTAGGTTTGGAAATGGCTCATATTCATTATAAATGACTCTACGATGTATCTTTACAATAAAGTAATAAAAATGGAAATTTTTAGCAACAGTTATTTAATAATTTCGTTCGCAATAGTTACCTGTGGTTTACCAATTACAGTGATTAAATCACAGTCGCGAAAATATCGCTCATCTCTAATATAAACACCTCCGAAAACGTTAGTTCTGAGTAAATATCAACATTTCTATATAAAATTGCGTTACAACATTGGCTTACCTTTGTAATATACATATTTTTGAGGTTTCAAGAAATCGCTTTGATTACTTAAAGTTTGGTTGGTTATTTTATAACTATAATATTGTCAAACATATGCAAACTCTGTCAGTATAATTCGTGGATAACTTATGGTCCTTTGATAAATAAAAAATTTAATTTGGTTGCACACTCTTGTTACTATATATTTTTAAACCAGATTTCATAAAAGCATATGGATGTTCTGTGGGTTACTTTACGTTCATTTTATCTGTCTATTGAATATTGTCAAATTATGTAAAAAGTGTTTCAATGAAAAACTTTTAAAGTCTGCTGAAAATAAATTATATTAAGTGAAATATCTATTGACTTTACAAAGAGATTTATTTTAATAAAAATAACGCATATTTTCTTTTAGAACAAGTACAAGGAAGCAGCTAATTTGTTGAATGATGCTTTATCTATTCGAGGAAAGACCCTTGGAGAAAATCATCCTGCAGTAGCTGCTACTTTAAATAATCTTGCAGTTTTATATGGAAAACGTGGAAAATATAAAGATGCTGAACCACTTTGTAAACGCGCATTAGAAATTCGTGAAAAAGTCTTAGGCAAGGATCATCCCGATGTAGCCAAACAATTAAATAATTTAGCACTTTTATGTCAAAATCAAGGAAAATATGATGAAGTGGAAAAATATTACCAACGAGCATTAGAAATCTATGAATCTAAACTTGGACCTGATGATCCAAATGTTGCAAAAACAAAAAACAATTTAGCTAGCTGCTATTTAAAGCAAGGGAAGTATGCTGAAGCTGAAATTCTATATAAGCAAGTTTTAACTCGGGCACATGAACGTGAATTTGGCGCTATAGACAGCAAAAATAAACCTATTTGGCAGGTGAGGTTATAAACTACGATTAAGATAAAATATATACTGCGATGATATTAAGATGAACAAATGTAAAAGTTATAGCAAAACTTTTTTGTAAAAAAATTTATAAACTTCAAGTGTAAATTGTACTAATACCGTTTTAAATTTTAAATTTCGTATTAGTAGTTCTATTTAAATGAAATTATGCACATATGTTATATCACTGAATGCGATTTAAAAAATGTTTAATTACAAAATTCATGTAAAATTTGGGGAGTAACTTTCTTTCAAAATATTTTCATATTTGTTATCATAGATTAGTTTTTTTATGTCTTTATCATGTATACTTAATTTGAGGGAAAGATTTCCCAACTGCACTGTCTTACTCGGCACAAAATTAAGTCATTTGGCTCTCTATCAAGTTATAAACTTCTATCACCAGTTCGTCAATTATAGATATTCAGTTATCACAATCCCAGAACCATTAGTTTGTTTCAAAATAGTAGAAGCAAGATGAAATGTATCGGGTACAAAAAAAAAAACTTCAAATTACGAAAGATTGTATAATTTAAAATATATTTTCTAAATTTGAACTTCTTATGTCGGTTGGAACTGAATAATACGCACTTATTTGAGTTATTGATTTCATCAATTATAAAGTTATACATATTTTTATGTCCTCTTTTTATAATATCCGTTTTAATTCATGTTACCAAACATTTCATTATTGAAATTTTCAGAGTCAAAGTTTTCTTATTTTTTAGAGTTATTTTTTATATAGTTTTTAAATAACTCTATTTAATTAATTTTATGGAAATATTTTCAATCTTGCGAAAACGTTGAGTGTATTGAAAATGAATCACGAAAGTTTGGAAAAATCAAACTAAAGAGAAAAAATCTGTATATTGTAACATTAATAAGCCCAAACTCACCAATTTCATACAGAATACTTTGAGAAGCATGGTATTTAGCTTTTGTTAAAACGTTGTTTGTATGACATTTTTTCCCTGAAATAAACATTGAGTGCATTTTTTCCATCGATTTTAACACTAAAGTGACCTTTGGGACAATATTAAATTTTAAGATGAAACATTATCATTAAAGTCCTTAGAAAAAATTATATTAAATGAAAAATTTGGTAATGTGTATGGTAATCTCTCGAACGTTTCTCTAAGAAAAAACAATTGGAGTTCTTGATTTTATGGAGCCGGTAATGGATTTGTAATCTGGTCATTTTGGCCAGCAATTCAATAAATAGTTGCTAGAATTTTTTATATATCAGAGAAAATAATTTAATTTCTATCATGGTACTGTGGTACGTGGACATTTATTACTGTATTAAAGTGAAGGAAGTTGATAACCTCAATGAAAAATCATCCAATTAGAATTAACAAATTATTATATATTCACTATATGTACCACATTTCATTTGGTAAGCTTACAGTTTTTTTAAATAAAATATTTTTACTTATGTCTTTGTTTGCAGCGTTTTATTAGTGGCAAATTTCATATTTTTTATCATTAGTAATCTTATTTGTTCAACAATTTAATAATCTGAAAATCTTATTCAATTTTTTTCTAAGATAAGTTTTTATTATTGCTCAAACAAATGTAAAAAGCTGTTATATGCAAATATTTTATTGAATAGATCGAAATAATTTTAATATTTAAATTTTTCGTTATTCAGTTTAAAGCAGAGTAAGGGTTTTGACCCTTTTTTATTCTTCAAACTATCGAGTCTTTCAAAAAGTTTTATTTTAATTTTTATTTTTTAAAGCTCTTTAAACAAGAGTTTAATTCTAAAAATGAATAATTCGCACAAATTGTGAAATGCATACTAGTATAACATTTGTTATTAAAAAATACGTAATTTTTTTGGTGCTGTGTTTAATTTCAAAATTATTTTTAGGTTGCAGAAGAACGGGAGGAACATAAATATGATAATAGAGAAAACACCCCTTATGGCGAATATGGTGGATGGCACAAAGCTGCTAAAGTGGATTCCCCAACTGTTACCACTACTTTAAAGAATTTGGGTGCACTTTATAGAAGACAAGGCATGTTTGAAGCTGCAGAAACTTTAGAAGATTGTGCTCTTCGAAGTAAAAAGGAAGCTTTAGACCTTGCAAAGCAGTCTAAAGTAAATCAACTTTTAGCTGGAAGTGACAAGAGACGATCAAGACATTTGAAAGATGAAAGTGGTGAACATACTGATGAGGTAGATAGAAATTACAAGACCAAATTTTAAAATTTTGGGTTACCACAATTAACTCAAAATCTATATATGTATACACACTTTCTCAAAATGAAACACAAAAATAATACATCATATTTTTGTGTTCAATTTAGTTTGAGTACTACTACTTTTTAGTTTTAGTAAGTTGGATTTAATCCCATTGAAAAGTTTTAGCAAAAATTTTAAATTTTAACAAAAATTTGAAAATAAAGCGAAATCATTACCATGAGATAGCAAAGAAAGGCGTTAATAAAAAATTTGAAAAAATACATATAAATTATTAAATTTATCAATAATGATTTATCTATCAAATAAAATAGAAGAAATTTGCATTAGATGAAGGAAATCAACTCTTAAAACAGATAGATTGTACGTCCTTATTGTTCAATACAAATCTAGGTACTAAAATCACTAAAGAAATATTTGATATTTATTACAAATAATTTTGATGTGAGAAAAAATTATTAAAATAATAAATAATACCTAAAGGATTGTAAGACATGTGAAATAATTGAAAACACTACTACCTACTTTTCATAACAATTAATTTCGGGTTTTGCTTAAATTGAATACAAAGTATTTTTATTTATATTTATATTACGCATAATTAATGTAATTTAAACATATATTTTCAGAAATATAAAAACAACCAATGAGCAGATATGGTGTTTCAAATGAGCAAATATGATGTACCAATGATCAGATATGGCGTAGCAATAACTTTATTAACATTATTTATATTTGTATGATGTCATTCCATCATGTCATTTAATAAAATGCTTTCAAAAAAGTAATAGTTATTGTTAGATTTTAGTATATTAAATGGAATATATACAGCTATGGACATATAAATCGCACAACCTTAAATTGTTCATTAATTTTAGATTTTTCAAAAAAAAAATTGAAAATAATGATGATGATATAATTTTTATTGTTACTTTTTTTCGTAAACAATGCTGTTTTGAAATAAACATATAAAGTATAATTAAAATAATAAATTCTCCCTTAAATCTAATTTAAATAAAATAGAATACCGAAATTCTATTTTAAAATCGATGTACAAATTTGAAAATTTCGTACATCGATTTTTTATTATATTTGTCTTGATTTTGCCAATTCTTATTACAGTACCAACGTACATCTGAGACTTAAACGCCCAAAGTGATATTTTTAAGGTGGGTTGTACGGAACCAATGAGACATAGTGAACCAATGCTCGCATAATTTGGCACATCGTTTTAGAATATCATAAAATTATTTGCAAAATTTTTTTAAAGTCGTATAGGGTATAATTAATCATACTTTATTTATAAAACAGCAATAATCTCGAGTAAGTACGCTTATTTAAGTAAATTTTTAAATGATAAATGTCAATCATTTGGAACCAGTTAAGTAGATATTTATGCAGGATATTTGGTACCTCAATATAGGAAAAAAGGGATTTTGTTAAGAACAAAACTACATTTTGGATTGACTAGTATAGAATCCTGACTTAAAGTGTCCAAAAAATGTTTGCAAAAAATATGAAAACGTGCAATTCCTCATCGATTTATTTGCACTTCTTTTTCCTTTATAAATGGAGTGTGATTTTTTAAGGAATGAATGATTTTTTAATGAATGGAAATAATGCCCCTTTGTTTATTTTTCCACTTTGTAATTAAATGACAATTTTATACATATGTGTTAGGAAATATATATAAAAAGGTAAATATAATCTATACTTTACAAAGTTATGTGTTTGAAATTCGTTTCTGTGGATATATTGAGGATAATGTAGAATAAAACCAAATAATATTTTAATGAGTTTAATTTGGGCTGTTTAAAATTAAATACAAGTAATAATGCTATATTCGGCTATGCTGTTGACATTGCACCAAAAGACTTTTTACTCGTTTATCCGCTTTAACACCGATTACAGAAAAAGGACTCTTAAGAACTACAGTTAAATATGATTACATATTCTTCTATATTCTATAACATATATTAACATATAAATATTTGCACCGCGTTAAAGGGTTTAAAAGCAGATTTTATAAAAAGAAGGTTAATGGAAGAATATTCCTACATGAGAGGGCAATGTTCAAGAAATTGGATAGGTATATTGAAGACAGTTATCTAGTTGTATAAATTTCGTAGAAATTGATTCATATTAAGAACCTTTTAAGCCAAGAAATAGTAACATGTGTTAATACATGCTAGATAAAATTTGTACCGAATTTCAATAGATTGTTTCAAGTTAAAAAGTCTTATTTTCAATTTTTTTCAGATAACGAGACTGAAATGTCAACTTCAGCGAAATATGAACCGATATTCGCGAAGTAAGAACCACATTATCAAGACAGTTAGAAAATAATAGTGAAAATAATTAAATTGGTTCATATTCATTTAAGTTTTATAAGTTTTGCGAGAAGGGTCCTTATATGGGAGCTATTGCAAAATATATTGGTCAAAATATGGAAGCTACAACAAAATAAATATAAACCGAATTTGTTCATATTAATATACATTAAAGACAGAAAAATCATTGTGCTGAATTTCAATGGAGTTAGTCTTTATTCAAGTTTTTGATAAGATCAGACTCATGTTCCGGGAAGGCACGTTATATGGGAGCTATAGTTAAATATAGACATATTGGTCAAGTTAATAACATATATTTAAAACATTTACGATGATGAAGTATATAGAATTGAATTTTTGTTTAAGTCCACTTAACTTTTTTTGGAAAAAATGTAAAAAATTAAGTTTCGGAATTTTTAAATATATATTTTTATTTAAATCTGTTTGCTTTAAATTAAAGAAAATAATAAAAAGTTCTTTGTTGGAATTTATAGGTTGTCTCAGATATCGCTCTATAACTTTTTTGTATTAAACTGATTTTGCTGCTTTTAAATAGTGATATGCATAGGGTAATATTAGATTTGTTTGGTAAATATCATTGACCATTAAAAAATGTGAGCGTGACAATAACAGACGGCCGAACATACGGAAATAGATAAATCAACTCAGATTTTGATGTGATGCAAGAAATATATACTTTGTTGGGTCTTGGATGATTCTTTATTGTTATACACGAAATTACAAAATTAATATACCCTCATATCCACTTGTGGAGGGGGAGGGTATAAAACTAACAAGGCTATTTGCAATAAAAAATCAGCAGTAAAGGAATGAGAAAACTCTTTGTATAATTATCCTTAAATCGGCAATAAAACAGAAGAACAGTCATTTAAAAAGTGTGAAAACTCGGAATGATTTACATTTGTCATCATTGCCTCAAAATAAAAATCTAGTGTTAATTTCTGCTAATAAAAAGTTATTTTTATTTCTAAATTAAAAAGTATAAAAGAGTTGACTTTTGTTTGTAATTACATAGTTTCTTAATGGTGATAGGTATAGGTTGGGATAAATATACATATAAAAAATGTCTATTAAAACAAAAATATCCAACTCTATTTCCCTTTACTGTTTTGAAGGACAAAAAATTCTAGTTTTATAGACATGAGTATAAAGGCGCTAAACACTTTAAATTAGTATTATTTGGCATACGTAAACTGAATATAAAATTAATAAATGAAAAGTTTTTAATTTCACACAAAATTAAACCTGTGAACCAAAAGAAATAGAAACAAAGAGATCCAACCAGATGATGCACTTTATTATATCGAGTTCAATCGGCAGCATGTTTCTAAGATGGAGATTATGTAAATTAAGTATTTTGGTAATATTGCTGTTTATTGGAGAAATCCACTGAAGGGCAATTAAGGTCCAACTCAATGCTCCAATGTTCCATGTATGGACATGGTGCTAAAAATTTATGTCGTCTAGTAGAGTATTCAGCCTGATTATGCTACCTGTCCATTTATGGGAAGGTAATAATGTATGTAGTGTGATATTCAGGTGCTACAACTTTATACGAAAGAATCTAAAGAACGTTAATTACAGAGTCGGTGATCCTAAGTGTCCCAGTCGTCAAGATTGTTTAGAAATCCGATTATTTTTAAAACCGCACAGCAAATTCAAATTAGGAGTTATACAATAAAATCTCTAATATTAGTAAAATGCTAATTAGCCAGAGAAATAAATATCTCTCGATTTGAAGTCCAGAAATCAATACATTAAAATTCAAGGTATTGCTTACTGTCCCGATATAAGGACTATATTTGATGGCAACATCCGATTTGTCTTCGTGGACTTTAACGTGTACCATAAGCTTTGTCACTCGAGGCTCGTCGACGACCAAAGAGATGCGCTAATAGCGGAACAAATAGACCACCTTTTGCACATTTATCGATGATGTGCCCACACTGATTATCAGTACTTGCTATCTCGCCATGTATAACCTTAGTGGGAGCTGATCTAATAAACTGCACAACCAATTGTAGTATCTCTAGAATCAGACCACTTACCCATAATCGTTTCCTTGGAGCGTCCCAACGATTTCATTGTCTTTGAACGCCGCACACACATGAACCAAAATGAAAAATGCCGCACATACATGAATTTACCGACCGCCACTTTGGTGATTTACCTGCACCCTCAAATGTTAGTTGCTCGCTTTGTGCCATCTGGGAGACTATCCGTACTGCCTACGAAAGAAAGATAATGCAAAACGAAGTGTTGTTCGCCAACTTCACAATCTTCAAGTCATGGACCTCATGAAGGCGACCATCTAAGGTGATTAGCACCGACGGAATATCAATTCTAATGTTAAAGAACCTTAGCGAGCGGGGAGTTGAGAACTTGACAACGGTTTTCAGCCTGTTAATACCCGACGCCTGGATAATGTGTAAAGAGATAATCCCTCCTGTCATCAGTCGCAAAGACTTCTGAGGCTCTTCTCATTCCACAGCTGAACTGTCATCTTACAACAGCTCGCCACCAGCATCGATTCCGTAAAATGCACAGCACAACAACAGCATTAACAGCCGTAATCAATCAGATCGCGCATCGTTTGAACTAACAGAAACCTTTGTTACGATAAGTCATACAATTCTATTCCAGGACATCCTGCAGTTCTCTTTGTTGAACAACATAAAGAGATATATTGAGAATTATTTGAGTTTACGTCAGTCATTCGTTGAATTTCGAGACCAAAATTCGTAGTCCCGTAGTGTTAAAAAAGGTGTACCACAGGCCGGTGTCCTATCACCACTCTTGTTTAATTTCTACCAACGCCTCCACCCGGAGTAGACGTGATAGTACAGATTGTTGTACGATAACGGCTACGGGCCATAGAGTTGATGACCTATGTAGTTTGATAAATGGTTATCTTAGCGAAATTCCCAACTTCTTCACTGCACGAAACTTGAAACTTTCACCAGCGAAATCAACTGCAACATTCTTCACCACCTGGACAAAAGAGGTGAATATTAATTTAGGGAACAAAAAATTTGGGAGTTGCATTTTCACTTCTTCAGCACATGCTACTGCACAATATGCAAAATAGTAATAGGATCCTGAAAGCATTAGCCGGCAGAATTTGGGGTATGGATAAAGAAACCTTATTGGCTACATATAAAACGATTTGCCGGCCAGTGGCGAATTATGATGCTCCTGTGTTGACACCATCTCTAAGTGATACGTAGTGGAAAAATATCCAAAGCTGTCAAAAGAACCATAACGGGCTGTATACAAATGTCCTCAATTCACTATCTACATGAGGAAACAAAAATCCTTCTAATAATGGATCATAATGAAATACTAAGTAAGTAGTTCCTTCTATGAAATCATCGGATAAACCATCCTAACTTCAACATTACACAAATGGAGTTACCGCCGAGGCATTTAAGAAAGGATATTCGTATATAGGAACCTAGCATACAATATCCTCTGGTTTCAAGTTACCGCATGAATGTCGTGTTTGGAGGCCGCCCATTGCATACAATGAACAGATTTTGCCACGTTCAAAAAGAGTAGATCTGGCACAACAGAAATCAAGATGGAACAACAGGCTCAATGCCTTTTGATCACGTATTTTCCGAGCCGTCCCTAACCTATGTCCTGCATGTGGTCAAGGACCACGACACGGCATCTATTCAACTACCTGTTCAATCAAACCTCACTCTGTCCTGAAGATCTATGGAACCAACCAATCGAGGTTGCCAGATTCCTTGGCCTAGAGTGGAACAACAACATGAACCAAAATTTATAAAAGTATTTCACACCTGTCTACATTAATTAATGATCTGAATGACAAAATCATTAACAAACATAGGACTTACAAATTTGTTAGAATTTAAATCGTTCGTGCTTTTATCGAAAAATAATAAAGCCCCTGGGTTAGATGGCATTAAAAGCATTATCCTCATATGCCCGTTTACTTTTCGAAACATAAGGTAAATGAATTGGCTTAAATGATTCTAATTCATAAACCGGGAAAAGATCCTAAAATTCCTTCCAGCTATAGACCAATCAGCATTATTTGCTGTTAAATAATTAATAAGAGAATTTTAGAATTTTATACAAGGTAAGGTTTTTGACTCTTTTTTTATTCTCCAAACGATCGGATTTTTCAAAGAGTTTATTTCTTGAAAAAAGAGTTTTATTTTATTTATGTTTGTATGTTTACAATCTTTGTATGAGTATACAAACGTACTCACATATAATTGCATTTTTTAGTATAAAACAAGTAAGAATGCTATATTCGGCTATGCCGAATCTTAAATACCCTCCACCACAAATTCGTGTAAAGTTAATACGTTAGGTTCCATAGATACACATACACTAACAAATGTATAAACACAGAAATACTTAATTAGTCATAAGTTACAATATAGACTATAAAATTTTTCTACTGAACTGCCTTTTTTCCACCAAATTTCATTGAGCTCTGTTAATTTTTGTGGATGTGAGCAGATAAAGATATTGACTAAAATCGTCTGAGATTTTGACTTGATGCAAGAATATATACATTATGGGGTCTGAAATAATTCATTCTTAGGGCTACACATAGAATGACAAAGTTAATATTCTCTCTCTACTACTTGTACTGTGGAGCGTATAAAAACAAAAAATATGCTTGTTATAAGCTCAAAACTATTTTCCGGGAAGGGGTCTTATATGAGAGCTACAGCAAATTTTGGACCAAGATTGTTCATATTTATAATATACATTGATTATAGTTAGAAAAATCATTGTGTAAAATTTTAATGGAATTGATCTTTATTTAAATGTTTTATAAACTCTAATCCGTTTTCGGGAAATCCCGTTATAAGCGAACTATAGGAAAATTTGGACCGATATAGGGCAAATTAATATAATATCTTCAGAACAATTAGCAAAATAATTGTGTCGACTTTCAATAGAATTGGTCTTTATATACTCGGGAAAGGGCGTTATAATGAAGCTTTATCAAAATATGGACCCATGTTAACAAAATTTATAACACATATTTATATGTTAATAAAATTTATAACATATATTTAAAATAGCTAGAAAATTAACTGTGTCAAATTTCAATAGATTTTGGTTCAAATCTAAAAGTGTTATAAGCTGTAAATCATATTCCGGGAAGGGGCCTTATATGGGAGCAATATTAAAATATGGACCCATGTTAATAAAATTTATAACATATATTTAAAATAGCAAGAAAATCAATTGTGCTAAATTTCAAAAGAATTGGTTCACATTTAAAAGTGTTATAAGCTATAAATTATATTCCGGGAAGGGGCCTTATATGGGAGCTATATTAAAATATGGACCCATGTTAATAAAATTTATAACATATATTTTAAATAGTTAAAAAATAAGTTGTGCCAAATTTCAATAGAATTGGTTCCAATTTAAGAGTTTTATAAGCTATAAATCATATTCCGGGAAAGGTGCTTATATGGGAGCTATATAAAAATATGGACCCATGTTAATAAAATTTATAACATATATTTAAAATAGTTAAGAAATAAGTTGTGCCAAATTTCAATAGAATTGGTTCCAATTTAATAGTTTTATGAGATATAAATCATATTCCGGAAAGGAGCCTTATATGGGAGCTATATCAAAATATGGACCATGCAATAATATATATACATTGTTGGGTCTGAGATGATTCCTTCTTGGCGTTACATACAGAAACAATGCTTAAAGCATGGTATGAAAATAGGGAAAATTCATAGAATTGAAAAATTTAACCAATCATCTTGGTTAAAACAATATATTACTAAATCACTGTCATAGAACGGGAGCTTAAATTACATTTTACACAATTTTTTTCAACTTATTAAATAACTAAGTTGGTAATAGAAAAAATATAATAGAAAATTGTCAATAAATGGAAGAATGTTGAAAAACGTCTTGGTGCTCGTGCAGCTATAGTTAAACTCGAGTTTATATATCATTGTGAAATCTTACGCACTGCATAATAAACCAATTTAT
Organism: Cochliomyia hominivorax; assembly: GCA_004302925.2. Taxonomy (NCBI): domain Eukaryota; kingdom Metazoa; phylum Arthropoda; class Insecta; order Diptera; family Calliphoridae; genus Cochliomyia; species Cochliomyia hominivorax. The sequence continues at coordinate 64,629,045 of PYHX02000413.1, forward strand.
CTAGGATTTACAATTCTAGAAATAACTAAATTGGAAATGTGAGATTTCCACTTTCAAAAGCACATCAGAATTATATGAATACTGATTTATTTATATATATTCAATAGAAACAGAAAATTTCTATAATGATATTATTGATGATTTAGATATAACGAACGTTTGATACGTTGTGCGAAAACCAATTAAATATACGTCTTAAGAATGATGAAGGATGAATATAATAGAAAAATGGCATAGTTTGTAGGTTTCAGAGCAAAAATATAATGTTAAAAAAATGATTTAAAGGAAATTAAAAAGGCTAAAGGGTGTCAAGAAAAATATTTGCAGAAATTTTCGACTATTAAAATTCTCTATATAATAAAATAATTTATTATGGGGACATGTATATGTTTAGGTCAAAATTTCATAATATTTACACTACTTTATTAAATAAGGTAACTCTTAGTTATTTAGATGATAAGAGGTATATATGTGATGTTAATATTAGTAAGCTAGCTTGGGGTCATTATAAAGAACAATTTATAAATGGTAATGAAGATGATTTTATATTAGATATTGAAAATGTAAAAGATAGAACAATTCAAAAATTATGATAGTGATGATGAATGTTTAATAAAAATGTTTTACTAATTTAAATTTTTATATTAAATATAAAAATATAAAATAAATATATCTATTATTAACAAACATTTTAGGATTTCTTGTTATTCTAGGAGAATATTGATGTGGCAGAGTTTATTGTTTCAAATTTATGTGCCTTTCATCTTTATATAATATTCATATTTTTGATGTTCCCTTATAGGAATAGAATAAAGTTTTGATACTGTTGTATCCATATCAATTTCATTATAATTATCATTAGAATAAATATCCTCAGGTAAATTTATATTAGATTGTGTTCCTACACTAATTGACTCTGGTTGCATTGTTTGAGTTTCAATATGTTTCTTATATATTTTCCTTGTTTGTCTTTCATTATCACGTAAGTTATTCAATTCGGAATTTATAGTTTGAATAAATGGTGATATGTGAATTTCAATTTAATATTTTGCTAACTCTTTAGCGAAATATTTTTGAATTGTTTAATATAATACTATCTTTTAATATCTTTTAGTGTATGTGAACCATATATTGGTAATAATTTCGATGTAGAAAATTGGAATCTGAATATTTAATTTTGAATTTATCGTATGTTGATGAAATAAGTACTAATAATTTTGTTAAATTATTTGACATTTTCTAAAATTTTTCTAAAGAAATCCTCCTTTTGAATTAGATGCTTCCTTTTTTGTTTCATTGAGGATTCCGGTGAGCAAACTTTACTAATTGTATTTTTATATGGTTTAATTTTATCAAGAACTGATTTGCTGATATTATGTTTTTTCTTCTTTAACAGTTTTAGATTTGAGGTCATTATTAATATTTGCAAATATTAATAAATAAATAAATAAATAAATAAATAATGACTTTTATTAAAAATATCTGTTCGAAATCTCAATGCGTTGTGCATTCTTGAATAAGATCAATTGATAAATAACCATATGCTTGTTGTGTACCGTAATTATATACATCCTCCAGAGCTTTTGAGTTTTCTGGATATACTTGGCAGGCTTAATATTGAAATTGTAACTTATCTCTTGGATTTTTAAACATTACTATATTATGAGTTTAAAGAAATGTCTCTAGAATAAGGATTTTTAGATTTTAATAGAAATATAATTAAATTTTGCGAAAAGAAATTTTTAAAGACAAAAGCTTCAAATATATTTTTGGAAAAAACAATTTTAAAACGAAAAGGAGATAAACTATTTGTAAAATGGCTTGGTTTTGGAAATGTATATATCAGAATGACATAAGTAAATAATATATGTATAACACACAATATACAATGTTAATCACTCTTTAAAAAGATGGCTTGAGGACAATATTTATGTTATTTATTAAGTAGTAATTCAATGGACATTTATAAAAATACTTTTAAAAAAATTAAAATTTACAAATTTGTTATCACAATCACTAAATTTAAATGATCAATGGGTAGTTGGATTATCGCATACTTCATTTTCGTTAGGAAAAACAAACAATGAAACTGTTGTTAAACGTAAAAACAAAAAGCTTAATAAAAATAATGAATATCAAGATATTCAATTGAAATTTCACGAAGTTTTAGAAAATTCTGATAATTTTATTATAACGAACCCCAAAATTAACCATAAAACAGAAGTTTTAAATAAATTAAATGTTAGTCCAAAAAATAAAATTTCCATAGAAACAAAAGATTTAAAAAATAAAATTTCCGATAGTTTAAATGAGTTAAAGAATAATATATCAGAAACAATTTTAACTAAAGAAAATAACAATAAAAATCAATCTCACAACAAATTTACTCCTCGTACAAGTAAACATTATGTTCTGCAAAAGTCTTTTATAATTTTTAGAAATTTTTGATAATCATATTTGATCATAATAACTCAATTTGTGAAAATTTAATAAATTAAGAAACTGTTCGAATAGAATGATATTTTAAAAAGAAAACTAATTACGGAAGCAATTACATGTTTAGTATATTGTGAATTTGATATTATGAAGAAATTTACAAGTCTCGCACTATAATTCAAACGCTATAAACTTGATATATATTATAAATACTTTAAATTCAAATAATTTTACAAAATATATATTTAAAGGAGTTTTTGCAAGTATTAAATTAATCAAAACACCTGTTGTAAAACCTTCATTCTATATAGCTTACACTGATCCACCATATAAACCTGTACATCATTGGGTAGCTTTTTATTTTCCAGAAAATAAACCTGCAGAATTCTTTTGCCCTGCGAGCCAGCATCCAATTGCACCATTAATTTCATTCTAAAATAGAAATTCTAAAACATTTACCTACAGTAAAATGAGGATTCAAAGTGAAACATCAATATTATGTGGAGTTTATTGTTGTATTTTTATTTAATTAAGATATAAAAATTTTGCTTATAATAAAATTTTAAATACTTTTTATTACATAAACTTGTATGACAATTATATGCTAGCATTGAGTTTATTTTAAAAATTAAAAAATGTATATTAGGGAAGTTATTTTGTTTTTATTTCAACTTCTCTTACAGCCTTTAGTAAGATTTCTAGAAGAATATTATCAAAACGATCATACATTGCGAGGAATAGTGTGGTAAAATAAAAATTTCGTCTATTTCAATTTTTTCCATTGATGAAGTAGGATTTGATATAATATTTATATTGTTGGCTGTATTCATTATTTCGAAGTTTAATATTTTTAGAAGATAGTAAATTAATCACTAATTTATTTTTTCAAATTTAAAGTTTACAAGACCTTTACAATTTCATTCAATTTGATTTTACATTGAAATTCTTTATTTTTATATAAATAAGAATTTCTTGTTATTTTACTATTTTTTTTTCCAACTGAAAAATGGTTGGGAATTTGGTATATAAAACTCTGCTGTATAATTTTCTTTGAATATCTTTTCCTATATGAAAAAACATATAATCCATTTTCTGATTTCCTCCTTAAATTAAATTGTTCATTGTTAACTCTTTCCATAACTTTATCTTCCAAACTGTTATATCGTTTAGGCAGACATAACATTCCCTTCTCAAGCTCAGCCTTCACCACATTTCTATAATTATCTTTATGGTGAAGCATAGTTAATATCTTATATGGCATTGATGATACTAAGTCCTTTATTTATTAAAAGCTGCAACAACATCAGCGTTTGTAAATTTATTTGACTCCATTTTTGTTCTTCCTTTTAAGAGTTTATCAACCAATTGAAATAAATTCAGACATTTATATTTATTCTACTTTTTCTTCAAAAAATTAGAAATTTTAAAACTCGAAATTGAGAAAAAAAATATAAGCTTTTATATCTAAATTCTTAATTTGTTAATAGAATATTCAAAATTAATCATGATCATTCTGAACAATAAAAAAATTTATTTTTAATAACGTTAAAAACCTCATTCAAGGTTTTGTGTCAAAAACGGAATAGTAATATTATACATCAAACAAACAAAAATATATCAAATGCAAACTTTCCAATTTTTAATTTGATTTTATTAAAATTTAAAATTGTCCAGCGTGTAATATATATATATATATATATATATATATATATATATATATATATATATATATATATATATATATATATATATATATATATATATATATATATATATATATATATATATATATATATATATATATATATATATATATATATATATATATATATATATATATATATATATATATATATATATATATACATATATAAGTATAAGTGTTCTTTTTAAGAACCAAGTGCATTTTTTGAGTGATTGTAGACGCTTCAGAAATTTTTAAATTTCGAATAGATTTTCGACTGTGAAAAAGTACTGATTTTGTGTTTTTATGTTAATTGTTTATCACGATCTCATGAGGTCAAGAATTTTAGGAGCATTTATTTTTGTTTTGTTTGTGGTAGAAACATCATTCGATGTTGCATAGAGAGGTTTACAGTATTGAGGACTCTACAGTAAATTCTTCGAATTCTGGTACAGCTCCTATTTCGCAAACCTCCCTTTCATCGCAAATTCTGTGGCTTCATCTCTCTACCTATAGCAGTAATAATTGTGAATAGGCAAACTTTTCATGTTTCTCACATTCGAACGGTTTTATTAGGCACTGCTATGGTGAATATTCATCTTATTGACCCTTCTCATTGAACCTGCTTCGGAAACTTCGTTTTTTTTGAACGAGTGCAGAATCAGCTAAAAATTTCTGTGCATTCTACGGATGGCAAAATTTCCAGTGTAAACCAATAGATTTCTGCTACAGCTCGAAAGCTTTGTTCGATCAGAATTGGTTCTCCCTTGGACCCTAAAATGGATTTTAGGACTACGGCATTAGTTTTGCCTCATATTTCATGGAATTTACCTTCATTTGCTGTTGAGGGTAAGCTTGGAGGTGAATTGTCAAATCTTCGTTTGACAGATTCGCAGTTTATTGCTGAAGACCGGTTGATCTTCTTCTAGGTGCTGATATCTATTCACAAGTTATATTAATAAAAACAGTCCGGAATATTTTAGGAACTCTTGTGGCTCAAAAAACAGTCTTCAGTTGAATCATTACGGCCCGTTACAGCAAACTACGTTGTATGTAGATACGACCTTTTTGAGGAGGATCATTTGCATGGGAGTTTACTTCTTTTTCGTGAATTGGAGGAAACGCCTAAATGGAAAGTTATGTTTCCGCATATAGTGTAAAAGATAAGATAATTATTTGAGAGAAGATGGTCGATATGTGGTCACTTTACCCTTTAAATCTGATTTTCCCGATGAATTATCGTTCGGATCGTTTAGTGTATGCGAATCTTTTAACCTTCGAAAAGGGAAGTCCTTTCTATAGTCGAGCTTCACGTTAATACATATTAGGATAGAGACTCCAAAAGAGTTATTCTACGATCTTCCATACCTGGTTGAAGAAAGATCCTTGTTCTTGGACAACCTTTGTAGGTAATATGGTTTGTAAGAAAATAAGGAAATTGTTAGCACTCATAATTACATTATATCAAATCAGGAGATAACCCTGCGGATTTGGGTAGCAGAGGAACTTCACCCTCAAATTTGGATGGTAATACGCTTTGGTGGCATGGACCTATTGGAAAGGTTTTTTCTTTTGATCGTACCATTCTGGTTATAACTTATGTATTTAGATTTTTCGAACGCACTCACATATTAATCTCCAATTCTTTCGAATGTGGAAGTTCGTTGTGTACAACTACGCTTGGCTATTGTGGCACGAATGACTGGTTTTGTTGATGAGTATAAGTGTCTTCCTGATAAACGTCAAATTTGGACTTCGCTGATCCATTTGAAATAAGCAATCTTGATGGTTGATCTAATCAGATTTAAAAGGCCTATATTTGTATTTTCGTATGATCCTCTACTAAGGCAATTCATTTGGATGAAGTTTCAGATCTACCTACCGATAGATTCTTGGCAGCATTTAACCGCTTTATAACTAAGAGAGTGTGCCCATAAACAATCTTTTATGATAATGTTACCAACTTTGTAGGCGCGTCTCGTGAATACGATAGGGAATATAAAACATTTCGTTTTATTCCCGCTGGAGCTTTTCATATGGGGGGTTTATGGGAAACCGGTTTTAAAATTCACTTTCGAAGAGAGGTCCACAATGTGAAGTATACCTTTGAGGAACTTTCTACAGTGATAGCTCGTATTGAGACTTTTCGTATTCTCGACCACTTTATCCCATGAGGAATGCTCCTGACGATCCTGTGGCTCTCACCCTTGTACATTTTCTTATATGACCGCCAATATTAACTCCACCTGAACCTACAATACTCAATACATCTGCCGACGGTAGAAGGAAGAATATTTGGCTAATTTGCATAAGCGATAATGATCTAATTGTTCTACATAATGAGCACAATGTCACCCATGTTGTGAAATTTAGGTAGGGTTGTAAGAATTTACCTTGGTAGCGATAGCAATGTTCGCGTCAAGGATATTCGCACCTAAAATGGAGTGGAAAAGCGACTAATAACGATACTAGTTATTGTGACTAATTAATTATTTATTACAAAATATTGTTTAAATAGTACATTTATCAATTTTGGTTGAGGTGAATTGAGGACTTTTGTATACTGTGTATCACTTAGCGATGGTGCCCACACTGGAGCAGCATAATTCGCCACTGGCCGCAAATCATTGTATATGTAGCGAATAAGATTTCTTTATACATACCCAAGTTCTGACGGCTAATGCTTTGAGGACCTACTTCGCATCTTGTGCGTGATTGTAGTAGAAGGGAAAAGGCTCTCAAATGAAACTAACAACATTTTTGGGTGGTTAACTATCGGTCTTTGTACTCCATCAACAGTGATGCCTAAATTCATATTTACCTCTTTTGTACAGGTGATGAAGTGTTGCAGTTGATTTCGCTGCTGAAATTTTCAAGTTTCGTGCAGTGAAGAAGTTGTGGATTTCGCTGAGATAACCATTTACCAAACCACATAGGTCATCAATTCTACGACCCGTAGCCGTTATCGTACAGCCATCTGCATATGTTATCACGTCTACTCCGGGTGGAGGCGCTGGGAATTTCGAGAGATAGAAATTAAACAAGATTGGTGACAGCTCACCGCCCTGTGAAACTTCTTGCTTAACTCTACGGGACTGCGACTTTTTGTTTCGAAATTAAACAAATGACTGACATCCATTCAAATAATTCACAATCCATCTCTTCATATTGTTCGACAATGTGGACTGCAGGATGTACTAGAAAAGAACCGTATGACTGTATGTTTACAAGGTTTTTGTTGATTCAAACCATGCGCTTTTTGAGTGGTTACGGAAAAACTCTACTAATTTTCCAGACATCGCGTATTAACAGGCTCAATGAATTGTAGGAAAAAAGCTCGCAAGCAATCCTTAGGGTCGGAAATGGTTTTATCTCCAAACTTAATCGCAACCATATCATCCTTCTTTTTGGTATTAGAGAGAGATCGGACATTCGACCACAATTTATTTACACCAGTTTTAGGTTGCATTTGCTAAGGTAGTCTAACCATTGATACCGCTTGTCCTCATTTACCAACCTGCTGATTTCACTGTTCATCACGCTCATCTGCGAGTCTCGCTGCTTCGGCAGGGAAGTGCGGACGCACTACGGATATTCCCCAAGAAAAAATTTGGGTAGGTGGTCTGATCCCAGAGATACTACAGTTTGCCAGGTTGTACAGTTAATCAGATCAGCACTCGCTAAGGTTATATCTGGCGAAGTAGCGCAACTATCCAAAATCCATGTGGGGGCATCGTCATTCAATGCGCAGATGATGGATTTGTCTATTTGTTCCGCTAACAGCGCACCTCTTTGGTCGTTCCCGAGCCTCGAGTGTCATAGCTGATGATGCGCGTTAAAGTCCCCGAGGACTAATCGGATGTTGCCATCCAATATAGACCTAATATCGGGACTTTAGCCTGTTGGAAATCTGACTACTGGCGAAACATAGACATTACAGATCTCAAGATCTACATCTCCCGAACTGACAGCAATACCTTGAATTTCAAGGTACTGATCTCTGGATGTCAAATCGATAGATAGAGTTCAATACTGCACTGTATTTATATTGTGAAAAGAAGCTGCTGCAACGAGCCATAAATTTTAATCGTACTCAACAAAATCTGAGGAAGGCCCGTTGTAGCAGGTCCACTTGGGCTGAAAAATAATCCATCCCTCGTGTCATCAAAGGGTATTGAGAAGCCACTTAATACGTCATCTAATGGAGGCAACATCGTACAAGTAGCATTTGAAAGTCAAAACAAACAGATGACGCTTCCTACGTCACCAAATGGTGGCATTTCTGTTGTGGCTTCACCAACGGAGCTATAGGTGCCAAAAAAATACTCCCGTCCGAACTTCGCCACGTGCAGAAAATTTAAGGAAATGTTCCACGAGAATGAGTATTTTTCTCGATGCTTCTCGCAGCTGTATATTGCACAAGACTACAAAAGAAACGGTAAATGCCGTATTTGTCACCTGCATTTCCTTAAACGCATCGAACATCCGTTGACCGTCCGCCTACAAATAATTCGTTAGATTCGTTGCTTTAAATACCTTCATTACCTTTTCACTCACATTAAAGATAATGTTGGAAACCGAAAAGGTTATTACGGTTCGGGCCTGGCTGGACTCTGTTGTAGCCGCCGCAATATCTGCAAAATTCTCGTGAAAGACCTCAAACTTTCAACTTTTAACGCCAGACCCGATATCATCAGCTCATTCCATTTATGACCCCGTACAATGGCTCACCTTAATGGTTAAGGTAATGAGGGTGAATAATATTGCCACGCCATTGTGGTCGGTACCAGATTCGATAAAGAAATCCTTTGAGGGGCTCCAATTGGCAGACCCTAGTTTTAATGTTTTGGGGCAAGTCGCATTGGTCGTCGGACCTTATGTAGCACCAAAAAATTTAAAAGTCGAATTATTTCGAAACCCGGTCTTTCTTTGACTCAATACACCATACAATACCAAAGTGTTGTTTAAAAAAATATATTAAAGTATTATAAATTCTAACTAGTAAAACTGCTAACGATATTCTTTCTGAGAATTGCCTTAAGCCTACAACATCAGGTCGTATCCGTTTTGTTTCTTTTTGAATGAACAACAGAATATCATATTTAAAATATAACGTTACGATAACAATAAAACTTGGACGTCAGTCACAGAATATTATTTCATACATATATTTTAAATATGATATTCAGCAATACGCTGATGAAAGTGCGTTTCATATAATTTGTTATATAAGAAAGTAAACTAATAGGCATTTTTGAATTAATAAACGTTTTATTTAATTACAGTAAATATGTATTATAGAAGCAATTAACGTCTACCTGCTGCTCTACCTCTGCCTCTTCCACGAGTTCCACCTCTTCCTCGAGTGCCTCTTCCTCGGCCTCTATTACCAGCGCGATTATTCTCCTTTTTCTTAGACTTAGATTTTGGTGTATCATCAATAAGTAGAGTTTCAAGAGGAAGACTATCTGGTAATATAAAATATCTTATGTTATTTCCTCTTATGCTAAGTGTTTCAAGTTGAACGGGATCTCGATTTTTTATTGTCATTTTAACAGATTTCAAATGTGTATTCATGGCAACATCAACACCAGTAATTGTGCCATGTACTTGAGTTCCATTCTTCAATTCAATAGTAACTGTCTCATGACTCAATTTCATTAAAAATCTAAAAATGGAAAAATTGTTAATTTTTATATATAGAGTAGGATGTATGTATGTAACGTATAGGCTCCAAAGCGGCTGGTTCAATTTTGATACAATTTTCACAGAATACAGAGAAAATGTTAATTTTCAAATATCTAATGATCTATAGCAGCGAGAGTTTCCAAATTTGGTTCCAACTACTATCTCAAGGAACTGTTTTACTGGACAAAACGCAGGAACGATATGACCAGGTCAAGGGGTACCCCCATACAAAGTAAATATTCATGGTTATCGAATATCTAAAGAACTATACAAGCGAAAGTTCTGAAATTTGATCTCACTTTCTCAAAGATCTGTTTTACAAGACAAAAGATGGATAATTATCGAATATCTAAAGAACTATAACAACGAAAATTTTTAAATCTGTTACCAATCACTTTTTTAATACAGATTTGTGAAATCTTTCTTCGAGATCCACAATTGATAATTTTTGTGCAGCATTACGCACCGGGTGAACGCTATTAGTTTTACGGTAATTCAAAGTAAAAAAGTAAATATTTTCGTAATATATTTAAGAAAGGGAAAATATGTTAAATGAAAAATTTAGTACAACAGCATTAAAGATCTCAAATTAAAGAAACATTTATTGAATAATTTTTGAAAATAAATAAGAAATTCAATAAAATTTACTTGCTATTTAAAGAAATTTTCTAATAGTCATGATTACTGTCAATGAGATCTCAATTAATGATTTAGTTACTCTAAGCTTTGGATTAGCGGAAGCAAATTTGTGTGTGGTTTTAGTTTTTTGCGAAGGGCTCTAATATTTACAAACAAATGTTTAAATTCAATAAGATCTATACGGATCTTAATTTAAGGCATCAAAAACAATATATACATATATAATTCATTTAATTTCAAAGTGTATTATAATAACATTTACTTTAAAAAATTATATCATTATAAAAATTATATTTCTTAATTTCTATAGTTCGGAAAGAAAATTTGTTATTTAGTTAGGAATACACAAACCTCTAAAATTTCACCAATCAGTTTGAAGTTTTACTACAATGGACCTATACAATTATAGAAACATTTCAATTTTCACCGCTTAAAAGTCGCTAGTTTTCTTTCTTGAAACTTCGAATACATTTAAAATTTCACAAAGAAAACATTGCAGTGAGATCAAAACACATAAAAGTTACACTTAATGTTCAAAAAAATTACACAGTAGGAAAATGCGATTAACTTAACAAAATATTTAATTTACTGTATGTGCACATATGAAATAGTACCGGTAATATCAACCTGCTCCCAAAACTTTTGGAAATTATGTGCAATACATTGTTTTGCTTCTTGTCATTCGTATTTTTAAAGAAAGTGGTAAAATTAATTTCAATTCAGCTGCAAAACAACTTAAATCAAAATTAGAAAGGCCTCTTACCTTACAAGTTTCATATTGAAAGTGTTGTTATTTGCAAAATATTGTTAATTTTGTGAAGAACGCTTGGAATAAAACAAGCAATAAAAATATGACTCAATGACAACAAAGTGTATGAATAAATGTAGCACATCATAGTTTCATGGCAAGTGAACAAATAGTAAACAGTGGTTGATAAAATTATATATATATATAAATATATATATATATATAAATATACGGGATCTACCCAGAACTGTAGAATTGTCCATATCCTGATAAATAATGACATAATTTCCAGGTCTATTATAAAACTCATGATTTTATTTACAAATTAATATTTAATATTAGTCTTTTACATACACTAATCTTGATGAATTATTTACTTATAGAATAGTATCTAACCAGCCAAAGATCATCAGAAAGTCATATATATATATATATATATATATATATATATATATATATATATATATATATATATATATATATATATATATATATATATATATATATATATATATATATATATATATATATATATATATATATATATATATATATATATATATATATTTATAATAGACCTGGAAATTATGTCATTATTTATCAGGATATGGACAATTCTACAGTTCTGGGGAGATCCCGTATATTTGTTTGTTATTAAACCCATTTGTAATTCGTTATGTGGCTAATTGATGTTAATGATGACTATATGTTCGTAGACTTTCATGTTTTCCCTCTGATAATTCCACTTACATCTGCAATGCAATTCAGCAAGATACTTAGAGTTCCATCTTTGGGAAAATGAATGGAAGACGTTTCCAGCGGTTAATGAAAAAATTATTTTCAGCTGGGGTCGATAGTGGTATACCAATGAGGAAGTGTCCAGGGGTCATTTGGTTCATTGCTAGCAGGAATGAAGCGGGAAAAAGGTGTTTAGAACAATTGGGTCGAAAGATCACTGACTACTTCTAAATGTACAGCTTTAGTGACGAAGCACACAAATGTGCAGACATACCCTTTTGTTATAATTTTTTTTTTTTTTTTTATGTCAAGGGGTCCTGCGTAATCTACTGGTCTGGCAAATGGTCAATGTTGTTCTCTCAGGTAGCAATGAAGCCATGATTTGGATTTGTATGATTTTTTTTGTACAAAACAGCAATTTTGTATTTATGAACTACGTTTTTTAATGAGTAAATTCAACAAGTGAACGGGTAAGTTTTGATCCATGTGGTAACAATATTGGGTAACGTTCATTGTAAGTTGTTGTGCGAGTCGTCCATGTACTCTTAAGATTCCTATGTAATTGATAAAGGGATTTAAAGTTAATTATAGTAAAAGTAAATTTAAGTTAATTTGCTATTAGGTAAATTTGTTGTTTGAGTTTCAATTGCTTGTATTCTTCCAGAAAGAATTTTTTGAGTTAAAATGATGAGACGATTTTTGCTGACAAGGGTACTTGAAAATTTCTTCTATTTCGCTTTGTATTTCTCAAAAATCGAAAATGTATGTGATTACTCCATATGCTCGAGTCGTGAATATTTTTATTTTTTTTCTTCCAAATTTGTTTTCTTTGATATTGAAGGTGTCGTCCATTGATTTTTTTTGGTAATTTTAGCCAAGAGGGTACAAACTACCATATGTTGTGGGATTCAACATGTTGCTAATTTTGATTTCCGACTTTATCAAGGATTTCAACCACCATTTCCAACAAATCTGTTCCATGCACAATGAGGTTTCTTTAGTCGGGCTAGAACAGTCGTTGAGTCAGTCCAAAAATATGTTTTTATATTACTGATTTGAAGATTTGGAACAGTTCGATGGGATAAATTTGCTAATCCACAAGGGTCAAAGAATTTGTCCATTGTGGATACAACTTCTTTCTTTGTATAAGTTTGCTTTAATTCGACATCTAGTGCAGCAAATGTAAATGTTTGATGAAGTGTTCCAATTTATCCCAAGGGATTTAATACCACCATTTTCAGATAAATTAAACCAATCGAATGGTAGTAAAGCTTCTTTTGGTAAATCTTGAATTACCCGTGCGTCATTTAAGGTCCATTTTATTAGATCGAAACCAGCAGATTTTAAAGCATTTAATAAATCATTTCTTGATTTGATTGTGTCTTTTAATGTGTGGCCTCCTGCCAAGATGTCATCTACATATATATGTTGTTTAAGAATTTTAGTTAGTAAGTTAGTTGAATAAGGGTTCTTATAGTCAGAAACGATGCGCAGTATTTTTTATAAAGTTCTTGAAACAATACCTTTTGATATTGTGTTTTAACAGGGTTTATGAGTCGGTATATATGTCGATACATTTTTGTTTCATAGGCTTTGTACGCAAAATGGAATTCATTATTTGGAGCACTAAGTTATGTTGAAGTCGGGGTCCTGGGTTTAAAATATAGTTTAAACTTCTCTTATTTGAAGACGGGCTCGAGGCGTTGAAAACTACTTTTGTAGTCTGCATTTCGGGCTTTACTATTTAGAAGTGAGGCAGTTGTTGATTCCCAGGGGAGAAATTTCCCTCATATGCCATAACACAAGATATTTAACAATTGCTTGACCGTATTGCTTTTCAGTTAAGGGTTTTTAGTGAGACATACGCTCCATTCGCAAAAACTGGGCTATAGCAATATTTCTAGAAGCCATAATAATGTTACTGGAAGTTCTATAAATCTTTCTGTGTCATTTTTTCGCGTAGTGCTTTGAAATAGATTTCAAAGCACTACGCGACAGTTTGGAGGTCATCTAACCCCCAAAACTGTTTTGGGTCTTCTTCCACCTCCAAAAAGGGTGTAAGGATTTTATCAAGGGATAATGTGTAGTGTAGCGAAATTGTATTTTTTCGGTGATAGTTTGTTGAGATTGCTTCCCATAAACAGCCAAATACTGTTTTTTTGTACCAAAAGGGATCCAATAGACCGCATCGGTGTTTCCATGCAATATATCGAGGGGTCTACGATGAGGTCTATAAGAAGGTCGATGGGTAGGCTTTGGTAGAAAAGAGCATCTGCAAGTTCTGGTACCCTTTCCTATAATTAGAATGATGAGTACATCCTTGTACAAAGGTTAAATAAACAGGATTTGGTAGAGGTTTACGCTTGGTCGGTTATTTTAATCGGGTTTCTAACTTTTCCGATACAAATGTTGATTGTGATACAGAGTCGATGATGACTCTTGCTGGTATCTTACGGCTCTAATTTTGATTTGAACAATTGCAGTGAACAATAGTTTCTCGCTCGTAGGGAGATTAAATTTTTGGTTTTGCTCTCTTGTAGAGTCAAGGATGTGATGTTTGGAATATTTTGTTCAGTGTGAACTGTATATTATGGTGTTGTGTAGCTGAGCTTGTACTTGAGAATCATATATAACTCTTAGTATGTAAAACTTAACCCTAATATTTTGTTCTTAAAAATTTTGAGCAAGATCGCAATATTACATCTCTGATTTGAGTTGTATTTTTACGATTTGTTTGAAGCAAAATGTTTCTTAGCTCTAGGGTCGTTATCTGTATGAGATAAATTCGATTGAAAGTGTGAATAAGTTTCTTCTTTGAGAAGAATCTAATATTTTTCTTTTGATGATAAACAATTTTTTATTTTTGTTGTGTTATAGCCGCAATGGATTTTAATGTTCCAAATTATAAGTCAAAAAATATTTTCGAATTCTTTCAAAAATGTCTTGGGAGCTTAATTGAACGTCTGTATATAACCATTAACAGTTATTTGCAAGGTTTGAATTAATAAACGTGAGTCTTTAATTACGAACGGAAAATGGTATTGATCAACAATTTTTGCCTATTCTCAAAATCCAAAAAGGTCATTTGTACAATTTACAAATTAAAAATTTTAAATGTATTTAAAAAATAAAAATTAATAAATAAATAAAAATTATGCAGAAAAAGTTTGTTGAGAGTTTGTTATCTTCTCGCAGGTTAAAAACAAGTACAAAAACTTATGTCAATATATGCAAAAGCTTACCTGAGGTAAGATAACAAATGTCTAACAAACTTTTTTTGCACAATTCTATAAGAGATAAAAAAATTTTTTCTTTGCCGCAAATTCTCATGACCTAACTAAAAATGAGATTTTTCAGCTTTACAGACAAAAATTTCAGTGCTACTAACACATATTGCATGAATTTAGTAGTATGTTTTAATAGTATGTTTTGCACAAAATATGGCAACATCACATAAGGAAAATTTTAATGAAATTAATTTCAACAAACTTTTACACAATTTACTTTTTTAATTACAAAATATTTTTAATACACATTTATAAAAAAAATTGGAATATACCAAGTTATATAAAATTCATAGAACATTTTCTTATACTCAGTATTTCAAAATTACTTAAAACAACTGTTTTGCAGAAAACGAATATTGGCCAATAAGTTAAAAATAGTGACGTTTGCCAAATGTAGATGTATTTTTTGAATACAGGAATTTTGATAGAATCAATTGGAAAGGTATTTATTCTTCTATATCTGCTTTTGACTTTAATTTATTTTTTTAAATGAAAATGTTCACATCATTAAACGTAAAATAAGAATTGATCACTGTTCATGAATAAAGTCCAGTTGTATATGTTTATTCTCTCAGGGATTTGGCTAATTTAGTTTTCCGATCTAGCGATTCTTCTGAAAGTTGGCTTATCGATTGCAGATATAGAAATAAGGCAAAGAATAATTACATTATTTGTGAGAAAAAGCTTTATTCGATATTATTTTCTGGGTTGGATATATCGGGCATGTGAAAGATTTTTTATTCCAATACATTTTATAATTATTTTTCCTCATATATCACATTGTCTTAAGCATCAAGTTAACTTTATATTAACCTCGTCATCTTTTTAAAACCAATATCCATACTTCCTTTCATGTCAGAGGTTGTTGAACATTTGACGAAAGATCAAATGCTTCATTTTGTTTGGACTATATTACTTCTTCCCAACACTCATTTCAACGTGGTCATAATACTTTTTTTGCAGATGATGTTATGCTATTATTCCGTATACCTTTTGATAACAGAGATGTTTTACAATCTAATATCGAATATTCTATTACTCCTTTTTTAACAATCATTATCATTTGACAATGAGTAAACAGTTAATTGTTCTAAAACAAAGGAAATTTTTGTTTCTGATATCCCTTTAACGATTCTTGTAAATGGCTCTCCTTTAATTTTTTGGGTACAATTAAATGTTTAGGTTTATATCTTGACATACGTCTACTTTTTTAATACTATATGGATCGAATTAGTTTCAAAGTTATTGACATTGGGGTGTTCAATTCGCCTTTGTTTTTTAAAGTAATTAAAAATGGTTGTCCTTTTCACTTTTGGTCGGAATTTTCTTTTTAAGAATTACACGTCATTGGAGTTATTTGATAATTATTATTCAGATTAATATCTTTGTAATTAAAATGTATTTGGCCTTAGTAGACTATTTTATATTATTATTATTAAATAAATATCTACGATTATGGATGGGTGGGCGATAAATTGCGAGCAAGTAAGCCGGTATATTTAACTTCCAAAATAAAAATATTTTTTTAAATGATTATGTTCTACAGCATTTTTGAAATCGTCCATGACTCCTCTTTAGCGAACTTTTAACTTCTAAACATTGTGGACAATTTGCTGCCAAATCTGCTACTTTTTGTTGACAATTTAATTTACTTTTTTTGATTTAAAAAATGAAATAATTATTAATTTAGGAACAAATTATTAATATGAAAAACAAGACACATTATAGCAATAAAATAATATTTCAAAGAATAAATTTTAGTATATTTACAACAAATATTTCCTATACAAGGAATTGTTGCGTTTTTTGTGATAATTTTGAAATATTAAAAAATTTACAAAAAACATTAGTACACTATTATTCGAATTCCACTAACATAAAATTTATGATTTTTACCAGACTGTCATCTTAGAAAATTCTATAAACATCAATGACATTTTAAAACACATTTTAAGACATTGTTAAAATGTACAAACAAACTTTTAATGAAATTTTCGTTTTTTAAATGCAGAATAATTTGTTGAATTCAAATACAAATTTTAAACATTTCAGTGATACCAACAAAAATTGTATAAATTTAGTTTACATGTTCTATTAAATATGGCAATTCCATACGTGAAAAAGTTTGTTAAAATAAATTCCAACCAAAAGATAAGTTGGTGATTCGTAAAAACTGAGTATAAGAAAATGTAGTTTTTCTAATAATCGAATCACCAACTTATCCATATATTTTTTAACAGTTTTCAATATCAAAGTTATTATGTCTGTAAAAATAAAAAAATTCACCAAACGTTTTCTTTTCCTTCATTTCCAACAAACTTTTTTCGATTTCTCTGCGAACAGGAAGGTTTTATTTTCAGCTACCAACCTGAATTATATGAATTAATAATCGAATTTGCAACAAATATTGCAACACCTTGTATAAAAAAGTTTGTTAAAATTAATTCCAACAACCTTTTCATGCAATTTTCGTTTTTTAAAAGCAAAATAATTTTTTTAAAACAAATATATCAAAAATGTGACCAATATAAAGAATTTTTGGTTCATATAAAATGTTAAAAAAAACCGGTTCGAAAAATACTGTTTTCCTTATAGCGTAAATTTAGGGAGATGTGCAAAAAATCAAAATATGAGGATTTAGAGAGGAATATCTTGTCCACATTCCCTAATACTAAGTTTTTTCGGGAGTAGTTTTTGTACAATTTATGCTGGTTGCACTGAAATTATTGTCTGCAAGGTTGAAAATTCTCATTTTCAGTTTGCACATGAGAATATTCTGCAAAAAAGAGTGAATTTGCCTCTCTTCCAAAATTGAGCAGAAAAAAGTTTGTTGGCTATTTTGTTGAATCTCTTAGGTGAAAAAATTGATTGGAAATGAAGAAAAACAAAAAAAAAAATTCAAAAGAAGTTTGTTATTGTTAATACATAGTATGGTAACCCCAACATTATACGCGTATTTGCTGAAAAAAAAATTAGTATTAACAAGGGTTTAAATTTTCTGCTATAGCAGCTTTCAAAATAAAAAACTATAAAATACTAACGAATGATATGCTGAAAATAAACTCACTTCGTGCTGCTAAGCACGAATGTTTAATAAGAAACTTCTGCCTTAATTTTATGTGACTGCTAGTGCCTTATTATATTTCTAACATCAACTATCAAAATCTATGTAGTTAGTACCAAGCCAATCCTTAGGTTCCAAGTAATGGGCCAGCAAAAAATTGCTGACCATTTTTTGAAGAGCTCAATTTTCTTGGAAACTTAGTAAGATCTTTGCTTTGAAGTTGGGGCGAAGAAACTATTATAGTAACCTTTTTTTATTACCGTTTAGTCTTTTGTGAGCCTCGTTCTATAAAATTTTATTAGATTGTTGTACTTTATAAGTAATTAATATTTTCTTAATTATTTATTTAATTATCTATAAAATTCTCCACAAAATTTCCAATTGGGTATATTTGATTTCCCAAGTTTTTAATTCATATATTCGAAATTTTCTTATCGACATTGTCTTTGCTTTGGCATGTAATCGTAGTTGCCTGATAATTTTGGACAAAAATTGTCAAATTGAAGGGAAAAGTCATTCAAATTCAAATTTACTTTTTAAAGTCTTAAAAAAATCGTTAACATAAAAAATTACTTAAAAATATTTAATTCTAGCATCTTGTTTTTAAAATCTTAAAAGGTTTATCAGTAAAGGTTAAACGATCCGTAACCGACTGCAGCTCCTTCATCAATTTAAGCATATTCATCAGTGTAGTTTTTTGCTACTTAATTCATAAAAAGGAAAATGTATATTATTTCTACAAAATTCATTAATATAATGTATTTTCGTTTAAAAGTACCTGAAGATATCGGTGTGCAAGTTGTTGACAAAAGTAATTTATTGATTCTGGTCATTAAAAGCGGAATGGTAATTTTATATATTGTTCAAGTTTTGGTGAGAAAAAACATGAAAAACAAATATTACTAATAATACTGTTGAAATTTTTATTCTCGTGAAAATTCTTCAAATAATTTTTGTATTTTTATATTTATAATCTTTAAATTGTCAAAAGCGCAATTTTTGCTCATAAAATTGTCAAAGTATCGATAAATCGTCAAATCTGGCAAGAGTGTTTAGAATTCCATCACGATTGTCAAAAAATGAGAATATTATTTTTGGAATATATGTATTTCAATGTCTGGTAGCATTCTACAGTAGAGAAGTTTTTTTTTTTATTTTAGGTCTTAGTAAACAAAACAAAAAATGGATAGTACTGTTCCTAAACATTTGCAGGTTTTCATTTATATTAATAATTAAATAAATAAATATTAAATTGCATTTTGTAATTTTTAGGATCTTTTGAAGATTGCTATAAGTCAACAACAAAATGCCGTAACTGAATGCGTACAAATCGATGAAAATGTAAGTTCTAGAATATATATATATAAATGCATGACATATACGTTATAACACTATATGAAGTCATATGCATAGTTTCTCAAATGTTAAATTGTAATATCAAAAACATAAAGTGCATTCGGAAATTCCAAATCCAAAATCTTGGCTCATTAGTTTTGTACCGCACACATTGCGACTATGTAAGAAAAAAAAACACTTTCAACCTACACTGTACTTAACACTGTAAAATGTATGTCGATAGAGTTTTCTTGTATTTTGTATATTTTTAGTTAAATAAATATTTTTATTTTTATGACTTGATTTTGTTACCTTGTGCATTTTCTATAAAGTTTAAAATAGTTATTGTAATATGTAGTTTTTGAGAAATAAAGAAATATAACACGTGTTCATTTTTGGTATGACAAAAATTTTAAATGTAAAAATAAAAAATTGCATTCCATTAAGAAAATAATTTCCAAAAATTTGTCGAGAAATTCGAGATATTCAATGATCTCATATATTTCAAAAATATATGTATGTTAAAAATTTCAAAATTTCTCATGTTAAACAAAATTAATTAATATTGCAGTGTATATGTATTTATTTCAAATATTACCTTGTTAATAATTCAACTTGGTCTATACGTCTTGCGTCACAAAAGTTAATAATTTACAAAAAATATAAACTTAAAGATGCGGGCACAAAGTATACATAAAAACCTTTAGCGGTTAACATGTTAGAATTTAAGAAATTAATAGTAAAACACTCAAGGATTTTTAAAAACAGGAGTAAAAATTAAATCCTAACAAGTACATAAAATTTCATAAATTGTATTAAAAGACAAATTCTGCTTAAACATTGCCGCTCACCTTGCAATAACGTAGTAAGATGCAATAAAATTAATGAATAAACATTACAAAGGATATAATATTATAAGTATATACATGATTTTCAATTTTTTTCTTTTTTTAATACTTTTCTTTTTTTCAAATAATATTATGGTTTTGTATCAGACACATGAACTGAACGCTTACGGATTTGTTTTTTATGAACAGAACAGTGTACTGTAAATTAAACGTAGAAATAGTTTTGCATCAGAACCATAAACTGAATCCTTACGGACTTGGTTTTTGAACAGAACGGTAAATGGTTTTATAATACTAGACTAATTCAAATAATGCGTAAATATTTATTAATACAATAAAAATATAAATAAAAAATTACAAATAAGACTGCCCAGAAAGAACCCAACTAAAGTGGTATGCTGACCTAAAAAAGCATTTTGGTTTGAAAAAACTCTACTGGTCATTATTTGCGAACTTAGTTCTGGTCCTATAACCAAGGAAACCTGACCAGAGTTATAAAAAGTGGGGTCAGCTAATTGGAAACCCTCAAAGTCCCTCTTCAACATTTCCAACTAAAGTGGTATGCTGACCTAAAAAAGCATTTTGGTTTGAAAAAACTCTACTGGTCATTATTTGCGAACTTAGTTCTGGTCCTATAACCAAGGAAACCTGACCAGAGTTATAAAAAGTGGGGTCAGCTAATTGGAAACCCTCAAAGTCCCTCTTCAACATTTCCGGTACATTATCCAGAGGGGTTTTATACCGTTCATCTTATGAACTTTTGCGGTTATATGCAATGGTTTCGAATGGTCGTATACAGACTCCATCAAAATACTCAATATAAGGTATTTCCCATCTGCAAAATTAGAATCTTAAGTTCCTTATCCAAATTTGTGCAAATGTAGCCCATGCTGCAATAATAGTCAAGAGCAGCACTAAGTTGCGCAATACAAGATCCCAAATACAGTTTAATTTGCATAGTGGAATTTAAAGTTACTATACTGCAAAACCTATTAGCTGCTCGATCGGACTTGCTTTTTAAAGCAGAATTTTCGGAGGTTTTCAGTGATGGGTTCTCCGTTGGCATTAGAGTCTAATCAGATTTTTCAGTTTAAACTGTCTCCAGATCTTTCGCAATTGTATCATCGGCCTTCAAGACAGGAGAAGAACAGGAGTCCTATTTTTCTCTTGAGCCTGAGATGAAGAAGGATCCGTTTGCAGAACCTATTCCTGACCCGACACTTCCATGGCATCGTAATAAGTTTTCAACAAAGTATCTTCAAAAAAATTGGCGATTGAGTACATGGTACCGAGAAATAAAAAAGTTTAGTATTTGATTTTTTTCTTGGTCAAACGACCAATTCCCGTTTTCAGTGCGTATATAAGCAACTCTAACGTGATCATCGTTGCCGTGATAAATTCGCACGACTCGACCTAATTTCCACGAAGTTGTCGATAATTGTACGTGTCGAATAACTTAATTATTTATAGAAATATCGCATTCTGAAATTTCCATTTGTATCGTTTATGTGGGCTAGAGAAATATTAATCTTTACATCGGCGACAGAATTCATGAGTGAAAACCATAATTTTTCTATAACAATTTATGAGTCTTATCAGAGATTCAAAAATAGAGGGCTCAGGTGGGGCAAGAATGGGAGGACCTATCAGGAAATATCCAGGGGTAAAAACTACAGGTTCGTTTGTATTCTCGGAAATAGAACAAATTGGGCGCGAATTCAAA
This sequence comes from Cochliomyia hominivorax, assembly GCA_004302925.2. Taxonomy (NCBI): domain Eukaryota; kingdom Metazoa; phylum Arthropoda; class Insecta; order Diptera; family Calliphoridae; genus Cochliomyia; species Cochliomyia hominivorax. Next base: position 64,651,235 of record PYHX02000413.1, read on the forward strand.
CATGCCTCAATACGGGACAAAAATGGTTTATTGCGAAAATGCAACATATATGAGGAGCTCCAGTAGATATGAAGCGCCAATTTCGAGGGAAGTGCCAACAAAATTATTACCATTAACCGAAAAAACAGGACAACTACGACTAGCAATAAATCGAATGTCAAATAATCTAGCAATTGCAGACACTTGGTTTTAGTATGGTGAGGTTTCTCGACAATGGGCTCCACCTTAAAATAAAATGAATCTAATTGAGCGTTCCATTGAATACCTAAAATCTTAGAACTACTGCACTTAACAAATGTCAAAAGCTTCGAAGTGCTTGGGTAGGATACCCCCTAAAATACTAATAATTTCCTCAATTCAAATTTCGCCGTTGATAAAACATATTCCAATTGAGTCCTTTTTTCAATAGCAGATGGAATATCATGTGCCCTAGACAAGACGTCGACAACGAACATATATTTTCTAAGAATGTAAGAGGCAGCTAGATATTAACCTTCCGCGTCATCTGTTAATTGTAACAATGTACGAATCACCAAATATGGGACACAATTCACCCCGAAGGTAATCGTCTGCAATTCGTATTCCTTTATCTCCTCGGTCGGAGAAGATCTAAACAAAATTCTCTGGAAAGGGGTTTGTTTGGAATCAAGCCGAATCTGTCTATAACTTTGGGTGATATCACAATTAAAAACGTATCGGTAAAGTCTCCTATGAAGTACTAACTGGTTCAAAGTAGGGTCTACGTATTCGTTCAAGCTAGCACCGTTAGAAGTCTGATTCGAAGCGTAAAAAACCAAAAACGTATAATTTACTCGTCTTACTATCCGGTTTAATAACAGGATGATGACGGTTCAGTGGAGAGATTTAAAACAGGCATCTAAATCACTATCCTGTCGACGAAGAAGAGGAGATTCAGATCACAAAATCGATAATACTGATTTCTCTTAAAGACTTTGTTCCCACAAATTAATCGTAGACAATGACAAATGCTGGACACAAACGAAGATTTGTTTATAAAATGACATTTATGCAAGATAACTATTTATTCCAAGTTGTAAGGTCTTAATTCCTAAACTAGACTCTTTCTCATAGGAGGGCAGGTTAAAAGAAGTTTTAGTTGGTTATTCACCAACATACATGGATTTTCATAAGTATTCATCAGCTTCCTCCATGCAACCTCGAAACCTTCATTACTCAGGGGATATTTCGAAACTGACAAATGACACATTCTCTCTATATTTCTAAGCCGAGAACTTTTTATATATAACGCAGTAAACAAATTCCTAAAAGATGGCTAAATGATATAGTTACCCTTTAATGTGTGTGTCAATCACTATTCTTTGGAGCATATTTAAACCTTTCCAATTTATCGTCGACTGATATTTCGGTGCAGCGACTTCTACATCACTAGGTTCGGCCTCATCAGACGATTCCAAAAAATCTAAACTCTCTAAAAGAGCCAATTTGGCCCTTCATATTTTTCCTAATTCATATTCTGAGCCTCTAGGGTATGCATTCCCACATCACACTCATTAAATTCTGTTCCAAATTTTCTGTAATCGACGTGTTTTCTTCTATTCAACATTTAAAAATATTATACAAATGAAAATCTTCACAAAGTCAAAGTAAAGTAATTTTGAAAAAAAAGCTCAAAATAAAAAAAAATAATAAATAAGTTATACACAATATAATATCCACAAGAGTTTTTTGCACTTTTTATTATAAATCACACTTTAATTTTCACTTATAAAATGTATGAACATACCTTTTTTCTTAAGTAAAATCAAGCTTACGATGATTAAAGTGCTGATGAAAATGTAAAGATGTCGTTCTTTAGAGAAAAATAAAAAGATTTATTAGTAAGTCTCCTTTATAATAATTGCAGAAATATCCAGCTCGAATTGAACCAAACGTTAGTGTATAGATGAAACAAATTTTCCCGAAGTGAAAGAAACAAAATTAATAGTTTAGTGTGTATATATTTACTTCAAATATTACCTTGTTAATAATTCAACTTGGTCTATACGTCTTGCGTCACAAAAGCTAATAATTTACAAAAAATATAAACTTAAAGATGGGGGCACAAAGTATACATAAAAACCTTGACCGATTAACATGTTAGAATTTAAGAAATTAATACTAAAACTCAAGGATGTTAAAAAACAGGAGTAAAAATTAAATCCTAACAAGTACATAAAATTTAATAAATTGTATTATAGGGACAAATTCTGATTAGACATGTATATATTTGTTTGAAATTTGGATTTTTGTTGGAATTTATTAATGAAGTCACATTTTTTTAGTTGTTTATGATTTGACAATTATTCCAAATTTTTCTTATAAATTCGTTCTTTGAAAAATAGGTGAACTTCAATTTAACAAAATTTTTGTGAAATATAAATGTTTAATTGTACAGTTGTCCACAAAGTTATGATGTCAATTTAGAAAGGTAGAAATTAAACAAGAGTAGAGGGAGGACGCCTCCTTGAACTCCTTGCTTTTATCTACGGGATTTCGATTTCCGTTCACGAAAATCTACGAATAACTGACATCCAATTATGTTATTGACGATCGATATCTCCAAGTTATTCGGTAAGGAGGTCTGCACGATGTCATGGATTGGAAAAAATTTCAAAAGCTGGTTAAAAACATGTGCTATTTGAGTGATTACGGATGTTGCGGAATCCGTGTTGGCGACTAGCTGCTATGGGGAAAGAGAAGAGCCTCTACATTTTTCGCGACTGGTGAGGAGGAAAATTCGCGCGGAAAATCTCAGTCCCTCGCGTTTTTCCCCCTTTTTGTACCGTAATGACTCTACTCATTTTCTAGCTATTGAGTACTATTAGGCCTTTCATTGACAGGTTTAAAACATAATAAAATATTCAATTCCCCTCCAACGTCTTAAGTATCAGCATAGAAATTGCGTCGGGATTAATCGCTTTCGATAAATTGCCGGCAAAATGCTCGCGAGCAACTCTTAGGTTCGCATATTATGATATTTGCAAACTTAATCGCAATCTTATCATCTATCGTTTTAGGGTTGGAGAGAGTTCGGACAATCGACCACAATTTATTTGGTCCAGTATTTAGGTTGCATTTTTTGTATTTGTCATCATATACTTAACTGCTAACTTTACAGTCCAGCATGGCGATTCTTGGGCCACAGTGGTTGGTATTTCGGAACTCATCAAGGCTGTTGTGGGGATGGTAGCCTTTTTAACAGCTGGCTAATGGCGGAACATAGACATTAAAGAGCTCTAAGTCGACTTCTCCCGATTTCACTGCAATACCTTGAATTTTAATATATTGATCCCTGGAGGTTAAATGAAAGAAGAACGCTCCTATATTCCATAAAGTTGTGTATAATAGACTATGCTTTCAACGTTGCTTTTGGTGCGGTCTATTCTCATAAATCGGATTTTCTCATTGATTTTACCCTGGAGAAAGTTGCAGTTAGACTTTCATATGGATATCACTTTAGCGGCGACCAATTAAAATGATTCTTTCATTCATTTTAATTTAAAAAAATGTTCAGCCTACTTGGATGATTTCTGTCAAGTATATAAAGTGATATAGTTCTTGCTTAGCGCTGAGAGAAAACTCAATACGTTGTAGTGCTTCTAATGAAAAACAAAATGCAATTAAATCTATAAGTTTCGAAAAGTTTTAGTAGAAGTGTAGAAGAGTTAATCGTTTCAACTAAAATAATTGTTTTTAATACAATTTCTTCACTACGTTGAACTTTCAATTATCTTAATGTAGCTTTTCATTAACTGTAGGTATAATTAAAGTCAGTCCACTAACCATTACATTAAGAAATATTTGGCACATTCTACATGAGATCCTCCCGTATTGATCAAGCCTTAGCGGATTAATGCTCAGAATGAAACCATGGACCGCATAGTATACAGTACATGATGAACTTCAACTTCATTTAGTCTCATTATCTATTGATTTATACAGTTGCTGTAAATACTTGAAAATGGAATGTGGTGTCGTAAATTATAGCAAAAAATGTTAAATAAAAAATTGAAAAATTGAAAAAATGTTAAACAAAAAATTGAAATTGAATTTTATTGTAAAATTTGCTTTAATCGTTTCTCTTATTTCTTTTTTTTCTTATTCGATAATCAGTTCTCAAGTGATTTTTCTTGTTCTTTCTTTCTTCTCTCTTTCCTATCCTGAAGTATATCTTTCTACAGGATTCCAACTCTGTCTTCAAGTTGGATGAAGGGATCACAATGGATCATTAGGTTACCGAGTGAAGGAGTGCATTTTTGATGTGACAATAATGCACACCACCATTTCTTACCTACCCTTAATCGTTTAATGCAGATGTCTTCCATCATCTAACGGCGACTTTAATTTGTAGCTTTAAAAAATAATAAATTGTCAAAAAAACTTTAGAATCTCGCTAACATACTATTAATGCTGTTTAAGCACACATTAAGGGTTTTATGAATATCCGCGAGGATGTAAAAATTAAAATCTTCAATTTAATACTGAAATCAATTTTCAAATGATATTATTACCAGAATTTGACAGATAAAGTTCTTCATTTTTACTTTATTATTTAAATTTATGTAATTTATGAAATTAAGTTAAAATCTGCATTTACATGTTTATTTAAACTTTGTAAAATTTATGCAAGATTTATTCTTCCCTTATATTTTACCAAATGTATACCCTATATAATTTTTACAACATAGTGAGGAGTAAAATGTGTAAAATACTCCATACTCAATGAATGTAAGACTTTAAAATTATATTCTTAACATTGAGAAGTACATAAAATATACAATAATGTAAAAAAGCAATAACATTTTAAACCAAAAAAGAAAAACAAAATTTAAAGATAATACGATTTTAAAAAATACAAATAAAAAAATTGAATAAGATTGAACATTAACACTTTCATTGAAAAAAGTTTAAATATTAAATTAAACTATTTTATATAAAAGCTAAAATCTGAAATTTATAATCATTACAATTTTACCATCTCTCGTTTATCTTTTTGCAGCTAAAATTTAATTTAAAATATGACACACAGGGAAAGTTTTTAGGACGTAGATAACTAAAATTTTTAGTTATAATTTTTTTAAGATATACCATATCAAATTCAATCAAAATTATATGAAAATATCATAATATTTTAAATTTCATTCGACAACTCAAAAACTCAATTAATAGTTAATTTTTTCCCATATTAAACTAAAAATATATAGGAGTTTAAGTTTGATTTTAAGCATCGTGGAGCTAACGAGGGGCCGGTCTATAGGCTCGCAAATTTAGGAACCTCTGAGTATACAAATATATATACTTACATTTGGACCATCGTAGAGAGGTAGATTATATCTTGTAGATTAAGAGACATTTATTTCAACAAATTTAAATTTTAATTTTAAATTAAAAAAAAAAAAAACGATTTTTTTGCCGAAAATAAGTTTCACTCTTTTTGATTTATTAAACATCTTAATTAACATATATGGCATATATTTAACTTTAGTTGCTTTGGTTACCTTAATTTCTAAAATCGGAAAGTTGACATTAAAAAAACTTATGTTTTTACATAGCTTGATATGTTTTTTTTATTTTTGTATTCCGATGTAGTTTGGAGAGGTATAGCAAAATACGAATTTCTGTAAATTTCGGACTTTTTTAGATTTTCGGATTTTATTTGAAGAGAATCAAACAATGTAAATGTTAAATATAAGAAATCTATCTATGCAAAATTCCATTGAAAATTAATTTAAAGAACGTTAAAGGCAAATGTAATTTCTTAAAAAAAATAATACTTTTATTTTCATTTTAAAAACTTTGTTAATTACTTCAGTGGTCATTTTTTATCGATCTTAGCCGTTTAGGCGCTCCCGAGTCCTTTATGGTTAATGGAGGCAGAGGAGGGCTTTGAGCTAAATGATTGGTCCGTCACCCTTACCAATTTTCTCAGGGGTGGCTGTACTTTGAAAGTACTTGCCAAGACGGGCAGAGATGCTTTACTGGTTGATATTTTAGCTTCTTTGCAATCAGCTAGGTTAGAGTAGCCGACCGGACCAGTTACTGATATTGTTTGTTTTGTTTTTGTTAAAATAAGGTATCATTATGATTGCCACGAATAGGCATGTAAGGGGATGCCTTTGGTTTGTGGTTATTTTGTAAATTATATATTGATTTTCTGAAATTCACAAAAAAATAATTTTCTAATTGAGATTCTTGAACATAAAGATTTAATTTGTAATAATTTGAAAACAAAAGATAACATGGATAATTATAATTTAATTAATAGAATTAAAAGTGCGGATATACAAAATCAGCCAGAATCGCTAATTATTAATATAAACATTAGTTTTGAACTATCTTCGTAGATGTAAATATGTATAATTTGTCGATGATTCCATTGAAAAGACAAACTACAACAGAAAAAACTTTAACTAAAAACAAAATACAAAATAAAAGAAATCGTAAAGAAAACTTTAACTAAGTCAAATAAAAATATTGTAGTATATAAATACGAAGCTTCAAAATCCTTATGGAAATCATAAGTTTGCTTTTAAAACCTATTAAGACCTCGTTCATATAAGCAAAGTGTAATTTTTAATTCCTCTCTAATAGAAATAGAATTAAACTCATCACAAACGACGAAAAAAAGAACGCTGTTTTGTATTACATTTGATAAAACAGCAGATTTTTTAGAATTGTCTTAAATATGTTGGGTAGCTCATCGACCTGATCATTACCAAAGTGGCCCCTTGCGCCGCTATCCAAACTAGTATAATGTAAGATATACATTGTCGACTAATAGGGAATTTAGTCACGAGAGCTTTCAGTGACAGAAGTGGCACCTAACTGTCGAGAAATATTCCCATACTTCCGTAAATTCACTGCGTTCGTCAGAAAGTCGATATGAAGTACATATTCCAATATATTCGAAAAGGACACTAGCCCATACACCACAGCTCATTTTTAAACCATCAGTGTAGATCTTAGTGCTATAGTCCCCTATTAGGTCACTTTTATTTCATTTAATTCTGGAGGGCATTTGAATTTTGATGAATCTATCAAAGTTTGTATATGGCGTAAAAAAATCCAATGGCATAATGAGGTTGGGTGGCAGTGTGCAAAAATTCCTTGCATGTCCATAAGTTGTAGATTTTCAGGAATTTACTGCAACGAATATGCTACTATACAGATCAATTGCCATAAGATGTAATTCGGTATTTAAATCTTCGAAAGGCTAGTCCGAAGTGCACTGGTGATTTCTATACAAGCTGGCCTTTTTACCTTATAAAATTGATTTACCATATAACTATTCTTTTTTGCAGTTTACCATACTAAAGATTCATAAGTAAAAATGGGACGTACTATAGAGATGTACATCGATTTAACGATGTTGAGACCAAGTCCCCATTATGTTCCAAACATCTTGCGAGATAGATAACAGGCTACGGTACCTTATTTACCCTAAGTTGCGTGTTCAGTTTCTATGATAATTTAGGGTCTTGAATAATACTGAAATATTTCTTGGAAAATGATTTCTGAGTTCCTAAAAACGGTAATTGAAAGCTTGAGATCTTAGTCTTTAACATCAAAAAGTGTCTTCAATAGGAAGAGAGACTTATAAGTCTGAAGTCTTTTGCGTTCTCATGACTTCTTTTACAAATTTTCAGAATAAACACGACTTTAACCTTTTCTTCAGTTCCTCGGAAAATACTCGAGAGGGATGATAGATACTTTGAGGCACTGCAACATCCTTGGTAGAAGGCGTCTAGTCCTGCAGTCTTATATGAATAAAAGCATTTAATTGGTCATGAAATTCTCTCAAGATGTCTGCTACATCTTTTAACCAGAAATGAGTTTCTATTATGTATATATATATAATAATGATGTATGTATATATAAAATGATATCAAATCAAACTTATAATTTAATATTGCTGTTTATCCTATTTTAATAAAAGATTTTGGAGAAATCAAGATTTCGAACTCATGTTTCCATATTGAAAAATTAAATGTTTGTAATTATTCTTCTTGGTCATTACAGGTGCAAAGTTTATTGATAACGCAGGATTATATACTATTAAATAGAAATAAAGAAAAAGAAGATTAAAGATAGTAAAGAATTAGATCATTAAATGGATATCTAAAGAAATACATCCAATATAGGAATCCTCCTAGCCACTCAATACTATTCACGAACCCTATCAGATCATCCTATCTATAACCATGGATATCGACCAATTACCAAAGTAACGAGTACCTAACCACCTCTGTTTTGAGGCGGGGTCGGAAATGGTTTTATCTGCAAATTTAATCGCAACCCTATCATCCTTTTTCTTAATATGAGGACAGTCGACCTCAATTTATTTACACCAGTATTTAGGTTGCATTTGCTAAGATGATCTAAACATTTATTCCGCTTGTCCTCATTACCAACCTGCTGATTTCACTGTTAAGCTGAGCAATCCTAGGATTGCTGTGGTTGGTATTGCGGATATCATAACGCTCATATGCGAGTCTCGCTACTTCGGCGGGGAAGTGCGGATGCACTACGGATATTCTCCCTGATGGTGACGCGACTGATGCGTTGATGGTTTCGTGGAACTTCCTTTCGGCTATTTTTACATTTGGGGGAACAGGTAGTTCACCAAAATGGTGATCGGTAAATTCTCTGAAACCGCGCCAGTCTGCTAGCGCAAGTACCTGTAATCTGTGTGAGGGCATCATCATTCAATGTGCAGAAGGAGGTTTCCTCTAATTGTTCCGCTAACAGCACCTTATCCATCGTAATAATCTCATCCACTGCCATATCGTTGCCCGCCAAACCTGCAGACCGCATCGATCCAGATAGATCACGGTCACTTGCCCCCTCATCCAAACAACCTGGGAAGTGAGTTTCCATAAGTAGTCCGAGGAACTGAAGGCTGGTCTCGGTCCAAGAGCCATCAGATCGTTGAATAAAACCAGGGATGCTGGGGTCCTTGTACAGTACTCAACGAAATCTTGATAGGTCTTTAACCGAGTCTTGTACTTATTGAAGCTCATCCTGTATTTATTCCAGTCCATGGGGTTTTTTGTGTGCATTGCCCTATGGAACAACCTTCTGACCGTAGACCTTAAGTTGCGCCGTCAACCATCGTGGTTGCTCCCTCCTGCCGGGATAAACAATAGGACAGTAGAGCTCAAAATTCCCACAATCGCATTAGCATCGCATCCCATAACCAGCTTGATGCCTCGTTGTCTGGTCATATTTACCAGACTTTGCATCTTTACACTCGTGGGGTCCGCCGCATCGTAGGGCATATATGCAGAGACCAGAATAATTGCCCTGCCGTCACTCATCTCCCTCTTGACCACAGTCAGATCGACGTCACTAAAAAAAATTCAGAACCATTAGTTTGAGCTCATCCTCGCCAATATACAAGTTCTTACCTTCTCATCCGTAGATGGTATGAACAATGTATATCCCGTGACCCTAATGTCATGTTGTTGGTGATCCAGGGCTCCTGTATTAGGGCCACATCCTCCTTGTTCTCGGTGAGGTGGATATCAAGTTAAGTATCGAAAGTTAACGATATTTTTTTTCGGTCATAAAATCATAACGATAATAATAAAGTTGTTTTGTTTCCCAATGTCTATAATATTCAGCTAATGTTTTTTTGGATTTTTATAGTATTGCTGTTGTACATAGGTAATCTAATAAAGTAAAGTTAAAGACACAATGAGTTTTATCACTTGATCACCATAATGTGTATCATGGGGAGACATTAAGTGGATAAAAATGGCGCTATTGACTTTAACAATCAACAGAAACTGCTGGTATTATGAAAGGTACGTGGTCATCATTACAAGAAAAATGCTAATTTGAACATGCTACCTCAAAAGCAGTTTTATATCTTGTATAAATTTTGGACTGATCCAATCATAGAAATATACATATGTATTTAACACAATCGCACTCTCCATCATTTTTAAGATTGAATAATTCTTTGTTGAATCCACTTTCGTATAGTTAGCATTTTTGGAAATATATAAGTGAGCAAAAAGTTTATGTTTTCATTCATAAATTCTAAAAAATATGTTTTGTATAAATAATAATTTATATTATTTAATTTTATTTGAAAATAATTTTATTTTAAATATTGACGTTCTACCGACATTTATCGTTAAAATTAATAACAAAAAAATATTGTGAACTTATATTAGAGAATAGCAACAGTTTTAGTTACTTAACGATATCGGTAATAAATTTAAAAAAGTTACGGAATTGCAGTACTGACGCTGATTGGGTTCGAATGTAAGCGATCGTAAGTCATACAGTGGTTACGTTTTATTTTACGCAGGTGGGCCGATATCATGGGAGGCGAAAAAGCAAAACATAGTTGCCTTAAGTTCGATGGAGTTTGAATACATTGTCAAGTGCCAAGCCGTAGAAGAAATTAGTTTTTATCGTAGTCTATATAAACGCGGATTTAATAATTTGCTTAAGATATCATTATATAAAGGAAAAATACAATGCTAATGAAATTGAAATATGTTCCCACAGATTCAAACGCTGCAGATATTTTCACAAAATCTTTATCCAATCAGAATCATTTCAAATGTTTTAAATGTTTGAATATAAATTTTTAAATATTTCGATTTTTAAATAATTTTTGTAAATGAAGAATTAACATTGATGGGGTGGGTGTTTGTTAGAAATACTTTAAATGAATTATAGTTTGTTTCCATAAAAATTCTTCATCATAGTAATTTTATAATAATGTTCAAACTTGAAAATTATTTTATTTATTTTATATCCAACTTTAATGCAAAATCAAACTTATGACTTAACAAGAAACATGGAAAGTTTGTTTATTAAAATGGGTCCATTATATATTACTACTAGAGGTTGAAAGGTGAAAAGGGTAAGCATGTGAAGAAGTAGAGTAATGTGAATTAGAAGCTGTACCAGAATTCGAAGAATTCTTTGAAGAGACCTCAATAGTCCTTATACAACGTCGAATGATGTTTCTTACCACAAGCAGAACAAGAATGAAGGCTCCCACAATAATTGATCTCGTGAGATCGTGATGGGCAATTACAAGTTAAAACAATGAAGTAATAATAATAATTTTTCCTTGACATAATAATTTATCAATTATTCTTCATTAAATTTAGCAAATCAACAGTAGTCGATTCGAAAGCAAAGTTGAATTTATTTAAAAAAACATATTTTTTTAAAGTTAATAAAGCTTTAATTGAAATAATTTAATGAAAAATATATAAAATTATGTTAAAAAATAATAGTATTTAATTTTATTAAATATATATTTTGCGAAAATAACTGTTGTTTATATTATATATATATATATATATATATATATATATATATATATATATATATATATATATATATATATATATATATATATATATATATATATATATATATATATATATATATATATATATATATATATATATATATATATATATATATATATATATATATATATATATATATATATATATATATATATATATATATATATATATATATATATATATATACATATATATATATATATATATATATATATATATATATCCATTAAAACCTCATCAATTTACAATTTAGTTAGACATTAACTGTTAACGATTAATTAATTGCACAAAAGTATCAAAGCTTTTATTATTTTCATATTTTTTTGCAATCAATTATATTCAATTTTTACAAATTAACTGATTTATTGTTGGTAAAATGTTGGCGTCTTATAGTCGTAAAAATGTATAGCAATGAAATATGTAAAGAAATGATATTACTAAAGTATTTTCGTTTGCAATTGAAAAGAAGGTATTAATAATTAATTTTTATTTATCTATATTTCAGAAAAAAAAGTTTTTAGATTGTGTACTTCAATCTATGTCAGTCAATGTTGTGCAAGAATTTTTAAAAGCTATTCGCATTCTTCAAGACGGTTCTACAAGTGATGAAGAAAAGTGTGATGCACTGGACATAATTCGAGATTACATAGATAATATTGATTTTGCAAACAGTTTTGTTAAAATAGAAGGAGCAGATATTCTAATAAATTGCGCAAAACATTCTAGTAAATTGGTTTGCCAAAGTGCGCTCTCCATAATTGCAGAAATGTCTCAAAATAATCCATTTTGTCAACAATATTTTCAAAAATATAATATTGTAGAATTGCTACTGCAATACTTAACTAATGATGACCAAGAACTAATCGCTATTGCTTTATATTCATTATCCGCATTAGTAAGGAATTTTGAACCAGCTTTGGTAGAAGTGATTAAAAAAGGTGGTGTAAGACACGTTACAAATTGCTTAAGTAGTGACTCATCTCGCGTGTTTACAAAAGCATGCTTTTTATTGATATCAATGTCATCATATAATAATATAGTTAAAGGTAAGTGGTATTAAGTTAATTAATTATTTAAAAAAATAGTAAGTATGAAATTATTAAGAATCTAAATTTGGAATGATATGTCAAAATTTTAAAATCGAGAGAATCATGGAAAATGTTTCCAATCTGTTCATCTGGATCTGGATCCCATGCAAAATTAAATGCAGTGGAAATGGCTCACATGGATCCTAAAGGTTCTTTTGTGTTGCCTGAAAAGTTTTTTATTTTAACTTAAGAAACTAAAATGTGTAACGTGCCATTACAAGTCTACCTATATTAAAATCAATAATAATAATAATAATAATAATAATAATAATAATAATAATAATAATAATAATAATAATAATAATATTAATAAAAATTAAAATGAAACTAAATAGAAATAGAGTAATTATAAACTTTTCCAACAACACTAATGTAAACGTTTTTTGAACCCACCTAAACAGTATTGTTTGTTTATTTTATTCTGTTTTATTGTACTATTCGTAATAAATAACATTGAGTTTGTTTTATGTGTGTTAAAATTCTCATTCATTTTGTATTATTTTTTAAACATATAGTTAAAGTTTTGTCTCAGTAAGGAGAGTTTGTTGGCCACACAAATTTCTGCTCTTAGTTTAGTCGTTACAAACCCGTAGCTTACCGAATCTTAAAGTCCTCGAACTCGAACTTCTCTGCCACAAATGGACATAGCCTGGCAAATAGTCATCGAACTCACGTTGTTAAAGGACCCTTCAATTTCCAGAAAGGCCGTCAATATTTATTCATGGAATATCATTGATCTTTCAATCAGGCCTATCAGTGAATGTATACTGGTACAGGCAGTTGAGAGTTCGAAAGAAGACTGCCATCCAGCGAGATTCTTATGTAAATGTCGATGATTCTCAGCAGCGTTTTCAGCATGAATTATGAAAAGCTTATAAGTCTGAAATCCTTTGGTCTGGCATTGGTGGCTTTCCCAGTTTCGGGTATGAATATGACCACACATAGAGTAATATTCTCACCAGCCTTGGTAAGACCACATCCATATTCTTCTGCAGATCCGGAATTATTAGGTCCGGTCCGGGAGAAGGGACTGAGTTTGTTTACGGCCCATTATATTCTATCTTCATCTATGTTCATAAAACAGGGACATATAGCTCTGTCCCTGTTTTAGGGGACACCAGGGTCAAGGATTCCTTCGCATGGAACACTACCTGGAAAGTGGTTGTCCAGAAGAAGTTCCAGTGACTCGACGCTATTTATCGTGCATCTGCTGTTTGGATATTGAACGTATTCAGGTACGGCAGTTGTTTTCGACAACATCTTACGTAACCTACACGTCTCAGAAGATGTTGCTGCAAAAATCCTTCCAAGCCTTGCGTTTGGTATTTCTGGCATGATTCTTAAAGCAGTTAAATAATGACTTGTATGAAACCCACTTTCCGGTCCTTCTGGCATTATTGAACACACTCCTTCGAATCTCAGATATGGCCGAGGACCACCATGGTAGTGCATACACAGAACAACTACAATATTCGCAAATCAGAATATATATGTAAACTATATATATTTATGTTTGTGTAAGTGTTATTCTGGATAGTTTTTTTACAAAAAATAACAAAATTAATAAATCTATTTGGTATGAAATATACCAACTGATTTATTGAGCTCACTTTTTGTTTGGTATTCATAATACGACCATGTTAGGTTTCCAGTATAAAATAAGGCAAACTGTTTGTTTCATTTAGAAATGCAATGTCATTAATTGTTATTAAACAAATTTTTCAAAATAAAAGCGGTTAGACTTATATATGTGTATTACTAACTTATTTTCGCATTAGGACAACTCTATTACATTTTAACTTACAAAAATTGTTTTGTTCATTCAATAATGCACTAAAATATTCTTTACATATAAACATTTTTAAAACACATACGAATTTTGGTACTTATTGAATTTAATTTTATTTCGTTTACTTAAAAATATCCATAATATTTTATTATTTACATAATTATGTCTAGTTTTTGTTTATAAACACTAAAAAATGTTTTTAGGTAATACTTTTACTTCTTTGTCAAAAAGAAGATCACACTGATCACTCGTTAATTCCGGGATGTTTTGCTGTCATTAATGTTTTTGAAAGTTATGTCGCACTCTGTTCAAATTACGTATTCTGCACTTGTTTGCTTAATATTTTCACGTATTTTTTTTTACTGTGCAGTACCGTTTATTTAAGGACGAGTACACACAGAAAAAAACATGAAGCACATTTAACGTTGAATATAGTTGATTTATAATTGAATAATTTTTTCATTTATTTTAAATTGTACAAATTAGAATCTTTCGATATTAATTTATAATTAATTTTTAAAAGTTCTTTTAAGTACTAAAATTTCATGTAGTAAAAATTCAGGAATATTCTCAAAGATATATATTAACTGTGAAACATTGTTAAATTACAATTGTGTTTATTTAGAAAAATCAAAACTGAAAAAAGTTAAATTATTACTATTTCAATTAATTTTACATTGATATTTATCTGTGTGTATACTCATGAAAATTATCTGTTTGCTAGGGTGCATAGTGCGAACTCTAATAGAGATCCCCATTCCATTCCAGTCGTTCTTTCTGAACCCTTTTTAATAAACATAAAAACCATTCATGTTTTCTTTTGAAATACTGCGATCACTGCCACTATTTTGAAGAACAGTGATTTAAAAATTACTTTCACTGGGAACGACATTATTCAAAAATCACGGTATCACTCATATCTAATTTGAATACAGATACTGATGAAATAACGAATGAAGAAAATTTATAATTTTGTAAAGTGAATTAGATTGAAATTACAATAAAATTGCATTGCTTTCTTTTCCTTTATACATAAAACTAGTATTTGAAACTATTTAAAATATGCAGATTTTTGTTGATATCCATAGAAAAAAATCTTTAGTAAACACGATATTGGTAATTAGTGATAATCTAAATTTTATTTTTTTATTTGGTAACTTTCTAATTAAAATTAAAATTTAAGTAGTAGTTCTTTATTTCAATATCTTACTAGCCTAAAATTCTCGAAAAAGAATTACGCTATATATACTATAGTCTAATATGAACTGATGTTTTTAAAATTTGACATGCCTCTGCAATCGCACTTAAATTTTTATATTGATATTTGATTTTAATATCAAAATATAAAAGTAATCAGTTTTGGTTAAATGTACAGAACCATGGTGCAGGATTTTGATGTAGATGAGAGGACACTCTTTCAGTACGGTGCTTAGAATCAGACGCCAGGAGAATTTGTATGTATTGCTTGTGATGCTGCATTGTTCTTTATTTTTTCGCTATTTGCCGATGAAAGTGTTTGAAAGGACAGAATGTTTTATTTATTACGATATAATTTGTTCTGATTGTTAATTTTTATGTTTTTTTCAATGTTTCAGATGAATTTGTGAAGTTAGAAGCCTTTAAAAAGTTGAGTAATAAATTGCGAATTATAAGCGATTATGACGTTGAAATAGAAATGGCGTTAAATGCTATGTCCATTTTGCTAAAAAGCCGATACTGTGATCCTAGTAAACATGAAAAAGAATGTATAGTTAACATATTAAACAAAAACATAATGAAAATTAAAAAATTACCAGAATGTGAGGTAAGTAAGTAAGTAACACACTTTCAATAAAGTTTTAGGATTTGAAATAAGTTTATATATATATATATATATATATATATATATATATATATATATATATATATATATATATATATATATATATATATATATATATATATATATATATATATATATATATATATATATATATATATATATATATATATATATATATATATATATATATATATATATATATATATATATATATATATATATATATATATATATATATATATATATATATATATATATATATATATATATATATATATATATATATATCTGGCGTCGAAGTGGGGATGGACAAAAGTGAAATGATGCTTCTTAAGGTCAGATTATCTCATGGTCGTCCCCCATTCATTCGGTCTGGCAACGTTAGTCTTAGATACGCTACTCATGTCAAATATCTTGGAATAACGGTGGGCAAGGGACAAGCTGACTGGCATAGTAGGTAAGGGACAAGCTAACTGCCATAGTGGGTAAGATTAGACGCATCCTTAGGAGTGACTGGGGCCTACGCAGGTGTGCTGTTCGTACCATATATGGAGCGCTTTTCGTTGCATGTGCAACGTTTGGTTCTCCTGTCTGGCACGAAACAGTTATGTCTGTTGTTGGCAGAAACAAGGTCTTGTCAGTTCAGAGAGAAACAATGTTAGCGTGTGTGCTATGTAGAACCGTTTCGACGGATGCTCTTTAGTTTCTCTTGGGTGTAGCACCCTTTGACTTGGAAGTGATACAACTTGCTCTCACTTTTAAAATCAAGGAGGGAATACTACTTCTAGATCATGATTGGATTTCTGCGAATGACTTGCTGAACTTGGAGCGTAGGGAAATAAAGACACTCTTAGATGAGTACCTTGATTCAAGGTGGCAAACCCGATTGACCCATGCAGACAAAGGTTGGGTAACGTATGAATTCATACGTGACGCGGACTTCGTACTTACTTACGCATATGGCTCGCTTAATGCTTTTTTTTTGCATAAAAGGGGCCTGTCCGACTCTGAGAATAGTTACAAAAAAATAGTGAAAAATGTAAAAATAAATAAAAAAGTAATTTTTTACATGTGATCAAAACAAATAAAATTCGTTGTTCGAATACTAGTCTTGTCCATTAAATAATTTAATATATTTAATTCTTTATACTTTTTGAATTTTATATATTTTAAAATTTGTTAATTAAATTAAATTATTTTTTTCAAAAGTTAAAAAATATTGAAATTTCGAAAAAGATGAAAAATTCCAAAAAGAGTATAGTATATAAAATTTGAAAATGTATTTATTTTTTTCATTTTTTTATTATTAGGCAAAATGTACTTTTTTCTATTTTATTCGTTATGTCTACTACAAAAACTAATTACAAAATCAAACTCTACACGGAAAGACTCATAATTTCTAATGACTCTCATTTTAGCGGCATTATGGGATGTAAAGCTTTTTATGTATTCGAGCTTCCATAACTTCATACTTTTTCTCAAAGGACTATAGAATTAGAAAATTTTATTTTGGTAGTCTTTGTATAAAGCCTAATATAGTGTGGTATAATATTGAAATATTTGTAATTTTGTCGCTTGGAATAAAATTAAGCTAGATTATCTAAAGGCAAGAAAAAAAAAATACATTATTTTTATCTATAAAATTATTTAAAGTTCTTATTGTAATTGACAATTTTTGTTTTTCTTTCAGGAAATCGTAACTTATTCTAATTCTGTACTCTGCGATTTGGAGAATAGAAATGAACTCGATTCTAACAACTGATTGCTTCAAAATGCATTTACACAAATTCTCTAATAATTGTCAAACATGTATATAAATAAAAATACTACAACTTATAAATACAAAAAAATATTGGGATTAAAAGAAACATTTATTTAACATTTTATTATTTTATTATGTAACTGCTCTAAAAAACTAAACAAATAAAAATCACCATATCAATTTATTAAAAATGAAAATTGATATGATGATCTTATAAAATGTACTGTTAAATTTTCGTAATAATATTTATTTATACCAGTAATTTTGAAACTATAAATTTATATACCTTTTGAATAAAGGTATATTAAATGTGTCATTCCGTGTGCAACGCTAAGAAGGTATAATCTCAGACCCTTAAATTACACCTTCTGTTCAGGCTTATTCACTGTCGACTTCAGAACATATTTAGCCTATAAAAAACATATAAGGGAAAATGAAGCATAGAGGGATCCTTTCTTCTGTTTTCATGATTACAGTTCACTTCTATTCAGTCAATAGATAGTAGTTATTAAAAAATGGAAATGGAAGTGATTTTATTAATTTATTTCAGAAAACAGTTATTCTTCAATAATAAAATTGGAAAAAACAAGTTAGAATGCTATATTCGGCTATGCCGAATCTTAAATACCCTCCACCATAAATTCGTGTAAAGTTTATACGTTAGGTTCCATAGATACACATACACTCACAAATGTATATAACACAAAAATACTTAATTAGTCATAAAATTAGTTACAATTTAGGCTATAAAATGTTTCTACTGAACTGCCTTTTTTCTACCAAATTTCATTGAGCTCTGTTAATTTTTGTGGATGTGAGCAGACAAAGAGATTAACGAAAATCGACTGAGATTTTGACTTTATGCAAGAATATATACATTATGGGGTCTGAAATAATTCATTCTTAGCGTTACACACAGAATGACAAAGTTAATATTCTCTCTCTACCACTTGTACTGTGGAGCGTATAAAAACAAAAAAATATGCTTGTTATAAGCTCAAAAATATTTTCCGGGAAGGGGTCTTATATGGGAGCTACAGCAAAATTTGGACAAAGATTGTTCATATTTATAATATACTTTGAATATAGTTAGAAAAATCATTGTGCTAAATTTTAATGGAATTGATCTTTATTTAAATGTTTTATAAACTCTAATCCGTTTTCCGGGAAATCCCGTTATAAGCGAGCTATAGGAAAATTTGGACCGGTATAGGTCAAATTAATATAATATCTTCAGAAGAGTTAGCAAAACAATTGTGTCGACATTCAATAGAATTGGTCTTTATTTACTCGGGAAGGGGCGTTATAATGGAGCTATATCAAAATATGGACCCATGTTAACAAAATTTATAACACATATTTACATGTTAATAAAATTTATAACATATATTTAAAATAGCCAGAAAATTAACTGTGTCAAATTTCAATAGAATTGTTTCAAATTTAAAAGTTTTATAAGCTGTTAATCATATTCCGGGAAGGGGCCTTATATGGGAGCTATATCAAAATATGGACCCATGTTAATAAAATTTATAACATATATTTAAAATAGCTAGAAAATTAACTGTGTCAAATTTCAATAGAATTGTTTCAAATTTAAAAGTTTTATAAGCTGTTAATCATATTCCGGGAAGGGGCCTTATATGGGAGCTATATCAAAATATGGACCCATGTTAATAAAATTTATAACATATATTTAAAATAGCTAGAAAATTAACTGTGTCAAATTTCAATAGAATTGTTTCAAATTTAAAAGTTTTATAAGCTGTTAATCATATTCCGGGAAGGGGCCTTATATGGGAGCTATATCAAAATATGGACCCATGTTAATAAAATTTATAACATATATTAAAATAGCTAGAAAATTAACTGTGTCAAATTTCAATAGAATTGGTTCCAATTTAAGAGTTTTATGAGCTATAAATCATATTCCGGGAAGGGGCCTTATATGGGAGCTATATTAAAATATGGACCCATGTTAATAAAATTTTTAACATATATTTAAAATAGCTAGAAAATTAAATTTCAAAAGAATTTGTTCCAATTTAAGAGTTTTATGAGCTATAAATCATATTCCGGGAAGGGGCCTTATATGGGAGCTATATCAAAATATGGACCCATGTTAATAATATTCATAATATATATTTAAAATAGTTAAAACAATAATTGTGCCAAATTTCAAAAGAATTAGTTCAAATTTAAAAGTTTTTTAAGCTATAAATCATATTCCGGGACCTATGTTAACAAAATTTATGACACATTTAAAATAGTTTAAAAATTAATTATGCCAAATTTCAATAGAAATGGTTCAAATTTAAAAGTGTTATAAGCTATAAATCATATTCCGGGAAGGGGCATTATATGGGAGCTATATCAAAATATGGACCCATGTTAACAAAATTTATAACACATTTAAAATAGTTAAAAAATTATGCCAAAATTATGCCAAATTTCAATAGAATTGGTTAAAATTTAAGAGTTTTATAATCTATAAATCATATTCCGGGAAGGGACATTATATGAGAGCTATATCAAAATATGGACCATGTTAATAAAATTTATAACATATATTTAAAATAACTATAAAATTAACTGTGTCAAATTTCAATAGAATTGGTTCCAATTTAAGAGTTTTATAAGCTGTAAATCATATTCCGGGAAGGGGCGTTATATGGGAGCTATATCAAAATATAATAATTATAAAATTTATAACGTATATTAAGAATGGTTAAAAAATTAGTTGTGACAAATTTTAGTAAATTATCTTATAAATTGCGGCCCATATGACACAAAGAGTTTGGGGTGTATAAAAATTTTGCATATTATAGCCTATAACTTTTTTCCGGTGAATTAGATTTTGAAAATTTTTTGCACGATGATGAAGCACGTGCAATTGTATGCTAAAATTAATTTTTTGTTTAAGTCCAATTACATTTTTAGAAGAAATTATAAGAGTTCATTTTCGAAATTTTGAGGTTGTTTCAGATATCGGTCTATAACTTCCTTGCTTATAAACCGATATAGCTTGTTTTAAATAGCAAACTGCTTAGGACAATAACAAACAATGTGGCCAAGTTTTATTGAATTCGGTCAATTATTCTAGGCGTGAGAATGTTTCCAACAGACAGACAGACGGACATAGCTAAATCGACTCAGTTTTTGATTTGATGCAATAATATATATATATATACATTGTTGGGTCTGAGATGATTCCTTCTTGGCGTTACATACAGAATGACAAACTTAATATACCCTCACCACTTGTGGTGGTGGAGGGTATAAAAAACATGCTTTTACTGTTACTATGGCAGCCTAATAATTAGAATAATTATAGTGAATTATTTTGATATATGAAAAAAATTAATACATTAACATTTTGTTAAACTATAGGTAATTTTCTATTATTGTAACATTAAAATGTTTGAAAAAATTAATTCTTTTCTCTAAAAATCATCAGCGTACTATATATACTGCTTGGAACACAAAAAATATCATTACAAACGGTATATGCAAAAGTAACACAATTATGTTATTAATGAGTCAAGGCAAATTCAAACAGTAGTGTCACTTAACCAAAAAGAATGGCAACCCTTCTGTCGAAACGTTCTTATTGGGATCATATATTTTTTGCGTGAAACTATCTATAGAAACACTGCAACGTCAGGACGATTGTTGTTAGAAGTGTAAAAGGGTTAACTAATTAAATTTATAGTCTGATTAAAATCGTTTAACATCAATACTCTTCATCCCTTTTCTTTGCGATAGACCGGTGTCAGTTTCAAAGTATGAAAAGATATTTTTACCATATCGGTATCAAAATTACAGCACCATTATCTAATTATCTGCATTTTTAGTGTTGTGTTTGTTTATAACACAACACTAAAAATTCTAAATGGTGCCTTATTTATTGCAGTTGACTACAAAAACATTTTGTACGTGTTAGCTGGTCAATAATACCTTTATTCGGAAAATATTTCTGAATTTCCTTGTTCACAAACTCTCCACATTAGTTATAAGAATTTTTACACGATTGTCAAATTGATACTCCGCAAAACTTTCCATGCAACAAAGAGTACATAGCAAATAACGATTATCAACAGGTGTTTGCCTTTGCATATTGTTTCAGAAATCACATCTGGTTTAAAAGAAACGTTAAGGCCTTTATTGGCCAGTTTGCACACCAACTGTAAATGTCCATCCATTCATTGACATTACAAAAAAGTCTACAATCGACGGTTCCTCTTAAATTCAGCATATTACTATCAGTTAAATAAATTTTAAATTTTCTGTTTAATTTTACACAATATTTCTATTCGCAGTAACCACTCAATTTATAATTCGTCTTTCCAAAACAAAAGTGACAACTATAAAACTACAATCCACAACTCCCTTTCCAATAGCAGCAACACCATGTCAAATTTCCAAACCTAATTATCAAACATTTTCGTTTGATAATTAAGGAAATATAACTTCTGTATTGCAAACAACAATTCGAACTTAACCATTGCCGAAATACTTATATGGTGTCTGTAATATATCAGCTTATTATTATTTTTTGCTTTCTTCCATTTTAGTCAGCTTTTTTTGTTTACGCAAAAATTTTCACGTGAAATAAAATTTTATTGTGAAAATATTTTGTGAAAAATTAAAAGAAATAAAAATAAAATAAAAATTCAATTTTAAACAATAAAATAATTCAATAGTGTTTTTATTTGACCATCCATTCGGTTAGAGGCCACAAATATCATTGGCCCGTTCTATTTTATCGGAACCCACATTGGAGATTTTTACTCAATTGTGAGAGTTGTGTTTCTTTGCAGCATAACAGCATCATATCAAGATCTTCACTGAGCGTATTCAACTCCTCCTTACTTTAACGTATATGTTTTTGTACCCGATTATATTCCAATTTTCATTCCATAGTATCACTTTCGTCGACACTTACGAAATGTTTGTTTCTGTTGTATGGGACGTTTTTGATTTTCGTTGGATTGCAATTGGAAACGCATTTGTCTAATTTATCGAAATTCAGATTTCTTTATAGTTCTACGTTGTTGACAATATCCAAAATATGGAATATTGTAGGGAATAAGTACAACAATTTTCAATGTTATCCGTTGATAGAAAACTGGTTCAGGATGTTTTTATAAATGGAAAGTATTTTCAAAAGATCTCCCAACACATCCGGTAAGAAAGCTGTCCGTTTTGATCGGTGCTAGAACTATTTAGTGCCAACAATTAAAGCTAATAGATATTTCAAAATGTAAAATGCTCAAAAGGTTCCTGACAGAAACACTGCTAAAATTTAGAGACCAAAAACAGAACACGAAAATTGAAGTCAAGTTTTCTAAAAAAATATTCTTGCTGAATAATGTGCGATGAAACGTATGTTCCAACAAATTTTTCGCAACTTCCTGGTCAAATATTTTACGCTTCTGATGCTCAAAGAAAAGGTTGCTTCTATTGATAAGAATCATAATCTGTCCACATTTTTGTAGCATCTATTCACAAGCCTTCAGTGGTACAAAAACAATAATGTGGTATTTGTACCAAGAAAAGCAAACCCTCTAAGCTAAGACCAGTGGAGAAATATTGGACTCTTGTTAAAAAAAGAATTGAAGATTTGTCGCAAACCCTGCTCAAAAAACCTATGTTGCTGATGTTTAGGACATTAAAGAAAAGTTTAGGAACCTAAAGCAGTCAAAATTATAAAAACATTCTTGGAATGGCAAACATTATGCAGTTGTGGTAAAAGAAGTCAATCATTTGTTATAACGTTCTTCATAAATATAGGAAACGTTACAAAAATAGATCACATTTCAAATTAAAATAAATCTTATTTTGTTTATTTATTGAACACTTAAAAAATTTTCAAATTTTTTATTGTTTGTTATCTTTTTTTAATGTCTGTAATTTTTGACATTATATTTCCAACGAACAAAAAAATTGCATGCTGTTTTTGCGATGTTGTATTTGTTGTAGCGCAACTGTCACCTATAGAAATTGCTAGGTGTAATTTTATGGACAAATTAAGTAAAAACGAAACTGGTAAATATACATTAAGTAAAATACATTACGAATAGTGAGATGTATAATGAAGTACTAAAAATTAAAAAATACTAGTTTCAAATGTAGTTTTAAATGTATTCACAGATACCACAAAGAATTATTTCATTGCATAATATAAATATAATACGAACAGCTATTTCAATATGAACCACAGAAATTGTATACCTAGAAGCGGCAGTGGAACATGATAATGGTGAAAGCACAGTTTGTTTTATATATCTTCGCAAATAGGAATAAAAGAATAATACATACTTAGTTTTTCAATTATTTGTTGACGTAATACAACATCGACCAAAAGAAAACAATTACTCATTTTCAAACTTATATATTTTTTGGAATAAGAATCTGTGCCTTGTAAAATTAATGTCTTTAAAACACAATCCAAAGGATTGTGACATTTCAATTATTATAAGAATAAATTCGTTAAGGAAATTGATGATATGTTATCTTCCACAATCAAGATTGAATGCAGCACCATATCCTAAATCAAAAACATAAAAGAGTGTAATAGTCGGTCAAATTCGACTTTGTAATGCCATACACGATAAACAATTATGGACCGTGCTTCGTAAAAATTAATTTTATGATATTAGCTTTATATATGAAATATTTTTATGGTACTTGTATGATAATTTCTTGTCATATGAGATAATTTACAAACAAGTGTCAAAACTTGTTTTAGTCTTTTTTTAATTTATAAATCTTAAGCTTACGAAATATGATCACAATAATGAAATTGTTGGAGACTTATGCAATTTTCTAAAATAGTGCCTATAACACATTGAAGACAGCAGACTACCAATCTGACAAAAAAGAAATGCACACGTTTAAATGAAGACTGCTTATGTTTCTGCAGTCTAATTAAGCAGTTTTCTATTTTTATCATCGACGAAACGGAAACAGTTTTACTTATATAATAAATAATTAATTAAAAATACGTCAGTTTTATATATATATATATATATATATATATATATATATATATATATATATATATATATATATATATATATATATATATATATATATATATATATATATATATATATATATATATATATATATATATATATATATATATATATATATATATATATATATATATAAATTTTGCAAAATTATTTGTTTTTTTCCTAAGCAGTTACCTTTTTAAGAGTCGCAATACCGGTACATTAATAAAAATGTTGTAGACCGATATCTGAGACAACAATATTAATTTAAACAAAAAGTAAATGGATTTCAACAAAATTTAATCATAACATATAGCACAGTATTTTGCGAAACCTAAGCTCAAATATATACTTCCATAAAATGCACCTAATCGGGAAACGGTTTTGAACTTACAAAACTTATATGAACCAATTTTACTAAAAATGGACTTAATTATTTTGCTAACAGAAGTATATGAAATTCAACAAAAGAAAAACTGTCCATTTTTGCTTTTCATATAATTTTCTGTATCTATAAATGGCTCAAACAAAACTATATTAAAAAAATGATTTTATAAACGTCCCTTCAGATTAAACTGAGGATATAATCTTCAAAAGAACGTATACGATCTGTAAGAGAAGCTGCATATATTTGGTATTGGAATAACAAAGATTAGAAAATGAGGATTAAAGAGATAACGAACGAAAACAGAAAAGCTACTTCATTAAGACGATCTGGTCAGACATATCGTGAGAGAGAGCAACAAAGAGATTGTAGTGTACATTCTTCCCGTCCTTCAAATCCAATTTATCACGCTATGGAATAAGAGCGTAATACAATAAAGCATTTGGTGCGATAATTATCATTAAGAAAATATAAAAATTTTTAGATTTTAACAACAATTAGTTTGTAAATTGCGAAACTGTTGAGTACGTATGCACAGAATATATCGAATAAATCGTTTCATTCGAACCGAAATACAAGTGCGCATAAATAGGGAAAACAGAAAATAATATTTCGCAATATACAGAATATTTTGCAGATGTTATATTTGTCCGAAAATAGTGTATATGAAGTTTGCAATACGTGCTCATTTGCACATTTTATCGTAATACCTGATGAATGGTTTTACTGCATTTTACGAAAGAGTTGTATCACCAAAAATACCGTTTATTAGAATATTTATATTTTTTCAGGTAGATAGTGTTTTTTCGAAAACATTTGATCAGACATAACAGTCAAATTCAGCGTCGTCTAGAATATAATCATAGTTCCATAAGCCGTTTCGCCAAAAACAAAATTAATACAAGTACGAAGACTTTCAGACTTACTCTCAGACGAAGATGTTGAAGAGTTGCCATATCTTACAATATACTGCGGTGCTAAAAGACAATGTTAAGCTTCGGTAGCTTAAGTAATTAGGTCTGAAGTGGGTATTGGAGATGTAACACTTCATTCATTTAATTATTACCAATTTTTGGAGAACTTCGTCTTTGAAGTAGTGATACTGTTAATAACCTTTCACTGTTGCCTTTAGAATTTAAAATTTTGATAATTGACGAAATTTCAATGGTAAGTGCGAGATATTGAGATATCTTCGGTGATTTAAGCATCCTTCTGTTAGAGATAAATGGGTATTCAGTCCAAACACGTCAGATTTATATGAAATTACAGTAATTTTTTATGGAGCAGTTTTAAATTTTATGAATAAAGTGAAATTATGCACCAAAGAGAAGACGATTTTTTCAAAGGCCTTACAATCTATGGCAACTGGAGAAATGAGTGACGAAGAAATAGTGCTACTTAAAGTAAGGGTTGTAGAATCTTCTTCTGTTCTACCAAATTAAATGTTGGTGAAATGCTGAAGTAGATCAGTACAATCAATTAAGATTAGGACTTATTTTAAAAAATGTATATGATTCGGAGGCATATGATTTCTTAAAGAAAGACGACCTATTAGCGGAAGAAAAGACACGAATTAGAAATCTTGTATGTAGATTTAAACCACCTGAAACACAAGGATTATGTACGACGCCAAAATTGAAATATTCCGCTAAATATATCTCGACTGTCAACATCAACTCAGACTATCGTTAAGTAAATGAAGCTACATGTACTCTAAAGGAAATTGAGTTTCATAGAGTAAGGAAAAAACCCATTACTTTATGGATACATCAAAAAATGTACTGGAACATTTCAGTTTAAGCCCAACGATAATATTCTAATTGAACGAAAACAATTTCCGATGGTTTTAGCAAAAAGAATTACCATACATAAAAGTCAAGGTGCAACATATTGAAGCGTAGTTGTGCACGTACGAAACCGAGCTGCTTTGTATATACCATGCAGTAGAGCCACAAGTTTGTCGGGATCATTTATAGTTGGTAATTTTGTTCTACCAAAACTATTTGAAATGTCCGAATCCATCAAGATGGAATTAGAAAGACTGCGTTATGATCGACATCTCAAACTACGGCATAAATTTGTGGTTATATTATTAAAATGCACATTCTGATGATATAACTATAGATTCTACAATCATGAATGAAGATGTTTTTTCTTTGGTAGAAACTTGGGCATTTCCCGAAGAAGTTCATTTAGATGGCTATTCAATGATAAATGCTGACATTGAAGAAATATCAAGAAAATTTCTACTAGACTTTTTGATATAATTTAACTTCTAAGTATAATTATAACGAAATCTAAAATGTTGTTGCAGGAGCATTTGCTTCTGAAACTTGACTGGATGAATCAATCCCCATAAATATGAATACAACATAAGAGAATTTCAAATTTAATTTATTTAAAATTGATTCAATTTGTATTCCTAGATTTGTGCAAAAGTTCAAGTACATAAATTATCTGATGCTTCTGTAAGGGCTTTTGGTTGTTATATTTATATCATTTATAAGAAATGGAATGGCCTTTCTTCAAAATAGTGGATATTATTCAGATGAAATACTATGTTAGCTAAATTATTAAAATGAAGTAGTCACAAGCGTTACCATCAATCTTATATTCGTAGTTTAAGTGAAGAAATCAGTGCTTTTCTTTCATTAGAGTTGGAAGAAGGCTGCACACGCGCCTCTGCCTTATCATATTAAATATCCCCTTTTACTGGTTAAAAAAGTATGTTATATAATTAAATTTACGATATTTACATATCAACATGACAGTTGTTGGTCCAAAAGCAATGATATTGAAGAAAAATTTGTTTAATAAGTTCCAGGGATGAATGTAGTAATTTTTTCATAAATTTATGCATTGTTTTCTATACAGACCAAAGTAAATGTCTCAAATTATGTGAAAGATTATGGGTAGATAGAGTTAGGGCATTGCGTCCATTTCGAGTTGTTGGTGCCAGGACAGGTCTGCCGAAGATACTTTATTGAGACAATGCAACCAACTTTGTAGGAGCCAGCGGAGAACTGAAGGAAACGTTCAAAACTCAACAAGACTATCTAGTGTCTTACTCAGCAACGATACAAGTGGAGTTCAGCTTCATACCACCACGAGCTCCTCACTTAGGAGGGCTGTGGGAGGCTACTATCAGAACATTGCTTCTGCGAGCAATGTTCTTCTTCAATGTCGAAAAAAATGGAACTGTGTTTAAAGAAGTAGAGGAGGTGCTGAACGGCCGTCCAATAGGACCGCTGCCGTCAGAACCCAATAACGGCAACGCCCAAACCCAGCTTATCTTTTGTTCGGGGCTGGTTTTCGTTCGCTACCGCTGGGACCAAAAGAGGCGTGAAAGGTAACGCGTTATACTCATGGAAGCGTTTACGTCTGATCTCAGAATCTAAGGAGAAGTTTTGGCGACTACATTCTCGGGCTGCACGAGAAATGCAAATGAGAAATACAAATAGGGTAGCAGGTGGTAACATACGAAGACAACCTGCCACCTCAAGAATAGCTGACTGGAGGATCGTAATCGAAGGTAAAGACGGAAAGGTCAGGGTGTCAGAGATACGCACAAAAAAGATCTTATTCAATAACTTGGAATCCTGCCCGTTGATTGAAAACCCAAGGTCCTGTAATAGGTTGGGATGTTGGATTACCAATATTTTTATAAATACAGCAATACACAAAAGAGAACACAATGCATTGAAATATACATTGATATACATTAGGATGGGTCGAAAGTCAGTCACCCCATAGAATGAATGCTGTTTTCAGAAATGTAAGTTATATCGGATAATTCTCTATAACGTCATACTATTTGTATACGGGAAGACAGACATTTCTTGTATTCCCTTCTGGCACATCGGATCATTCCCAAAGTGATTTTGATTTTGGATAAAAGTTGTAGATTTTAGCAATAAATTCAAAAATCGCGAAAGAATAAAATTGAGCTCTTATTAAATCAATAACAACGATATATAACGATATGTTTTAATCGGAATTAAAGTAGCGAGAATATTTTAGGAAGGATCCGAAACATCAGAAGATAGTACTAGAATATGATGTCAGAATTAAAAACAATATATAATGTTTCGAATGGCGGCGCTACACACAAAAAAACCAAAATGTGTGTTTTTTTGGGGCGTAGAAAAAAATTATTTTCGCACTTCTGAAAACAGCATTAACTATTCCATCATTGTAGAAGATAAAAATATGATTTTAATAAAGTTTGTTAATGTTGAATAATTTTTGAAACAACAAGACGTGTTTGCTTAATTCAGTAGCATTTTTAATTAATGAATTGTCCTCATTTTATTAAAACATTTATTTCCAAAATGCTTTAATAAAATGGAGGACTATGAAGGTTTTACAGGATCCTCTCCTCCTATGTTAGGTTAGGTCGTCAGGCTGGAAAGTAAAAAAAGTAGTTTATAAATTAGAAACTAATAATAGACCGAGTGTTGTTCGGAAGCATGACATAGAATAGGTTAATTGTTGCTGACTCGATTTTTCACACCTGTTTTTAAGGGAAAGTAGTGAACTTTGACCTCACTTAACTATAAGCAATTCCGGATGGAGCCACTTATGTCCCGTAAATCAGCACACAAAAGAAGCGTGTTCGCAGTGAAAGATTGTTTCCTCCTCTTCATTTATACAGCTCCTGCAAAAATCATTCGAATGAAACCCCATTCTCGATGCACGTACCCCGAAGAAAAATATACCATATACTATGCATCAACCTCCAGGCTGCCACAGTTGATGCCATATCCTTGCACCCATACCAGTGCAATGTTCGTATGCTCTTACATCCTATTAAATGATGTGCGGCATTCGATGTTGTATAGACACGCGTTAGGAACCGACCGTATATCTTGTAATGCCTCAGCCACTTGGTCGCTCTGCGAATTACAGCAATCACAGTCTGCAGAATATTACACTCACCAGAAAGTTTGAAAATCATATGGATGTTGAATTCCTCAATGTAGCATCCGCCAGCAACTTTGTATGCATTTTTCGAGCCAGGAGATTTATGAGGACAGAGTCTGTTTACGGCTCATCTTATGCTATCTTCATCTATGTTCAAAGTACATAGACTTGTAGCTCTTTCCGCACCAGGGTTAAGTCCGGTGCTCAGAAGAAGTTCCAGTGACTCGACGCTATTCATCGTCCAACTGCTGTTTGGATACTGAACGTATCCAGATACAACATTTGTTTTCGACAAAATTTTACGTAACCTTATCGTCTCACGCTTCGATATTGGAGCAGAAATCCCTCCAAGCTTTGCGCTTGGTATTTATGACTTGATTCTTTAAGCAATAATATTATGACTTGTATGAAATCCATTTTCCGGTCCTTCTGGCATTATTGAAGTACTCGTCACTATCCTTCGAGTCTCAGATATGACCGGGGACACCATTGTAGTCTGCTCTTGCCACTATACACAGAAACACTACAAGTACGTGCCGTTGCCTCATTTAAGTCATCTGTGACTTTCCAAATCATTGATAATTTGAATCTCAAATTGTCTGGGCAGTGAACTGGCGAAGATTTCCTTTTGCTCCTTCCACCTTGTCCTTCTCCTGCTGTTTTGTGCCGGGTGAGGTATCATCACGGACGAAAGCTTCTTGTTTAGCAAGTAGCTTTCTAGCCTATTCGAGGGTCTCCTTGTCGTCCTTCGCAAGGTTGGCGGACTAGCATTTATGTCTTTCAACCTTTCTCATGGCGGCACGCCTTCCAATAAAAGTCTTTCTCAGAGGGTTTTTGCGAATGGGTGTTTTCGTTACCGTTAAGGCAGAGGAGGGTACTGTAGGTACACTCATCTACACTACGCCAGGTGTAGCTCAAGGACCTCCTAGAATATCAAAATTGTTGGGGAATGATCGTTATCTTTTGGAGTTCGCCAGTGCAAAATAAAAACCCAAAACGGTTTTTTGCATTTATTCTCTTTATTGAGTGTTTTATGTTTTTTATAACCTTTACTAGCTTTATTATTTACACATATTGAATGTTAATGAGCCTTTGACATAATAACGATATTTCTTTTGTATTTTTATATTTATTTCTTTATGTAAGAAATTTATTTCTTTACATTTTTATGTAAAATGCATAGGTGATCGTTAAAGGAATCGAACATTTGATTTTTGAATATTGGATTTTACTGAACATAAAATAATTTTTTACGAAATTAGATTTTTAATTTTTCGCAATTACTTTGAAACCCCCACAAATGGGTTTATAGACTTGAGACTATAAAAAATTTAACGAATTTTTAAGTAAGAACGAACATTTTATGGTATTTTCATAAGTCTAATTCATATTAGAGATTTTTTTAAATAACGACGTTCCCAGTGAACAGGATTTTTAAATTACTTTAAAACAGAGACAGTAATTACAAACATTTTTTGGAATAATTAATTATTTTAATTATTCCAAACAATAGCTTTTTGGGCAGAATATAAAACCAATTATAAATTATCATCACCAAAAATCCTACTAAAATTCATTTATAGCCAGAAAACCGAATTTTATAAATACCGTACTATGTCGTAAAACGATTCTATCCGTTTATAAATAGAAGGACCTTAGGGGAAAAGAGCGCTTCTCCAATTGAGCGCGTCCCAAGGAATACCTCAAGTCACTGGAACTTAATCTGGACACCCAATTTCCGAATATTGTTACATGTTGCGGAAAAAGCTACAAGTCCATGTTCTATGAACCTAGATGAATATGTCGTAAACGATTCTCTCCGTTTATAAATAAAACGATCTTAGGGAGAAGAGTGTGGTGTTGTCCCTCTCCAATCGAGCGCGTCTTCAGGTGGCGGATAGGGGAAGGTATCTATCATGATTTATTTGATACATTTCTAAGGATATGGTCATTGTACGTAAAGTATGATATTTAGGTCTTGGATGAGGGCTTGTTTAAATTGTACAAATGGTCTCATGAATCGCATCTCTGACCAAGTCGTTACTGTTGTTAACTGGTAATGTAGTGAGATTTCATACATACGTGGTACATTAAACAAATGGCTTTATACGTAAAACGCAAGAGCGGTACAATTCCGGGGCATCTTTTACCATAAGATACCACTTGATATTGCACCTCTCTTGTATACCTGTCTCAACTGACAGACTCGCGATCCAAAAAATACTTCCATTTCCTATCTTCCTTATCCAGTTTTCTCACCCATATATCTTCGCTTCAAACAGGATATGATAGCTCCCAGTGATATCGTATCTGGCAGTGAAGCACACTGCCTATCGTACTTCGAACGCTTTTAAAGCCTTGGCCGATGCAAATTCGGACCCAACCATTTTTTCAGGCGATGTAGGGATATCCACAGCTGCTTCCGCAAGTTTCTCACAAATACATAGTTATCAGAAATGTATGATGTTAGAGTTTTCCTGCGTTTATAACTATAGTCCTCATTATACAACCTCAATATGCAACACACTGATTTTCTGCAGCTTCTAACATTATCTGATTTAGATCACCCCTTTGCCCATTATAACCATCAAGTATTATCTCCCTTAATAAATCCACGTCCCCACCTCGCCGTCAACAACCAATTCGCCAGCATAGGCTCAAACGACCTATTAATCCTCTCCACCTGTTTATTCACCTGTAGAGAACCGGTGGCAACCAAAATATGTTCAATATTCTCCTAAACAAAATTTGAAAAGTCCCCCTTAGTAAAACACGCCCCACGATCGCTTATAATACTTATAGGCCAACTTTATGCCTTTTGGTCTTTTAAAAACGAAATCGCCTCCAGGGTGCACTAGTGCTTGTCGTAAAGTCTTACAAACTTCATACTTTGCCCTCATCCTCGGAAACCAATAACTCATCAAAATTTGTTCAGTCATCTTATCAGCGCCAACGTGACCAATTTCATCATGATACTTATACAAAATATGGTGTTCATATCCTCAAGAACATAAACCAAAAAAATCCCACTATTAGTCTTCTCATAAAATTCACTCTCAGATTCCTGCAACTTTCTTCTCAATCAATTTAGTTTCTCATCCCTATCAGTGTTGTGTTTGGTATTTAAAATTCTGAAGCTCCAATGTCTATCACTCAATTCATTCAGTTTTTTATTAAGAGTCATCGTTAGAGAACTTCATACAATCTTTCAATAATTTACATCTTCGACGAAATTGCCTCAACGCATAAACAATAGAGAAAAGCTGCCACCATTTTGTTTAGTTTAAAAAACAACGGTTTTTTATAAACGTAATATTTTCCTAGAAAATTACATCATGCACAAATTTCATAAAATACCTAATTCCTGACATGGAAAAGAAGCAATATACGTTTAATTTTATCAGATTTTATTAAAAATAAGTTTGTTGTAATTATGCGGATTCTTTTATTTAAAATATATAAAAAAGAATACTTAGGAGTATGAGTTATAAATGTATATACACAAATATATTTTGTTAATACAACACAATTACTAATTAAAAAGTAATTTTTAAATAACTTTTGAAATACTTAACCAAATTTAACGATCTCAGCAGTATAAAGAATCTTAAAAAAATGAAAATAATTTAAATAATTTAAAATGGAGTTTATTTTGGATGGGTGATTTATAGAGTATATAATTCTTGTCGTATAAAAGCTATAATTTCAAAATTTAAGATTTTTTTCGCTCATATTTGTGGACCATATTTTAGATTTTAACTCCAGGATATTTGGGAGATATCTGAATCCTTCAACAGATTTCCTTTAAAATTATTTTTTCTTAATTATTCCGATACATAGATGGGTTATATTTTTGCCGATTTTTTCTTGGGAATGAATCACTGTGCGACGTGCATTAAAAAATATTTTTGCAACGGAGAAAACTGTTAATTAGACGATTTTCGTGTAAAACTTCTTCAGATTTTCTATTACTAATATTTGCTTAAATATAGGGAACATCTTCACCCTAACTCTGCCCGGTTGTGAGTTCTTAGATATTCGACATCCTTTTCCCATGACCTTATCACATATTCATTTTTTTACGGAAAATTATTAGAATTCTAGCTTTTCAAGTTCTTTAGATATTCGTAATATTCTCATCGTTTGGAGGGCAATTGCCCCATGGTCCTAACTGACATGATGAATGACAATACATTTTTTAACTCTTGTTGTAATAGATCTATCCATGAAAATATTTTAGACTTTTTTGTAAAAGAGTTTCGATTAAAAATAAGACTGTTAATCAGGTACAAGAGAAAAAAAATGGGCTTTAAATTTAGTAAGAACTATGAAAAATATATGTAAAAATAATAAGATGAGTTCTAATAATACATATCGAGTTTGGAACATCGTGACTTAACTTATTTCTTTTTTCATACATTTGTGATATTTTTCCAATTGCTGCTTCCAATTTTAAAAACTCTATTTCTTTAAATATAGTGTTATTTTATAATGAAGTTGCTAAGCCTAAAATTCGTTCCTGATATTTATTATACAAAGTTTCGAACTATTTTTTTCTTGCTGTTCGGCAAATTACTTCACAAGAACGCATACTCTATACGAAGGCTATCTCTCCTCCTAATTTTATCCATTTAACACTTTCTGCTGTAAAACTGTTCATTAAGAAAAAATTAAAATGAAAGTTTAATACTATCACTTCAATAGATTTTTATATTCGATAATTAAAGTATAGGTTCTCACTCTCCTACAGCTCATATCCGTCAAACATTTTGTAAAGCAAAACTGTTGCAAAAATGTAAAGCAAAAACTGTTGAAAGTAATTGGGATGAAATCTTAATATTTTCACTATTTATTAAAAAATCCTTGGTAATTTAATGGAGATTCCAATAGTTCTTTAAATATTCGATAATTAATATTTGTTTTGTTTGCGGTTAATTTTCATCCTGCTTTCATCCGTCTACCATCTTGTCCAACAAAACTTTTCCTTGAGGAAGTAATTATGATGAAATCTTAATATTTAATACTATCACTTTAATAGTTCTTTAGATAATCTACATTTAATATTTGTTTGTATGGAGTGTACCTCTCTCCCTGACTATAATTTTTTAATAGCATATTTTTGAATGTATTAGGATTATTCTGCGAAAATTTTAGTAAAATCGGACCAGTCTGGTTTAACCGTCCAGAAGTACCAAACAAACACAGATTCTCATAGATTTATACAATTTAAAGATATTTTAAATAATTATTTTCCTTTTATTTTTTAGACGCTTCATTTTGGAATGGGTTACGAATAGTGGATGGTTTTGTTTAATAGAAAAAACGCTTATCATCAGATTGAATCTTTTCATTTTTGTTTCGTCTGACCTTATAATATCCAAATAAAGCAATTTTAAATAGAAACTTTCTTCTATCAAACGAATTTCGAAATTACAATTTGCTATGCTACCATGGAGCCTTCTGTTTGAATAGTTGGGAAACCCCATCAAAGAAATTAAGCATCTGTAGCTGAAATTCTTAATGTCGTCATATATTATTAGAAAAACACTGTTCGTAGCCAGAGCTTTCGTAATTTTTGTTAGTTCTGGGGACTGGCTACGTTCGTCTAAAATCACCTATTCAAGCTTCCTCAAATTCCATTTAATAAATTATACACAAATTTGCCTCATCAATACTTTTTCTTAATTTTTTTCACCAATTAATTCATTAAAATTAATCCAAATTAACAGAAATAAATTATCTTTCAGCAAAAGTGTGGTAATAACCTTATTAAAAAATAGAAAACTACATATTCTGGCAAAGTTGTACTGAAATTTCTACGAAAACTAAAGATTAACAGCTTATTCCTTTAAATTTTTTAGAATTTCTACGAGGTTCGGTTGTAGTTTATTTCGTCAGTCTTCATCATAAACAAGTTTTAACGTATTTTTATTTAACATAATGATACTTTGGAACCAATTAAAAAGCCATTTTTAATGAGAAAAAATATGTTGTATTTAATGTATCGAAAATTAAAAAGAATGAAATAAAATATGAAAAACAAGGCACAAAAATTGTTCAAGGGTGGTTTATCGAATAATATATTATGGGCGTACACAAATACTATATGTTTGTTTATTGAAATATTTATTTATAGAAACTATTTCTAAATTTTATCGTTTCAGGTATGAAACAATTTGTTATTTATAGAATAAGAACACATTAGTACAAAGAAAATAATTTTCATAATTTATTTAGTATAACATTGATGTTAGAAGATTTTGGTGAAACAAAATAAATAAAAAAAACTAGAAAACGTATTGATCTTTTTGTTAATATATCATACATAAAACAGTAACCACTAAGTAAAGTATTATTTTATGCATCCATTATGAGCTTAATTAATTCAAAATTCTAACAAAGCTAATTATTAAAATGCTTAGAATTACACATATTTATGTTGCGTCACAGCATAATTATAAAGCCTACATTTATATAAATATATTGCGTTTCTTATGTTCTGTTCAATGAAAATCTATGTTCTGTTCATGAAAATCATTACAAAAATATACATAAATAAAATAAAGTGAATAGTGAAATGGAATTTGATATGTGAAAATTTACTTATAACCAGTTTTAAATTTTATTTGAAATTTAATCTAATATAAATTTTATTCGATAGCACAATAATATATTTTGTGGAGGAATAAATGTTAATACACGTTAACACACTACAACTTTTTATTTTATTAATAAAATGATTGTTATTCTTCAGTTTTTTTTTTGTAATTATTCAGAAAATACAAGTATATATCAAACTTTACTATAATATCATATATAGATATTGATTAGAAATACATTATTATAATTATTATTTATTCTGATGACTCATATAAACAAAGGTAGATAAGAAAATACAGTAGTGAACTATTAAATGGAAAAATTTTCTAGTTATTCGTGAAAATAATGAGAATATTTGTTAATTAATATAAATATTGACATAATTCAACAAAAATCAAATAATTCAATCAATTAATTTCTGATAATAGAAAAAAATGGAGATCTACCAGCATCGGTTTCAATATTAATTTTGTAATTTTTTAAAACTCTCGATTTATTTTTCAAATATTAATCGCATATATTTAAAGCATCTAAATCATTTTATCTTTAAGTTTTTAAATCTCCACCAATTTTAATTGCAACAATTCATTAAATAGTTAACCTACTTATGCAAATTGAAATTACATCTGAAAATAATTTTACATTTAACATAATTTTGTTGATATTCTTATTTTTTATTACATTTATGACAAAAGTTTCCGTTATTTCCTTTTTTATTTGCTAATTTTGTATAGTATATGGAATTCATTTTATTGTTTATTCCTCCACTATGTATTTAATTCATGTACGAGTTGATATTTATTATATTGTTTTTGTTTCGCATTACTACAAAAGTATTAAATAATTTGCAAATTTTAATTAAAATTTATGAATTTAATATCCCCAAAAAATGTACTCAAATAAATTGTATATTAAGTGATATAAATATATTTCTAAAAAATTGTTATAATTTTAGATATATAAAAAATATTTTTTTCTTGAGAATCAAATATCACTCACACGTTTCCATTGTAAAAGTCATGAAATCCATTTAAAATCCCAAATTTCATAAAATTTGCATTATTATTATTGCTGAAGAATACCATATTTAAAAAATATACTTGTAAGAGAAATAACACTTTCCAGTGATCTATCATAAAAGGTTAGCCATTATTATATTATTTTAAATTTATTTATTTACCAATTTTTATGAAATTTGGCTTGTACTGACTAAAATTTCAGGAAAAATTGAACCGGTTGTCCAGATTTTAAATAGAAAATTTTTTAGTACAAAAACAAATTATCTAGGTGGATTTATTAAAATTCGTATTATTGTGTCAAAGCGATGATATTCTAGCACACAAATGATTAAATCGTTTTGATTTTTTGCTGTTTTTTGTTTTGTGGTAGAGGGTATTGAAGATATGACATTCTTTCATTTTTTTTAAATATTATTTTAAAATTTTATGTTTTTTAGTATTTTCCAAAATTCTATGTACAGATAATAACGCATATTTCGAAACGAATAACGAAATTGCGGTGGTTTTCCACCCACTTCTCACAATTCTGTAAAAATTATATAGAGTTGATTTAATTCTTAATAACTTTTAGAACTCCAAACTAAATAATGTAATTTTTGCAATATCTTTTTTGCTAAAATTCAAACATAATCAAATTGTTTTGTTTTTTGACATTTTTCATCGGGAACAACCGTTTTGGTTTTTATACCACAAGTGGTGATGAGATTATATTAACTTTGTTATTCCGTTTGTAACGCTAAGAAGTTACCATCCTACTCCACATTATGAATATATATTCTTTCATCAAATCAAATTCTGTCAATTTAGCTATGTCCGTCTATATACAATTATAATTATTATACAATTAGGAACGCTAAAGTTAAGATTTTTTATATTTTTCTTGTTCCGATGATATTTAAGAACTTATAATTTTCATTTTAAAATCTGTATGTTTAATGTTGATATCTTAATTTTAAAAAATGTATATTTGTGTATAGAACTTAAGTTACAATTAATAGATTTCTCCGTAAAAGCTAATTAATTAATATAAAGTAACCAAATTTCAATTAACGAATAAAAACAATAGAAATAATAGAACAATTATTATTATTATTATTATAATTTATATTATTATTGTTAAAAAAGTAGAAACAATTTGATTCAAAATAAACTATAATAAATAATCTTATATTTGCATGTGCCAGTAAATTCTACAGTTGTACTTGCAAGTGAATCTTTACAAATTTGGTTTAGAAAGCTGTTGTTTTCAAACTAACCTTAACATACAATAAAAAATTTTCCAACATACATGAGCGTTTATTGTTATTTTTTAGAATGTCCAACCGTCATAGAAGAACTAGAATCTATGGAGCAAACTACGACATCGGTGAAAGTTACTACAAAAAACAACTAAATGAATTAGATAACAAAGCAGGATCTCACAGGTATAAATTATTTATTTTATTTTTAATGAAGATATTCACGTCAAAATTGACGAGGTGTATTAAGAAATTTTTCGTACAATGGAGATTGTCAAATTAAAAAATTTTCGCCAAATATTCGAGTACTTATTTGCTTTGAATTATCTTCCTTGACCTTGTATGATCATTGTGAAAATCATTATATAGGATAGTAACAAAATTGGGAAACGATAGATAAAGAATCTTTATATAATCGACAATAATTATTTGGTTTAAATGGGGGGCTTCTTTGTATGGTAGGTACTTTTTCCTTTATTAAATCTATCAACCACTTTCTCAAGTAAGCCAGTTTCACAAAAAATGATTGGATTAAATTCACATTTGTGTTACATGAACGATATCTCTCGCCATGTTTTTATTTGTCCTATCTTCTTTCCAAACCATAAGTTTTTATAAAGTAATTATGACTATTTTTTAACACGATCTGGTAATATTTCTACATTACCCCTCTCCTGTTCCTATATAACCTAAACTTTCTTTCTTGAAAAAGTGAGTAGGACCAAATTTAGAAAACCTTTGCTATAAGATTCTTTACATCTTCGATAATTAATTGTAGGGGTGCCTATCCCTCTGATCCTATCCGTGCTCTTTTTTTATTAAAGTGATTGGGATCGAATTTCAAAAGTCTCGCTGTAATAGTTCTTTAGATATTTGAAAATGTTTAAGATGGTTTGATATTTTAAATAGCTCTAATACAAATTACGCCTCATAATGTAGATTAACCTCTAAAATATAAACGACAATTAAAAAATTCGGCATAACAGTGCAAACTCCTGGACTTTAATAAATAACTAATCACGTTCAGAAACAAAAGTCTCGATCTGAATCTCCTTGTGCTCCAAACATACAAAAATAGAGTTAAAAACAATAAGACACAGCAATGGGAAGGAAAAACTACACCACCTTGAAGTGTACTTATTCCGACCTGGAACCATCCGGCTTTTTGACGTATATTGGATTTTTGTGTCCTTAGCAAGAATGTTACTCAGTACCTAATGACTCGATTAATGACTCTTAACTAGTGGCAAGAAGTTCTTTTTCGGATGAGGATCCAATGTCATCCTTGTATTTATGATTTTGTTTTTTAATTGTTCCATTTAATTTTAGTCCTACAAGGTGACACGTAAAGGATGGGCCATCCATCCAGTGACGTTGTTATAGGCACCGGAGAGGGGTGTCTTTTACCATTGATTAGTCATTCAGGTTCGCGGTACTGCTGCCTTCTACTTTAACCTTACAAGTGGGAGAAAAAGGAAGGATGGAATAAGATGAGAAGAAAATTCGGAAGAGGAAGGGTTAGGCAACCTTTTTTTGCTGCGGCTTTTGAATACAAATACCTTTGAAAGTTCCACTGTATATGGATATACAAGTATATCACTAATCAGAAGAGTGCCTTACTCACAGTCGTTGGCGGTAAAAAATTCGTATTTTTTAATTTTCAAATCGAAAATCATTACTGGGTTCTGAACTAAATAAAGAAATTTGCACGAGATAGTATAATACTTTCAAAATTTTTAAAGTTTAAAATCCAAATTGATCGGAAATTATAAGAGATAAATAATTTATTTAATGGAGGGAGCCAAGTTTCAGATAATTTTAAAAGCTTTGTGTAA
Source organism: Cochliomyia hominivorax (assembly GCA_004302925.2). Classification (NCBI taxonomy): domain Eukaryota; kingdom Metazoa; phylum Arthropoda; class Insecta; order Diptera; family Calliphoridae; genus Cochliomyia; species Cochliomyia hominivorax. The sequence continues at coordinate 64,692,078 of PYHX02000413.1, forward strand.
CTTCTAAATATTAAGTGTTTAATACCGTTGGAAAGGTAATTACTTGGAAAATAGTATTTAGCAAATATATTATTAGAACTAAATTTATTTATATTTTTGTAAAAAACATTTTATTTCCGGTGGATTATGAAAAAAATATGTAATATTTGATAACTTCAATAAAAATAAAGATATTATTATGAAATTTTAATATCGTATGTCTGTTCCAAGGGCATTGTCCAAAGCAGACATATTACGTGGGCCTATATACATCTGGTCCCGTTGTGTTACCCTAAAAAGCAGTCTGCCTCTCAGCGGTCCGCAATTATAGTTCACCAAACCATTCAGTACCTGCAAGGAAAGCATTGATCAAGAGTATAGAAATACCAATATTCTTCTAAGCATAGGACAGTAACATAACGAGAAAAAAAGTCTTCTCTTCCAGTTTGTTACGACATCTGCGACAGAAACCATAATGTGCCATACCCAAAGCATGGCTCTGTTCCACGGAAATCCAGCAAAAGCCTAACAGCAGAGTTGAAAGCAGCCTGTTGACACATTAGATTAAAAGCAAACAATGCAGTATCGAAAATAGACCATTAGCCGGATTTAGCCACAGGGCACCCGCTATCAAGATAGTCATGAACTTCAGAACCTTTTCGAAAGTCATCCGATAGAACATCCTTTCCATCGCCTGTCACCACACGAGGTCAACATATAATAATATGGGTCTCACCACAGTAACGAAGATCCATCTTAGTAAGATCCAGATTCTTGGCATTATTAGACATTTCCAGCTCAAAGTGCTGACTCCATGCGGTCAGAGATCGTCTCAAGGAGCTTACCAGAGATTGCCACCGCAACATCGTCTGCATAAGCAGACGTGTTGCGTATGTGTCGAGCAAACGCTCAAGAGTTTCCTGACTACTCTGGGTTCAACTGTCACAAGGCATCTGTAAAAAGCTAGGTACGACCGGAGTCAGGTTCGCCAAAACCTGACGCAATTGGTTAATTTCGGAGGAGTTCTCTATACCACTGCAGAACTCTTCCAAGCCTTCCTCTTCGCATTCCTTATCAAGTTCTTAAGCATATTCACTGCCACCTTGTAGGCAAACCAGTTACCCGATCTCTTTGCATCATTGAACAGTCCGCAGCTCGCTTGTCGACTACGAGCAGTCTAGGTCGACCTTACCCTTATGAGTGGTGGACATGCCCTATTTATAGAGTCAGTAAACGACTTCGTCAGATAGTTCACAAAATCATCAAATTCCCTTATATGTATATATTAAGGGCACCTTGGCAAGAGAGCCAGTGAAACAGACTCTAAGCGTGTCCCAATTCGTCCTACGTCTATTCCGAATAAGTATCGGATCCGAGCTTCCAATACCTAAAGAGAAATCTATATACCCATGATCGGAGAACAAACAGTCATTTGATACCCTCTAATCACGAATCAACTAATCACTGATGAGCATTATATCTAGCCTTTATTGACGATATCCACGTTGTTTGCAAGTATAGAGTCCATTAAACACTCACCTCTAGAATTGGTATCATTGCTAGCGAATTCTCATCGGCATCAATCAAAATTGGCAACTTCAAACTATTTGTCAGGGCCAGTAATCTCCTTAGGCTCTCATTTGGTGAAGAGTCCCTATAGTCATGCGCCATATAGCTTGAGATCAGCCAGACAGTGTCAGCCATAGTCTCATCAGCCACCACTACAGTATCTACTTCACTAAAATCAGATAAAATGTAGACATTCAGAGAATTTTTAGTTATAATACAATATCTAATTATGTTATTACCAGAGCATGCAACGTGTAAGAGTTTGTAACCTTCCTTATTTAGTCCACACATTCAATACCGATGGATCCAGGGTTCTTGGACCAGTTCTAGCTCCTCCTGGTGTTCATTAATGCGAAGGAGCCCTTTTTGTCACTTCGGTAGACGCGAAGGAAAGTAGTACTAAAACCATAGTACATTTTCCCCTGCTTCTCTTTCAGTAGCTCAAAGGTATCATGATTCATTAACAACCACTTTCCCGATCGAAAATTTAGCTGCAACAACCTTCACCACCTTCCAGTGAAGTGTTGGTAGATGATGGTTGCAACACAGGAATATCTTCAGGGTTTCCTCAGGTGACGAAGGTTCGGCTGGGACGACGGCGATTGATCTAGGCCTTCTTGGGATCTCGTTAGCGAGAAAAGCATCCAGCCTAGCGCCCTCTCAAACCTCACCAATAGGCGCAATGGCAAGTTTGAGCAGAGACGCTGAGCATTCATCCGCACAAGCCATTATTTTACGAGACCTTGGTACCAAGCAATGTCATCGCGCTGCGGAGATATACCTGGGTTTTCCTCAAGAACGTTCCAGAATTCACCCATTAGCCGTTACTTGACCAGGAAATGCAGGAGCGAGAAAGGAAGATTTCATAACTGGTCACTTCTGCACAATGAGCTGCCGCGTGGGTCAATTTAGCGATACCCTCCTTGGCAGCACCGAGGAGGTGTGGCCAAATCACTGAGTTAAGTCAGTAATACCTATCTTTCTTTCTGGTTGTGTTGTTCCAGCCTTACAGTCGGTCAGTTTAGGTTTTCCGCCTTGACCTTCTGTAGCGCCAGTAGCTTTTGAACTAGTTAGGCCCGGTGTAGCCACCTGACTACTTATGGTTTCAATCGCAATCGACTCACTATAACCTCTTGAGAGTACATTTATGAAGCCCCCAACCGGTTACATGGAGCGTGCCTTTCCTTCGGACATCGGAAAAATAAGATTTATTTACATTTATACCTGCTGCCAGGTGTTGACATGCTGTTGCCCCACAGGGGACAGACGCAGACCACAAGTCCCCAATTTGGGAAACAGACTCTTGTGGATTCGGACGGACACAGGGTCAATGGGACCAAACTGACCTTTTTCACCTCGAGGTGTCCTTTCTCAGTGAAAAAGGAAACACAACGTGTGGATTCTGATAACCCCCACAGGGAAAAACTGACGCTATCAGAAAAGGGGGAGGTAGTTCTTTGTTGTGCTCTGGCATAGGTATCCCTTTAGAAAGCAAAGTCGCATTTCCTCCAGCTCGGCCAGCACTTGTCCTTACAAATAAGCCTCTGTATAGCTACAAGATGACTACCCATCACAGAGGGAATTTCAATATAATATTGGCAAAACTGTCCTTAATGTAGAGCTATAAAAATTTTCCAAGTTCATTATTCCAATTTACCCAAAATTCCCATCCAGGGACAATTTCTTTTAAAAATTGACTTTATTCAGTAAATTGTCCGTCCTGCCATTAGAGGAGACTTGGCCCATTACAGAATTTTTGAATAAATAGCTAATACAGGAAGCTATATAATCAATATACTTTCTTTCATAATTGAAAAAAAAATTTATAGTCCAGAGGAAAAATGTTAATTTCAAAGTGAAAAGATGTTACCACCATTTTGGAAAAAATAAAAAAATATATTTTTATGTTTCAAAATAATATAGCTTTTTATTAAATCGACATAAGTATATGCTTCTTGTACATAAGTTGTTTAGAATTTTGTAAAGAATTCAGACAATATTTTAAAATCTTTTGAGCCCAAACCGAGTGTACCAAGTTAAAAAAACAAAAACTAAAAAAAACATGTCAAAAATGGGACAAAATTTTACTTTGATCTAAATCTCTCTTAAACTATAAGAGATACCCCACACATGTAAGTATATTTTTTGTAAAGAATTATAAGGGCTATTTTATTTATGATCGGATGGAAAAAATATTAGATAAATTATTTTTCGCAATCTAATCATAAATAATATTTTGTCGATTTTTTTAAATTTACATACCCGTGATGACCAACTTTGTAGTTTGACTTCCCACTAGGAACATATTCTTCTCCAAATCAATTGGAAAACACCTCATTAATGTATGTGTGAAAATATATTCTGTGAGAATTATTCAGTAGTTCCAAAGTTATAGTATTATTTCCAAATAATCATGCCAAAAATATATATAGTGGGGTAATGTTGTACTGTATGAATAATGTAATAGTTTCTTATACAAATGTAAATTTAAAAACTAATGTTTACGTTTATGCTTGCAAGAGAATATTTATACCTTTTCTAGGATTCCTTTCAAGATTTCAAGAATGTCGGAAATTTATCACTTTATCAATAATACTTAATAAATGACAATAAAAATAATAATAATTTTTCACTTGAAATCGATATGTGTTTGTTGAATAGATAGAGTCGACAAATATTCTTTAAACCTGAAATAATTAGGTCAATCAAATTAATAAGAACCCCGAAATTATTTCATTAACTCAATTGTTTTAAGTTAATAATATATAATACAAGTATATAATATAAATATATATAAAAAATTTTTAAATCATTTTATTTGTTTTAAATAATGAATTATATTCATATTTCATATTTTTAGGAATATCAATGGTTTTGATACCTTAAACGAAAACAAACTAATTCCAAAAGTTAGTTTTCTTTGCTCGGACTCGGATTTTAGCGGTAAGTTGTTATTATTTATTATCTTCATCATTTTCTAATACATATTTAAATTTACTTGCCACCAACTGTATTTCAAAATCGATCTATTTTAAATTTAGAAAGATAAAGGTACATTTTAATTTGTTAATTTTTTAAAAAATTTTGTTCAAACTATGTTGGAACAATCTACATCATTTGTATATTTTCTTACATTTCTAGTAATATTAACTTTTTATACTTACTGTAAAAATAAGCTATTATTGTGAATTATACTTATCAATAAGATATTGTGAATTATTCTATAAAACCCTATTTTACATGAAGGGTCGAAGAGGGATGAAAAGTTGTTTCTTCCGGTCTCTTCTCTACTAACCTTGAACCGATAACATCTCTTGAATTAATAAATCTCAAATTATTTGTATAATCCTAAAAGAAAAAATATTATGTCTTTATTTACTTTCATCATCATATGAAAGTAATCGAATAATTTCACTAAAGAAATTCTAGTGAATAACCGTAATTCGCAGACTTCCGAAATTTGCTTTACTTAAGTGCGCATAAATCACAATATATGTAAATATATATAAACCGATCCTTTTTAATTTTGGTACTGTGTTTTGTTATATACTAAGAAGTTCCCTATTTAAAACCAGCACAAATTATTCTGGTTGTTCCTACAACGATTATGACTAAACGGGTTATTTTATTTTTCTTTAGTGCAAACCTTTTTACATGGTTAGATTTACTTTGAAAATTTGTTATCAAAACAAAATCGATTCGGATACTACACTGCCCCAATTATGTTTTTATGATATTGTGATACTAAGTAATTAATAAATATTTCTTTCTTTATTTTAGATAATCATTCCCGGCTATCACGGTGCAATATAAATACTGATTTTGAAGAAGGTAATTATAAGAATTTTGAAAAGTTGTCTTCTGATTTTAAACTTTTCGATGATTTAGGTAAGTTTCAACTAAATAATCTTTACATTATATATATATATATATATATATATATATATATATATATATATATATATATATATATATATATATATATATATATATATATATATATATATATATATATATATATATATATATATATATATATATATATATATATATATATATATAATCAATATACTTTCTTTCATAATTGAAAAAAAAATTTATAGTCCAGAGGAAAAATGTTAATTTCAAAGTGAAAAGATGTTACCACCATTTTGGAAAAAATAAAAAAATATATTTTTATGTTTCAAAATAATATAGCTTTTTATTAAATCGACATAAGTATATGCTTCTTGTACATAAGTTGTTTAGAATTTTGTAAAGAATTCAGACAATATTTTAAAATCTTTTGAGCCCAAACCGAGTGTACCAAGTTAAAAAAACAAAAACTAAAAAAAACATGTCAAAAATGGGACAAAATTTTACTTTGATCTAAATCTCTCTTAAACTATAAGAGATACCCCACACATGTAAGTATATTTTTTGTAAAGAATTATAAGGGCTATTTTATTTATGATCGGATGGAAAAAATATTAGATAAATTATTTTTCGCAATCTAATCATAAATAATATTTTGTCGATTTTTTTAAATTTACATACCCGTGATGACCAACTTTGTAGTTCGACTTCCCACTAGGAACATATTCTTCTCCAAATCAATTGGAAAACACCTCATTAATGTATGTGTGAAAATATATTCTGTGAGAATTATTCAGTAGTTCCAAAGTTATAGTATTATTTCCAAATAATCATGCCAAAAATATATATAGTGGGGTAATGTTGTACTGTATGAATAATGTAATAGTTTCTTATACAAATGTAAATTTAAAAACTAATGTTTACGTTTATGCTTGCAAGAGAATATTTATACCTTTTCTAGGATTCCTTTCAAGATTTCAAGAATGTCGGAAATTTATCACTTTATCAATAATACTTAATAAATGACAATAAAAATAATAATAATTTTTCACTTGAAATTTGAAAAGTTGTCTTCTGATTTTAAACTTTTCGATGATTTAGGTAAGTTTCAACTAAATAATCTTTACATTATATATATATATATATATATATATATATATATATATATATATATATATATATATATATATATATATATATATATATATATATATATATATATATATATATATATATATATATATATATATATATATATATATATATATATATATATATATAAATTTCTTGACATTAAAGAAAATTTAATGGGCGTTATGTTCATTTGCGGACCGATCTTCTTGAAATTTGATGTGCGAGTTTTGGACTGATACAGTATTTATTAAAATATCTACATATGTCATTTCCATTTGCATAGAAGCATTCCGTAATATTGGACCCAACATGGCTATTTTAATGGGCAAAATTAGGGCGATGTTTTTAACATACAGAAAAAAAATTTGTACATGGCGCTATTTTTAAGATATCTTAGTGAAATTTGAACAATTATTACTTTGAAACATATTGAAATTGGTCATGTTCGGTACAATCACAATTTCATGTAGCTTCTATACAATGAATGGCGTTTCAAGCTCATAAAACACAAAGATAAAGACATATTTTATTCACATTTTAAAGATATTTTTATGTTATACTAAAGTTGTTCAAATCCAAACTCCAAATTTCAAGAAGATCAGTCCACATATAATCATAAAGACCTAATTCCCAAAAGTACTTTCTGTATTTTGGTATGATTAATATTAATACAGTGGTTTTCCCTTAAATGGAATAATTTGTTTAATCAAGTTTGGAAGACATTATGCATTATACAAAATTATATGTAACAAGTGTAAAAGTGTTAAAAAGAACTGTTCTTGACATAATTTTTGCATATTTGTATTTTTTTTTAATCGTTGTATTAATTACTAAATTAATATTTTTTTCGTAATATAACCATTGTAAAACTATTAAATACCATATAAAATAATTTCCTGTAACAGCAATCCCCATTATCGAAAATCACCTCAAATAGCGTAAATATGTTACATATCATTAAATGGTGTAGGGTTTTATTTAGTCGGACTTGATCGACTTTCACTTGTTTTTCTTTTCATTTAAAACAAACACGTAAAATGTTTTTCAATTTTAAAATTATTAATTAAAATTATTAATTTTAATTTATTATTACTAATTAATTGAAGTAACCAATTTAGAAATTGGAAAATTTTTTATTTTGTTGTATTCCAAATTCAGTTAATGTTATCTTATTAACATAGCAAAGTTCTATTATTAAAATGTTTATATTTCATTAAATAATTATCTAAATAAAGTTCTTAAATGCAATATCGAAAGCAATATTTATTGATGAAAAAATATTGTACTTTTTATATAAAACACGTTCATCTTCTACAAACTTTATTTTATGATATAACGTCTATAACAATTATTATTATTATGTATTTAATTTTCAGATAATCCCCCTAGGCTAATTCGTCGCAAAATAAATCCAAGTAGTTTTGAGGGTGAAGATGATTTTGGTAAGTAATGAATTATTATATAAATTTTGTTTTGTAATAAGAACCATTCACGTAGTCGGACCACTACGGGAATGGTTTATTTTATAATTGTGTAACTTTGGCATAACAGATTGAAGAGGGTATATTAAATTTGTCATTCCATGTATATTTTTAAAGGAACATTTGAGTCGTTTTAGCTATATTCATTTGTATATATATATATATATATATATATATATATATATATATATATATATATATATATATATATATATATATATATATATATATATATATATATATATATATATATATATATATTTATATATATATTCAAGGATCAATTCGTTATTGCTCAAAGGTCCCGTTAGTATTGAAATAAAATTTCATAATATTAACATAACATTTAATATATATATTTTTATAGTGTGCACTTTTTATTATGTGTCAGTTTCGATCATTCATTTTTAGGGTTATTGTTTTAGAGTAAATCTGTACATCAACTAGTGTGTTTGAATATTTAGAAATCAGATCATTTGTCGATAATAATATTATTATTATTATTATTATTATTATTATTATTATTATTTTTATTATTATTATTATTATTATTATTATTATTCATGTCCAGAGATAAACCATTATAGTTTTGTTTATTAATTTTCAGAAACTACATCTAGACTAATGCGTCGAAAAATCAAATCAAACAATTTTGATGATGCTAACGATAAAACTTTTGAAAAAGCGCTTACAGATTTTAAACATTTTGATGATTTTGGTAAGTAGTCAATTATTTTATTAATTTTGTATTATTTGGAAAAATAATCGTTTAATTAGTATATAGTTCGTAATAACGTGTGGTGAATAAAATACTACCAAGTACAACTCTGTATTTTAAAAATGACTCGTGGCATTTAAAAAAATACATACGGTAATATAAAATTATATAAATATGAAAGAGAACATCCTAAATATCCTAAATAGGAAAATATTGCAAGTTTGACAAATAATAAACTAACAAATTGTCCCTTTGGAAGGCAGCGAAAAATATTAAAACACCGGTAGAGGCACAAAGTCTTGGAGCCTCGTTTTCAGCCTAATTCGCAAACATATAATTTTGTTTTGAGTGAAATACCGTACAACGTATCCTACTACGAGGATGTTATTGTTAGCCCAGATGATATTGATGACAACTTAAAGGAAAAAATGAAATAGAGAAAGTCACCTGGATATGATTCGATTACGCCATCAATAATCTACCGCACGTGGCAATAGCTTCGCTGTCTGTTATAAAAATTGGAAAATTTCCCAAATAACAATGATCCCGAAACAAGAAAAATACTTAAATTTAGTATCATCATATAGACCAATAAGTCTAATTTCTTGTTTATCCAAACTAATTACGCGAATCTTAAATGATAGAAATATCATCCTTGTTCACCACTTAGTTCACGAGACCTATTTTATCGTTAAAGGAAATGAATGGCAATTAAAACATTATTTTAAGTCTTCTAGTCACGAAAAAGTAAAATTTATTCGTAATACGAAGTTCTTAATCAAGGATTTGTTGTGGTTAACCATAAGTGAAAGTAGTAACAGTAAACCTGTTTTTCTTAAAAGTGGATTAACTGTTAATTCGCAAATGTGCAATGTGTTCCCCAATACTGGGATACTGAAGCCAAAATCCTTGATTCCCTAAGTTTGAATAATGAGAAATCTTCCCTAGAAAATATTTAAAAAATTAAAATCAACACAATTTTTAAATTTTAAACAAAAGTATTTACTTTTCTTAAGTAATTATGTTTTTATATATTTTCACAATTTCACAATTAATATTCGTTTAAATAACGGGAAAAATTCAATACAGATTTATACTGAAAATAATTATATGACCTAAAATTAAAAATTTTTACTATCGCTAATATCTCAATAATAATTTAAATGCTGCAGTAATTTTTTATTCGATCAGTGTCATAACTAAGACCAGGGGTTACATTGGGGCTTCAAAATATTGGCAAATGAACTTTTGCTTATAACTTAGGAACTATCTTTAGTTCATTTATTTGAAATCTAAAAAAAAACTAAATCTATAGCTCTCTTCTCCAAAATATATATTTTTTCGGGGTCTTATATAGAAATTGTGTAGATAACAAAGGCAACAATTTAAAATTGGCCACAATAATTAATAAAACATATAAATGTTACAATATTTCAACAAAATTCGGTACATCAAAATGAAATTTGTAAATATAAATGTGATGAATTTTAAATCTATTTCTTTTTGGATTGAACCTTCTTAACTTTTCGTTAAACAATTTTATTATTGTAGACGAAAAATGTTTTCAAATAGGTTTTGATAGGTACCAATTTATGTCTACTTGGTGGAAAAAGACTAACAAAATAAAGATGGACTGAATTGATCCTTTTAAATAACCCACGACTTTTAATTAAATAATAACAATAAACCAAAAGTTTTTCTTTTTTTATAGAAAATTAAGTTTAAGTAAAATGTTTATGTTTTAAATGTTTTTATTTTTCTAGAAGATCAGTTTACGAAAAGCACTTCAAAACTCAGAGCATCTGAGAATAAAGTTCTACGAAATGAATCTCCTGACGCTTTAATAAAGTCTTATAGGAAATATGCAATTGAGAAAGAAGAATCACCTATAAGTTTTTCGAAAAAGGTAAGTTGTACTGTAAATAAAGTGTTCAAAAAATAAACAAATTTAAGAAAAATCGATTAACTGAGAAACACATTTTAACTAATTTAATAAAATTATATTTGTTCATGTGTGGCCTTCATCCCTAGATAAAAATATATCGACATCTATGGGGCGCATTCATCATAAGTTTATCATTTCAACTTTAACTGAATTTTTTTTAGAACTTTGATCTTGCTTTTTTATTATTATTATTTTTTTTTTTTTTTGAATTGCCGTCATTGTAGTATTTTTTAGTCAGTTTTGTGGAACTCAAATCCGCATCGTTCTATCGAATTCCACACAGTAGAAGGTTATGTCAAATATATCTACCATTTCAAAAAAGACACCGAAAAAGATAATATTTTATTTGTTATTTCTTTTGTAAAAATTATTTTTCAGTGTTATTACCAGCCATATTCCAATTCTAACCGCCCTATTATTTTTAAAGAAATTTTAAAACCTTCAATTCAATAGACCTATAGGTAATTGAATATTCATATTTGCAGTGCATGTGTGTAAATCCTCCGTAGAAAAATCAAAATACCTACTGATTTTGATAAAAAATAAGTTTCGATATTGAAAACAAATACATCCGTTAATAATTAAATTAATTAATTTATTTACATTTTTAAAAAGTATTACAATTGTTATTGTTTCAGGCTGATGTCAGTGTATCCGTTCGCGCCAAATACCTTTCAGGAAAAGAAAGGAGTGAAGACAATTTTGAAGCTAGCCAAAGGATAAATGCAACTAAGGCACGCCTGCAAGATTTAGAGGAGGAAATGTCAACTATTGCCAAAAAGCAAAGCGAACGTGAAAAACGTAATCTCAATTTAAAAAAAGTTTTGTCTTCGACATCGAATAGTGAACTTGTAGAAAATTAAATATATATATATATATATATATATATATATATATATATATATATATATATATATATATATATATATATATATATATATATATATATATATATATATATATATATATATATATATATATATATATATATATATATATCACATGACTACAATAATAAATACGATTTTATAATTAAATAAAAACAGAATTATGAACTTCACTAGAGGTTTTGACACAAGAATTGAAATGTTTTTTCTTATATATATATATATATATATATATATATATATATATATATATATATATATATATATATATATATATATATATATATATATATATATATATATATATATATATACCAATGAGGGACTATCATACATGGATGAATTCCCCCCCTAGAAACGAAATATATACCATCGAATATTTAAGGGTCCACTTCATCGAGAATTTTACACCTTTTCAAGGAACTATTTTACGAGATAATATGTAGAGCGGATGGCCAAAATTTCGGACGGATAGAACCAGGAGAAGTGATCTTTCAATACAAAGTAAACAACTATTTTAAAATATCTAAAGAACTATAACAGCAAGATTTCTCAAATTTGGTCCCAATCACTTTCTCAAGGAACCATTTTAGTGAACAAAATGTAGAAACGTTAGAGCCAGGGGAAGGGGTACCTCTCATACAAAAGGAAGTAATGATTACCGAATATATAAAGAACTAATTATTCTGACAAATTATTTCTGCGACAGGCGGTTTTTCGTACCGGAATGATCAAAAATTCTTTGGACAAGGGCTGTCACCCCAGCAACGGAAGAGAGAAGTACATTTTTAACGTCGGGGTAGCACATTCCGGCTGTCCTGCACCGCTTATTACATGTCTGCGCCAAAATCCTGGGCCATGCTTCTGCTCAGTGTGAAAGAACCGCTTGCACCACATGTCAATACAGTTAAGGTGCAACTCTTGTTAGGGCTGATGTCACCTCAGGATTTGTTCTGAACTGAGACATCAAAGAGAGTGGTCGGCCAACAGCAACAAAGGTATTCTGCGTTGTCGTCATCATCCTATGCAACACCACTATTCTCTCCAACACAATCACAATTGCAGCACCAAGAACAGCAGCAGGCACCTCATTAGTCGCCGCTCACAAGGGCGATTGCAGTCCGAACATCTGAGGTGATATCAATATTAAAGTTTAACTATAATTGTCTCCAGGACAAAGTAACTGAGATAACCGGATTCATGAGACAACTTAATAAAGTAACAACGTTCTCCGAAAAGACCGAACCAGGAGTAACAGTGGAGGCATCGCCTTCATAAAACAATCAATACCTTGAAATTGATATCGAGCTCTATAATGTCAATTTTCCGCCAGTAGAGAGCTATCGAGCAGGCTACTATCCCAAAATTAGGACTATATTTGATGGTAACATCCGATTAGTCATCGGGGACTTTAACGCGTATCAGTTTTCGCACTCGAGACTCAGGGACGACCAAAGAGGTACGCTGTTAGCGGAACAAATAGACGAATCCACCTTTTGCACACTGAACAACGATGTCCCCAAACGGATTATGGGTACTTGCGCTAGCTCGCCAAATGTAACCTTATCGAGTGCTGGTGTGAAGAACTGCACAACCTGGCAAACTGTAGTATCTCTGGGACCAGACCACTTACCCATAATAGTTTCTTTGAAGCGACTTAAAGATTTCATCGTCTCTGAAAGTAGCACATATATGAGCCAAAAGAAAGCAGACTGGCGCGGCTTCAGAGAATATACCGACCGCCACTTTGGTCATCTACTTGATGATCTGAAATGTAAGTATGGCCGAGAGGAATTATGCGAAACCAACAACGCAGCAGTCGCTTGCTTTTTGCCATCTGGGGGAATATCCATAGTGCGTCCGCATTTCCCTGCCGAAGCAGCGAGACTCGCAGATGAGATGACACCAACCCCCAAGAAGAAGGATGTTAGGGTTGTTAAGTTTGCAAACAAAATCATTTTCGACACTAAGGATTGCTCGCGATCTTTTTGAGCATCCGGAGAGAGATAAGGCGAAACGAAGTATTTGTTGGCAAACTTCACAACCTTGCAGTCGTGGACTAACCACTTTTATTCACACCTCATGAAGTTACAGAGGTCAACAACGCAGCTAAACCATCTAAGACGATTGGCCCTGACGTCATATCAATGCTAATGTTAAAGAACCTTAGCGAGCTGGGAGTTGAGTACTTGACAATCGGGCCTTTTAATACCCGAAGCCTGGAAAACGGGTAGAGTAATTCCCATACTGAAATGTGGGAAAAATGCGAATGAGTGAAAATCATACAGGCCGATTTCCCTCCTGTCACCTGTCGCAGACTTTTGAGGCTCTTCTCCCCCCCCAGCTGCAGAGTCATCTTACAACAGCTCGCCACCAGCATGGATTCCGTGAAATACAGAAGCCATTGAACGTACAATCCTGGTGATTCTTGCCTTATCAAATGCATTTGATATGGTAAGTCATACAGTTCTCTTCCAGGACATCCTGCAGTCCTCATTATCGAACAACATGAATAGACAGATTGTGAATTATATGAGTGGACGTCAGTCATTCGTTGAATTTTTAGACAAAAAGTCGCAGTCCCCTAGAGTTAAGCAAGGAGTACCACAGGGCGGTGACATATCACTTATCTTTTTTAATTTCTACCTCTCGAAATTTCCAGCGCCTCCATCCGAAGAAGACGTGATTACATATGCGGATGTCATGGGTTTTATGGGTACATTAAAAAATTAGTAAATTGAAAAACTTGTTGTAGTAACTGTTGTGTTTGATACATCTGTCGATGAGTTCACAAACTTTGGGCGAGTGTGGCTCTTTATATCTCCATAATTAGCGTTTTTTATATCTCCATAATTAGTCAGTTTCAAACCATAAACTTAATGGGAAATAATTTAAAAAATGTAGTTTAAAAATGATTTTCAAATCACTTAGCACAGTAAGGAACATTGGAATAAAATACTTTCAAATTCACAAAACAAAGTCAAACGTCATTCTTTATAAAACATCTAATTTTGCGGATGTAACAAAATTCTATGTATGAAATTATTATAATTTGTTTTTAAATAAAAAGTTGTACTTGATAGATAATGTAAAATGTAAAACAATCATTATATTAAAAACATTTTTTATTAAAACTAGTTAAAAATTTCGGGGTACGATTTATTACATTGAATAACAATTTCTTTTAATATTCTACAAACGTAATCATTCTGTGGTGTTATTCTAGAGAACTTTTTGTTTAACTCGTTTAAACGTTTAAAAATAGCAATCTTTTTGTCCATATATGCATTTTTAAACCAGCCATTACAATTATGGACTATGTTATTAATAAGAAATAAAGCAGCATTTTGAAGTTGATTGTCGGAGGAAAACTAAAAAGATAACAAAATGAAATTAAAGTAAATATTTATTACAAAAGCTTAATAAAATAATTTAGAAATTATAATTGTGTATTATTCCTTGTTATGTGCAACACGTATAAACCTAAATATAACATATACATTAACGCTAACGTCTTAATTAATAATCATGGATAGAATTCGATAGAGGCCAAAGTAAATACATATATTTTCAATTGTTTTATGGAAAAGTTTTTCAGAGATTTATGCGGCGAAGTCTAATAACTATCTTACATTTGAAGAAAACGTCTGCTTAAAATTATCTATTGTTGGTAAAGTCTTTCGATCAACATACACTAACTTGAAATAGTCATGAACAATGGTTTTTAAAATAAGTTAATTAAAACGTGTAAATATAAATTTCTTACTTGTTTATAAATTGCAATATTTTTTGTTTGCTGCAAATTTTCAATTGAAAACTATTTGGCTAAATGCAATTTAGGTTAACAATAAGTGAGAATATTTTATCTTTTATAAACATTGCAAAACCATACATACCAGTAATTCAAAAACTATGTCCATAATGTTGTAATTAGATATGATGTAGTCTTTATCACTCATTGAAGCAATGTTTGCCAAAATACACAGCACTTGCTCTTTAATATCAGACGCAAAGCCAGTTTCCAAAATTATGCACAGTTTATCTAGTAGATCTTTTGCATGCGTTGCCATTATTTGTTCAATGTGATATGTATGGCAACATAGATTTCTTAATAATCCTAATGTTTTCAAAATAATTAACGGATTTGAATCGTCTAGAAAATGTAAAATTCTTTTTAATCCAAAAGTATTTATAATAATTGTTTTTATATTATTTTCGCACTGATAAGCTAAGTTCATTACAGCCCATACACAATTAAGTTTCAATGCAGAATCTTCATGGTCGGCTAAGTTTGATATTTTTTGAATTATTCCTGAATTAAGAAGCGGAGTTTT
This sequence comes from Cochliomyia hominivorax, assembly GCA_004302925.2. Classification (NCBI taxonomy): domain Eukaryota; kingdom Metazoa; phylum Arthropoda; class Insecta; order Diptera; family Calliphoridae; genus Cochliomyia; species Cochliomyia hominivorax. The sequence continues at coordinate 64,707,980 of PYHX02000413.1, forward strand.
TGCAGGAGAAAACTCAAGTAATAAATTACAAAATGTTGCGGTTATTAGTACAAGAAATTCTCTAGATTGGTTATTGTCCAAAATTCCAAGAAGGGGCTCCCATATAATATGGTCCTGAAAAAGACAAAAACACAAAATAATATGAATGTAAATATTATGGGAAATATTGATTGAAACGAATTATAATTTGAAATGCATAAATCTCACATATTCATTGGTATTATAATAATTTTTCGTTAATTTAAGATAAATATAAGCAGAAATCGTTGTTCGAGGTCCTGTTCGTAATAGCTTATAACTCCCTATTACCACCACGCAATAATCTTACATAAATGTTGTTTGTACTACACTCCACAGTGATCCGAAATCGCTATTTTTTAGGGAAATAATTCTGTAACTTTGGAACTGTTGAATATTTTATTATAAATAATAAATCAAGTATAAAATATAAATCAAAAAGAAGAACAAAAAAATAGAAAAAAATCCCATTTTTTAAATTCCTATTTTAAAGTGATATGTATAATATTTTTTCAATAAAATCATAAGTAAAATTTGGCGATTTTGTCAAATAAAGTCATATCCGAGGTGACCATCTTTGGAGATCCGCTTTCCTATGACAATCTGAAATTTCATAAAAAAATATAAAATACTTAAAAAATTACAGAATTATTTAAATCCGAAAACCAAATTATATATGACTCATTTATTAATGTCTGGTAGTTGTCAACAATGTGGTAGTTGGACTTGACCGACTAT